>VZTM01034595.1:31990-213588 GCA_013400555.1 Jacana jacana | reverse complement strand
TCCAGGGCGGCCCTTGCCGGGACCGGCACTGGGGCCGGCGGGTGCCGTAGGGAGAGGACGGAGCTGGTTCTCCGCGAACCGTAAGTGCATTTTATTTTCTTCCACCTCTGAAAGGGCCTTAAGCGTGCGCGGGTTCTCGGCGCTGGCGGCCATCCCCGCAGCTTTCCGGCGGGCCCCGACGTGCCCGGCGCCCAGCGCGCAGGAGGCTGTGCCCGGGCCCTGCCTTAGAAGGGAGAGCGCCCGGGTTTGGCTCCTGCAGGGCCATGTGCACCCTTCCCACCGCTTTCACTTTCAGAAAACACATCTGTTTTCTTTTTTTCTTTTTTTTTTATTTTTTATTTTGAAATAAATCTGGTCACACACATTCCGAGTCGCTTGGCTCCCGGTAACTTTCTTCTGTTTAACTCACCTCGGTGCGTTTAGCCCCCACCCTTCCGACGTTCCTTATTACTCCTCTTTGATTTCAGTTCGGCACACCGCTTCTGGAGACCTTGGTTTGTGCTCCTTCTTTGGTCACTATATATACAACTCCGTGTTGTATAGTGCTGTTTGCTGGTGTAGCCTTGTATTTATAACTTCAGCGTTATGTTACATTACGTTGTGAGTTCTTAGACTAGAATTATTTGAAGGGTCCTCGTATTTTATTTTTTTTTCATTTACGTAGAGATGTTTTTTCTTCTCTCTTGTAAAGTCAGTGAGATTGACCTAGACTAAGGAAGAAGGCCAAGTGGCAACAGTATTCTCATGGCTAAGGTCTGTAAAAGCAAATGGAAAATTAAAATCTTCCTCTGTGTGTTTTTATCCGTTTAGAATTTAATTCTCTCTCTGATGTAGCGTTGCAGGAGTCCACATTCTGAATGTGTGTACACAGACATTTACACACTCCATACAACTTTTATGCTCCACTCCCATGAGTTTTTTGCAAACAAACCCCGTTTTCAGTGCTATATTCTGTAGCATTTGCCCATAAAAATAACAATATTTACTTAGTGTTTCACAGTTAGGAAAAATTTGCAAATGGTATTACAGACCTCTGCACACTTTTTTTTCCCCTCAGCACTCTAATTCAAACACTTGTGCACAGCATACTAAAATGTGTATTAATAGCTATTCCTCCGACAGGCGTCGGGGCAAACAGGCCTTGATGGATCAGAATGATTTGCTGCGTGCAGTCCCTCGGGTGCCGGTTTGACTCTGGGGACAGTGGGCGCAGTCAGGTCTGCCTTGGGCCTGCTCTGCTTACAGTACTATTCATAAGTACTGCTTGGGAGATCTCTTAGAAAGTGAAATTTAAAGGAATTTTTTTGCATGTTTCCTTTCCCCCCGTGCCCATTTTTCCAAAGAACTCTGTCTAGTGGCCACAAAGTATGTGAAAGGAGTAAAGGTGAAAATACTGTTACCCTTTTTGGAGAGAACACCATTAGAGATGGTTGTGCTGGTCTGTTTGCAGCCCTCTTCTCCCTGCAGATTTCTAGCTCTTAACGAAATTAATCTGCAGTGAAATCACAGAAATCTGATTCTAATCATCCACCCGGGAACAAGACGGAGCTACAAGAAGATGAGCATAGTGTAAAAATACTTCAGGCATGTGGAGCCATATCATTAACATTAAAACCTGATGGTGTGAAAGGGGGGATCAGGGAGGAGATTTCTGTGCCTCTTAGGCGTCTTCCTTCCAACTTCTTGTACAACTTCTTAGGTGTCACTGGCAAGCAGTGATTTTTGTTGGGGTTGTTTGTATTGCTGTTTAGGCTCTTAGCTGGTAGGCTAAACTGAAGTTTTCCCTTTTATAGGAGATTTTCTTAATTGTGGTTTGCTTTGTAAAGCCGGGTAAGCTGCTGGGTTTAGCTTTTGCCAGGTTTAGCATAATCTGGAAAATTTTTTTCCAGCTATAATTGGTTTCTTCCTGCCTTTAAGTAACTCTGGCAAGTTTTGTCCCTCCAGACCCTGTTTTGGAGCTCTATATAGTATAATTTGAGTTACTATCTTTTGATTTGAGTGTATCATTCAAGATTCTGTTGAAACCTGGCTCCTGTAGGGAGTGAGCGCTCAGCACTTTATGGTCATCAGGACTTGTTAAATGTGTTCATTTGAGCTTCCAACTCCCTAGTAATTTTTAGCAATTTTTTTTCCCCATCTGTTTGATGAATTTGTTCATCTGTTTGAACTAGCGTGATGTAGTTGTTTATAGCCACTAGAACTCTGTTGAAAGACTTGCTGGTATTAAGAATGTATTTTTTTTCTCCATTCATCTACATAATTAGTGATTATTTAGATCGTAGCAGCACACGCTGCATTGACAGGCACTTTCCAACTTCTCTTTGTGCCCCAAAAAACATACAGTGCAACACAAATGTATTCCTCAGCATCTGTTTTACACTGTTGCGTTTAAACATTCTCTCTGAATTAAAGTTCAGGCTGGAAGGGAACATTCCCTCATGCCCCAAATGACTTTTTGTGGGTCAAATTACAAAGAAAAAATATTTTATTTTATTTTTAAATAATATTGCTCCGAAGGCTGGGTTGGGGGTAGGGCACGGTTTAGCACTTTCCAAACGCTAAAGAAGATGGTTCAAGCTTCTCCTGCAAGTTGTGGACAAGCTCTTAAATTACTGGTTTAGCTCTGAAGCTTTCATAATATCCTTTGCTCTCTGGGATGCAGACTCGATTATTCCCCCCCTGCCCAGTTAATAATGGGGCTTTGTTTTATTTTTCACTTCTAAACTTTGTGCCTCTCTTGCTAATCGGTCTGTGTGTACAAATATGCTTTCTTCGTCAGTCAGACTTGGCAATACTCAGGCCACACTGAACTAGTTCTGGGCAGTACAGCAAGGCTCTCTATTTATCAGGACCTTTCCGGGGAAGTTTATTACACTGTAGGAGTGACATTTTCAGCCTTCTGAAAGAGTTGGTAAATATTTGGCAGGTTCTACTCTTTCAACAAAAAAAGGGCCATATTTTATCTGTGATAAGGCCTGAAAGAAAACTATCTAGACATTAAGAGCTTGAGTTGTTGGGCAGGAGGGTGGGGTTCATGCAGGATATTCTTTGAATTGCACTGGGTGAAGTCAAATGTTTGCCTGCAATTTAGGAACCACTGTTCCTCTATGTTTGCAAATAGAGACCTTCAAGCCAGGGCTGTATTTTAAGTTGCAGTAGGACACAGCGTAGCAAGTCTGCCGCGTCTGGGTTACAGATAGATGTAATCAGGGGCAGGTTAGATTCAGACCATGGCTGGTGTCAGCCCTGGTGTTCAGCACAGTCCTTTCACAAAAGTCTGGACGTGCTTGTGTTAGAGTCTTGGACCCTTAGTAAGGACTAAATTTTGTAAGAGTGAAGCATCCAGTGCGCACCCAGCTTGCAGACGCTTTCCCCTTCGCCCTTGGCCCCATCTGCAGATGGCAAATCCTGAGCTCGGGCTGTGTTCTGTGCCAGCTCTTAAGCATACAGAGGCAAACCAGACGTGGAAGAGAATGTGCTTTTCCCTTCCTGCTGCTGGCCTGCTTGAGAAAAGCCTTCCAGCTCCTGTTGATCTTGTCACTTCCCCTCCTGGGGACCAAAAAGTGACAGATCCCAGAGGGGAGAGGAGGAGGGCAGGAGAGCCTAGAGGCGGCTGCAGGGTAGCTTGTGCTGGCCCATAGGTGGGGACACCCATCTGAGGCTTCAGCCTCTTCCTGCTGAAGGTGATACTTTACAGGTGACATCGCTGTAAAGTGAGAAAGCTTGGTGGCATCTACCTGGCTTTGACAGGACACAGAGCAGTCTCCCTTTGCTGGGCATGATCTTTGCTTGGTAGAGGGGTTCCTGCTTTCTGCTTGGGTTCAATTGCAGTGGGGGGGAGCAAGTGAGAAGGGTGCATGTGTGCATGTGGTGGTGCTAACAGGGGGTTACAAATGCTAGGATCCCACAGAGGGCAGGGTCTGATGCCGGGGTAGGGAAACCCTTCCTTGCTGAGGTCTTTCACATCCAATCACCAATCTGCACATTCATGTGGACGTGAGTGTGAGCCAGCAACAGCGTGGAAGAGAAATCATGTGGCTGCAGACTGAGGGAAATGAGCCAGGGTGATGCTGCTCTGGAGATGGCTTCCTCTTCCCTGACTGGTGGACTGTGGATTCATGGCCTATTTCTTTAGCACAGAATAATCAAAATATTTCCAAGACGTTGCTTGATAGATTTGCTTTCATATAGACTTCTTGGATTTTATTTGCATCTTAGTGGCTTACTGGTTTAGGAGGATTAGGCTGCTGTTTTTTTCTGTTTTGTGGCAACAGGCCTTTGTTCTCCATCGCCGTTGGCAGAAAGTCCTTCATGGTGTCCTGGATGTCCACATGGGTGGATGATGTGCCCATGTTCCATGGTGTTGTGCAGGATTTGAGTATTTTCCCAATGCAGATTTGCTAGGGACACCATTGATAGGTCCACAACTGGAGTCTTGACTCCTAGAGAGACCGTGCCTGCTAGTGTTGTCATTCATTATTATTATTATTTTAACTACAAAGTGTCACATCTGACTAAGGAGTCTTGCTCAGACAGTTGCAGTGCAGATGACAAATCATAGAGGCATGTGTGCAACTTTGGGTGTTATTTTGAGGAGCAAACGTTCTCCTGAGCTATCTGATCTGGTGAAAGGAAAGGGTCAGTCCTGAACAACTGGAGGTGGGGCAGGGACACTTTCCTGGTGAAATCTTGATTAGATGAAATAGAGACACACCAGTTCTCACAGCTGTTTTGAATCTCTATAAATGCACTTTACTGTTTGGTTTTTTTTTGGTTTTTTTTTTTTTTTTTTCACTTCTAAGTATGGAATTTCCTCAAACTATAAAATTTGAAAGCAGATTTCATTTAGCAAGTTCTCTTTGCATGATTTAAAAAAAAATTAAACAAACAAAACCAAATATGGTGAGGAACACAATTTAAAACATTGAAATTAAATTCAATCAGCAGCCTGGAGGAACTAATCTACAAGTGGCCAAGGGCCTGCTAAAATTAGTCATGGTTTTACGTTCTTGGAAGAAAACTCTTTAGGAGTGGCTCTGCTGCGTTACAAAGCACGGGGCCTGTGATGTGATGCTGTCAATAGGGTTAAATTCAAATATGCAAGTGCAGTACTTTAAGGAATAAATTCCAGAAGCTGTTTAACGCTCAGCTTCGTTACTGAGCAGTGATCAGGTTGGGTTGGGCAGAGTTGCTGGGTGCTGAAACATCTGGAATAATATCACATTTCCCCAAAACGGAATTTTCTTTAAGAGCAGCAGCAATTGCTGATACTTGAGAGGGTGGAGCTAGCAGGAACCTACAAATGCTGGAAAATGAATTAAGAATTTATAGAGTGAAATAGTGAGACTTTGTCAGGAATCATGATTTTGATTATGATGCCTTGTTTTAAACATCAGCTAATTCTGCAAACTGGGCCTTTCCAGGCTGCAGTGACTGGCAGCACAGTTCATGCTGGGGCCGGGAGCTCAGCTCCTTGGCACTTGGCTTTTTGGTCTTTTGATGAATTCCACTGAAACAAGTTGTGGCGAACTGATCTGGAGCTTTGGAGCCAGAATATGCATGAAAAAGCTTGTATGAAAAGCGAGATTGTTCCATAAGGAAGAGTTTTAATGTAGTTCTGTTAAAATACGCTTGGTTTAAAACTATAAATGCTATTTTGATATTTTACGAAAGATAAAAGTTTCCTCAATTCTAGCATTATGGGTGTATTTTACACCTGAAGGATACTATAAAAGTAGACTGAGTTACATGTAAAATGTTTTTTATTACAAAATCTGCTTTGACTACAAAGATCTTTTGTATAATTGTGACTTCATCTGTTAATCTTTAAGGAAATATTTCTGGAGGAAGAAAACATTCGCATGCCAATGTAACAGTTGTACTGAACAAGAAACAGAAAGGTGCTTAACTGCAAATAAACTTGCCTGTTTTAATTTACCTTGGAGCATAAAACAAATAATGTAACTTGTGGAAAAAAAAACCAAACAAATGTAATCAGGCATTTACAGTATCCATTTTTTTTTCAGTGTTAGGGATTATTCAGCAATACACTTAAGGGTGGTTTATGTATCGCTTTCAAAATAGTGATATTGTCTGATTCACATGAGCTGTTGTATGCACCCAAAAATCAGCTTGAATCTACATTTTAAAAACAATTTACCTTTTTTTTTTTTTTTTTCCCTTAAACAAATGCAGCAAAGAACAAAATTCAGCTGAGTAACACAAGCTGAACTTCTTAAGATGTGAGTTAGTGAAGAGCTTCCAAAACTTCCTTCAAAATAGATTCTAACAAAGGAGCAAAACTTCTCTGAATCATTTCACAATGCGTGTTAGCTGCGGCTCAAAGTGCTACTCTGAGATTAGAATTATGTTACTCCAAGTCCCAGCCTAAATTTAGCTCCAGAATTCAAATACTGCACTCACTTCATTGGAAGAGTTTGGTTCGCATGTAGCATATTTGAGCTGGTTTTGCACCTCCTTGGGGAATAAATTATAGCCTGAATGAGAATATTCACACACGCTTATGACAGTAATGCAGTTGGAGGTTCTGCATGCATCCAGCCTTTAAAACTAATACTAGCTATCCTCCTTCCAGGACTTGACTGGATTTCTGTATCCCTGGCCATTAAGGGCAGGGAGACACAATGAAACTTTTTTTTTCTGACTGTTTCTTTGCAGACAAGGTAATAAGCTTCTCACTGTAGAATTTCCACTGGAGTCAACTTCCCCCCCCAGACCAGCCTCATGTGAGTAACTGCACTTGTATAGCGAGTTGTTTCACATGCCCCAAATAAAAATGTAATAAATCCAGAGTAAGGAAAATGCTTATGAGCCAGTTTAAGGTGTTACGTAATACTAGTTACATAAAGTTTTGGATGTCTTTATACTTCTAAGATATTATTGCCTTCAAAAAGAACACAGACTGTAGTTGTACTTCAAAACATCTGATAGGAGTTTAATCTTAAAATATACATGTGGCTTGTAGATTATCTGCATCACAGAATGAGTTTACAGCTCTCCACAGAAACAGCAGGCGTGCCCGTTGCTAAACAGAACATCTGTAAGCCAGTGGAGATACCCTGGTCTGCAGCAGCTCAGGGTTTGGCCTGTTCTCTCCTTTTGGAGACTGGTAAATGTTTTGGGATGAACAGCCATGAGCACTTCTATAATTTTAGAGCAGTATGTTGCTAAATGTTTGGAAATAATGTAACTTTCAAACCTTTCTAACTGTGAAGTGCATTTTCCAAATGGAAATCTGTTCTAAGCCCCCAGCTACCAGTGTTACATTGGTGCTGAACGATGGTCAGGTGCTTTCAGGCAGCAGCACAGGCTTAAGTGCTTAAAAATACATCTAATGAGGATGTAGCCAAGCACAGTGGGCTGTGCTGTTAAGTTGGTGTAAATGTGCACGAGGTGTGGCTGCAGTGGAGTTGCACTGATTTATCCCCCCCGTCCTGACCTAATGGGCTGCAAACATAAGCAGTGCTTTTTAGAGACCCAGCTGGTTAGCCAGGATGGCAGAGGAGGCAGGATTTGCCCGAGTGGTACCTGTGCCTCCCTTGCCTGCGGCCTGGGCAAAGTGCAGGAGATGAATGGGAGGGATGAGGTGATTAAGCTCCTCTTCTCTCCTATCCCACTTGAGTAAATCCACATCTGGAAGGAAACACTTTAGTCCAGGTGAAAGAAATGCAGTAGATCCCAATACAGCTTCCAGAAATAGTCTCCCATCAAAGTGATTTTCACATCAGCTAAAGATATGGGCTGTTATTCCAGGCATGGCTTTGGGTGTAAAGTGCTGAGCTATTACCTGACAGCCAGGAAGGAAAAGAGCCAAAAATAAAAGTGAAACTGAGTACATTGATTATGGTGGCTGACCTGAAGTCGAATGAAAAAGAGCACAAGTGGGCAGAAAAGGCAGAGGTTTCCACACTCAGCGTATTCTCACCAGCCAGTCCTGGTGTCTGCTGCTTGTAGTCTGTAATCTCCCTAAAGCTCTTTGGGCCAAAGAGAAAATACCTGTGTATGCCCACAGAAAGTCCTCCAAGTCCAGCTCTGATGAACTGAAATCTTACTGACCACAGCAGGGGTTGGAGCAAGGCCTCTTGGTCATTAACAGTATTTTTAAAATGACAGGTTTTCCCTGTTTCCCGAGCATTTCTTGCACACACCATGCAATACTGAATCACAGTCACAAGCCTGGACTCCAGTAGAGCTTTAACTGGCAACTTCTCATTCTCATCAAAGTATCTCATTAAAAGCATCTGGCAAAATGGTTCCTACCTCACCAAAGATGGAGTTCAGTTAACTTTATCTGTCTAAAAAGTGGGTCCTTGGTCTAGGCTGTCTTGAGGTGGAGGGGGGAAGACGGCTGCAGGGCCAGTGTCTCATCTTGCTGACACTGGAGGGGGGGGTAGCACCCTCCAAAGTGCTGCTCTTATCCCACTGATCAAAGCAAGTTTGTACAATCAACTCTTAGTCACAGATGCTAAGACTTATGGCTCACCAGGAAACTTAGGCAAATGGAAAGGCTCTCTCAATCACATATTTCACTTAACTCTTAGATGTGCTGATGGCTTTGCTGTCAGATGAAGAAGAAACTTGTAGGCACAAAGCTGCTCCTGTCACAAGTCAGTGGTGGTCAGGCACTGAAACCAGCATGTCTACACAGTTCAGTGTCACTGAATGTTGCTGTGACTTTCTTTCAATCTATAGGTGAATTTTCAATCTAGGCAGGTGAACTGGGCTTCTCTGACCTATTCTTAGGGCTTTAAAACATGAGGAGTTCTAAGGACACTAGGTCAACTTCATCTCACCAAAGCCTCTCTAGTTTAATTAATGACACTCAGCAATTGAGGGGGCTGGTTCTGCATATATAGGGCCAGTGGCTATGCCCAGTCGTTACTGAGCCTGCATCTTGGAAGCCTGGTCCCTCCAGAAAAACATTTCCAAGTTACCACTGTGAAGTAGCACTGAATTGACAGAAGTCTATAAATTCTTCCAAACTTAGAGCATTAAGGCTAGGTTCCTTATGCATTTAGACTTCAGTTTTCTGTGGAAGATTTTAGTTAAAAAAAAAAAAAAAAAAAAAAAAAGGCTGTAAACTAGTCCAAGACCACCATCTTAAGCTGAGAACAACATAGTTTACAAGCTCGAGGTCACCATCTTGGTCTTTGAGAAGAGTGAGGGCAGCCAGGCTCAGCCAGCCATCTCTCTGGGGACTGTGGGGACCGTGTTTTTCTCCTCTTCTCTGGTGTGCCCTGGTAGCCACAACAGGCACTTTCCCTGATGTACTGGCAATAAACAACATGTGATGGGATTAGTCAGGAGGAGCAGCCAAAACTTTATTTATTGTAACAGATACATTATTGTATCTGTTTTCTTCCTCAAAGAAGGCTTCCTTCAGAGACATGTGCCTCTGCCCTGGTAATCAAATCCTGTGAGCTCTCCATTGGTGGTTGAAAATTGATTGAAGTCTCTTGGGTTGCCAATATTAAATGAATTTACTGGGTGAACGTGGAGCATGGGTGTTCCCCGCTGGCATCCCCCGATGCTCCAGCTGGCAGCGCACACAGGTCACATGCCTGCCTCAAGAAGCGGCTCTTGTCCAGGCCATCCAGCCTCCCTGAGCGGGGATTTCCTTAGTTGTAAAAGAGGCAGTTGATTATTTAAAAAAAATAGAGCTTTCAGGTCCCAGCCTCCTCTCCATGCTCCTTTTGGGGAATCGATACCATTTGACCTTCCTCAGGATGATGAACTGGGAATACGCCTTTGCTGGAGAGGTGGCAGGGAAAAAAATCCCCAGGATCGTGTACACTGTGGCTAATGAAATGTGGATTTACGTGACCACCCATAGCTGAGGCATATTTTATGCTTGAGTTCTTCCATGTGATGAGTCCACTGGTAGCAGGGGAAATGGTTCCAATGATATGCTTCGTAGTTTTCTAGGACTTTGTACGCTGCTCAGACACAGGGGAACTAATCCCCAAAATGTGCAAATGAAATGGATGTAAGTTCTTACCTGAAGCCTAATTCAAGCAAAGTAAATACTAAGCCCAAAACTTTTAAGAGCCTGTGAATTATAATAATTAGCTCATGTTTTAATGCTAATACATTCTGAAAATATACATACCGTGTAATACCCATAATCAGTATTGGTGGAAACATGGTGAGATTAGGTACAAAAGCTGTATAATTGGAGAAAAAGAACTCAGAAACCTGACTTTGTGTGACTTCTTTGGAGTGTATGACCACAAGAATATTCTTGTAACTCTTTCCATTTATTGAGTGTCAAAGAACTGGAAAATGAGGAGCACCAGAATACCTGATAGATCTACTTAAAGCTCCAGGTCAGTAGCATGCTTAAGCACATGCTTAACTTTAAGCATATGATTAATCACATCCCTGGTCCACAGAGTAATTAAACATGTGCTTATGTACTTTGTACAGCACAGTACCAGCCTGCAGGCTTTCTCTAAATATTGGTGTGCCTGAGAAAGTGGTGAATCAGAAAGTGATTTTTGGCTGGAGTTTGGAAATGAGCTTAAAAGAGTTAGTTAGGCATCCAGGTCTCATTACATTTGAATAGCTATGGAAAAGCTGGTCTTATTAGCAGAACCGCGTCAGTAGCAAGGTGTGGCCATTTACTTTATGGTAATGTCTTAGTTTTGTTTAAAGTGAAATGATTTAAAAATCCCTTTTGCTCGGCAATTTCCTGCTGCTCTCTTACAACTCTTTGCTCCTCTCACTGCTGGCCAGGCCAGATTCTGGTCCAGCAAAGCCCAAGCTGGGCAGCTTCTGTCTGGGAGCTTCTCTCTGAACTTGCTGGTCAGACAAAATCTAGGTAGACTAAGGATCAGAGGCAGCACTGGCAGGGTGATGCCAGCACATCTGCTTTTCCTGTCGGTGAGCACTCCAGGCACAGCTCTGTGCTGCTTGCTGTTTCTCCAGCTCTGCTGTGCTGGGGTCTGTACCATTGGGCTACAGTGGCACTAGTAACCCAGCAGCTGATGGCCATGTGCTGAGCCGGGTCCTGGGCAGAGCTCTGGCCTGGGACTCTTCCAACCCATCTTGGATATAGTTTGAAAGTCAGCATGGGCCTGGGACCATTGTCAAGAGGCTGTTTGGATGTGCCCCCTTCCTTCTTTTGGTGGCTTTAATAGGACAGCTGTGGCCAGACTGGGCTGGTTGGTCATGCCCTGGTCAATTTACTAGCAGTTATGTAGTCTCTTCTAGGTAGAGTTTCTCCTCTGGGGGTTTTCTCCTGGTGTTCTCCCTTCCTGTCCCTTTCCTCATGCCAGCCAGTTGAATCCATTGGTTGTCACACCAGCAGCTCCCTTCTGAGTTGCTCTGGGTGTGTTTCCCCGCCATGCTCATTTGCCCATGTGCTTTGACCAGGCAGTACTGCCAACCTCTTTGCCAGCCTGAGAAGGATAATGGTCTCTTGCCACTCAAGGTGGGTGTAACACATCAGTCTCTAGAAGACTTTTTGATGACTAATTGTTTTATTTCATATACTTAAAGTCAGTTAGCTGCTTTAATTTCCTTGTTCTCTGAGGGCTCTGCATATAAATGGTAGTGAGGTCACCACAATGAGGCAAGTCAGTGCAGCATCAAATGTTACTATTCCAGCTCTTGGCCTCTATGTTGCTGAATGGTGGGAGGCTCGTTGTCAAAGCGGCCTCCATGGAAAATCTGTGTAATAGGTTTGATTATCCAACCTTGTCATTTTCAAAGGGACCCAGTCAAGATTAACAGGGCCTAAATGTACCATCCCCTAAAAATAACTCCGGCTTTCCAGCTCCTCTGCTGATGTTGGGGGTGGGAGGGAGGAGAAGTGACGCTCCAAGGAAGGAAGCAAAACGTGAAATGCACGTGCCCAGACTCACCCCCTGCACTCCCCACCATGGAGGATGGGTGCTCATCCATTACTGCTGAGGTTTTTGTTCACTTTGGACTCCTGGTGCAGTGCTTTGGGTTTTCCAGGGGACTCTGCTGGAGGCCTGGGGACAGGGACCTCAGCTCTCCACACAGCAAGTGGGCAGCTCTCGCCACTGAAGAGAGCAGCAATGGGGAGGTCATCTGTTCTTTGGCGCAATGGGAGACTTCCTGACCTCTCCCAATGTGTATTTTTGTTTTCTTGTGGGTAAGAGAGACTACTGAACCCAGCTAACATCACCACTTCTGGAGCACGCTTGCGCCTGCACAAAGGCCAGCCCGATGAGAGTCATGGTTTGTGCTGGCAGGACCCAAAGCTGCTCCTGTTCACGGCTGATGGCATTTCCCAAACGCTGGGTGCAACTCTTCTGTGCCACAGTGTCTCTCGGGGCAGGACTGACCAAGGTGGAGCACAATTAGTCGTGCATTTGGTCTCCTGCACTGCACAGTTCTTGGGGACCTCTCATGTTGTTTTCAAGATGGTGATCAGCTTGATCTTGGCTTTGAGAGAAAAATCTGAGACAAACTCCTTTTCTGAAAGTAAATCCCACACATGAGTAGTTTCTGGAAGCCTGCTTTGCTGGCAGTTCTCTAGAGCAGCTCATTAATTTCAGGGCCACAGTGGTATCAGTTATTCTCCTGCTGTTGTGTCCGCTGGCTCATGCGCTTGGAGTCAGCTCCAGGTTTGGGAATTGTACAATGCATGAAGTCCTTGGAGTCCTGGTGTGTTTTCAGCTGCTCTGGAGGCAGCCCCCTAGGCTTTGTCAAGCTACCTAGAGCCATTGCTGGTACTGTCTTAAACCAGAGGCTGAAGCTTTTGTCAAGGCAGAGCAGGGTCCGCAGAGGCTTTTAAAAGGGCCAGAGTCTCTCCTGTGAGTGGGTGTTACTCATTTGGTAATACCAGTCCATTCCAGCTGAGGATCTGTCCCTTTGTTTTGTGTATAGGACAATTTGTTTTCAATTTTTGTTTCTGAAAGGAAACTGTCAAGAGAAAATTCACACTCTAAAAAATTAAGGGAAACAGCCCTTTGTCCGTTTCTAACAATCCCCTTCCATGACTAAAGCTAGAAGAATTCTAGAAACTGAAGTAATTTTTTACCTTTGGTTTGGTTTTGTGCTGTTCTTGCGTTTTATGAGTTTCAAATCCAACACACCAAAAAGACTTCAGTCCCCAAACACCCCGATAACATCAGTGTAATCTTGAGATCCGAGCTTTAATGATTAAAGTCCGATTGTGCCTTATCTGGAAATGGAAGTGGGGTGGCAGGGAGCTGCCGGCAGCTTGGGCAGCATTCCCCTCTTCTCCCAGCACACACAGCCTCGTGCTCTGCATGGCCAAGAAGGAACATGTAAAGCCTTGGCAAAGGGGGTTCCCTGGAGCAACACATATCCATCCTCCCTGGAATCTGCCAACAACCTGATGCAAGTGAAATAATAGCTGGGGAGAGAGAGCCTGCCCAGGCTGAAATCCACAAAGCCTCCATTACCTGCTTTTCTGTACCCAGGGTCTTGGCTGCTGGGGAGGTTGAGGTCTCCCTGGAGCAGGAGCTCATCAGATTTTTCTTCTGTGTCAGTACGACAGCGAGTGCTGCAGGGACCTGGTCCTTCTCTAGGACTCCTTTCAACTGCAGAGTTGTTTATTGCCAATCCAAGGAAAAAAAAAAAAAACTTTTGAAAATAATAACAGCATGCATCTCATTTTAATTTTAGTCCTAAAAACTACTTGCTGCTCATTACAAAGGAATTGATTCCTTAAATGAATGAAGCAGCCGTGAGTGCCGCTTTGAGTGTGGGACTGCTGACTGACTTATGCTTTGCTTCTTGCAGGCTCAGGCTTTTATGCTTCGTTTAGGACACCAACGTCATCAGCGTTCAGAGGGCTGCTGGGTTTCTTTATTATACTGCTGTTGTGATTTTTTTCAAAGATGCAAATAGTATTGGGATCAGAATCATGGCTCATGTTTTATTACCAAATCAGGGCATAGGGTGTTGCTGTCATTTGACTTGCAAGCCTTAGAAGAAATTCTCACTGAAAATAAGGTGTGGTTTTCTAGAGTAATGAGGGGCTCTCAGGGTTTTCTTGTGGGTGCCATGTTGCCTGCTACTGCCAGTGTGCCACACTGTGCTCCCCGCCTCGTGAGGCTGGGTGAGGATATCTGTCGAGTGTTGCACGTGGCTGGGATCGTCGTGGCTGCCCCAGAGCTCGGCATTTCCACAGCCAGCGGAGCAGCCACACCAGCCTGCCCTGCGTGTCCCTGGAGAGGGCATGTTTGAACTGCGGCACCTCCACAGAAGATGCTACTCTCTGTGACTGACTCTGTTTTGGAGCCAAGTGTTAAACACCAGTTGGGGCCAGCAAGCACTTGGGCCCAGGCGGGGAGAGGGGCAGCTGCTCTCTGCGAGATGGCTCCGCTGCTGCTTGCATCTCACCTTGCAGGTTTGCACAGACACCAACCACTCCCGTCCTTTCTAGCCTCTGAGACTGGGAAAGGGTGTTTGCTCAGGGACAGAATGTCAGTACTGAAAGGAAAAAAAGAAAAGAAAAGAAAAGCCCTGAGAGTCCTCAGGGACTCCCTGCTCTACCACAAATGCAGTGGAAGCCCTCAAGCACATCACAAGTCCCTCTCAAGGGTGACAACTCACAGGGATGCTTGCTGCACCACTGGGATGGGGCTCCCTACAGAGCTAATGGGGAAACAACGGGGCAGAATTGTGGGAATGTGTCTATGGTTTCTGTTGAGTCCATCTCCATCAAAATTCAAATCACTGATTAATTAAAAGCCTTGCCCTAGGGACATGCTGGGCTGGGCTGGAATTTCTAGGAGGACTTGTGAGTGAAGGTTGAAAATTCCCAGCCAACTTCTTGGCACCTTTCTAGTAGGAAACCTATAGATCTCTTTCAGATACTACTTAAGCTGAAAATTGTTGAGAAAGCTGTAGTGATTCCTTAATTAACCCCCAGCTTTATTAATAAATGAAAAGCAACTGCTTCTGCAGTTGGGTGAGTGGGTGTGGGAGCTGAGCTGCGCTGGGCAGCTCTAAGCACCAGGGGGACTGCAGGTTACGGTGTAAGAGGTGCGGTGCTGCCTGCACATGCAGCTGGTCAGCCCTGGGGTCTCCACTTCTGGACGAAGCACCAGTGCTCATCTGGTTGCCAGTACCACGTGTATTTGCAGGACAACATGTTACTTCCTTTTGCCCAAGGGTTTGGGGGATTTGAGAGCTGCTTGCAGCTACGCCATGCCAGGCTTTGTTTGGTGGCATTTCTGCCGAGTGACAGACGAGCCATCTGGCGTTACGCTGAAGCGCAGGGCAGCGTTTAGGAAGGAGCCTGCAGGGATGACAAAGCAGTTCCACACCATCCGCTGGCCGTGTCACGGCTGGGCACCGGGCGGTAACGGGGCGGATCAGCAAAGCCAAGCGCGCAGCCATGCTGGAGAGAAAGGACTGCCAGACCTCTGCCCTCCTAGGGATGGACTGAGCGGCAGCAAGAAAAATGAGGGACTTTCAGGGGCAGCTGTGTTTTACTAACCCAGTCATAATGCCCCTAAAAATCCTTATTGTTCTTGCAATGGTCAACTGTGACCTCCGGCACAGGGAGGCCTGGAAGGAAGGCAGTAGCACCTGGGGCAGGGCAGGCCTGCTGTGGGGAAGGCTGACTGGGAAGCCGGAGCGGTGTTCCTGGCTGGAGAAAGTGCTGCTGTTGGAGCGGAGCTGAGACGATGCGGTGTTGTGAATAGGTGCGGAGCGGGTACTCGGTGTGAAGCTCCGGGCGTGGAACTGCAACACAAAGTGGGGGAAATGAAACACACCAAGTGCTTTCCCTCCCTCTTGTGCATTTCCCCCATCGGAGTGAAACGCAACTGGAGCCAGGCACAGCACAACCCCAGAGAAAGAGCCCTTATCTAGTCCCGTGCCCTGCGTTACTCCTGGTTCTGCTCGCTGCTCGACACCCCTGCAGGTCTCTGCCCACCCCAGCACCTCTCTCTAGGCTTTAGCTCTACTCACGGTTTTCAGGTCAGCCCAGGATGCAGTAATTGCATGCAAAGAAACAATAAACAGAACCATACTATTCAATAATTTGCCATCTTTATGCATTCTGATACTTCATTTGCATTGCTGAGAGCTTCTATATGCTGAGCAAAAGCTTTTTTATTCTCATTGAACTCTGCAACAACGTTCAAAGCTTTTATCCTTTAATAACTCTGTTTAGGGGCATGATAGTCACATTAATCTGCCCCCACAGCAGCAGCAGTCCTTTCACACTGCCTGGCTGGATTACTCATGACCTTTTTGAAAAGGTTTTGTTTAAGGCTTTTATAATGTTGATCAATTAATTGATGTTTATCAATTAATTCTGCTTTCTACACCTATGCCAACAGATTAGAAAAGCATGATTATTTTTTTTTACAATGACTACATATGCTTGCTTTACACAGCACTTACCTAGTCTTAACTGGGCTGTATGGCTCTGGAGCAACATTTACTCATTTGTTATTTGTTATTCTCAGGAGCATTTCAACTGCTTTTCTTAAAGCTGAATTCTTTGTAAAACGAGAAGTGACTAGAACCCTCAGCTGAGCCCAGATCTTGCTGAACTTTGTAAGGCACACTGACACGCTGACACTGCTCCAGTTAAGGTATGGTATGAACCAGGAGCTGCACCAGCCGCTGAGGAATGAGTATGGTCACATGAAGCCATCCTGCAGTAGCTGTTGCAGAACCCTCACCTTCACTGTGTAAGCAAGCCCTGAAAGACACTCCTTGTCCCTGTGACTGTGACTAGATAAGACGAGACAATGGGCACAAGGAAGGCATCTCGCTATCAGTTAAGGATGGGTGCTGTTCAACCAGCTGGGAACAAAGAAATCTGGGATGCTCTGGTCTCCACAGGACTGTCCGGGAGTCCCGTCCCTGAGGGCTGATTCCAGGAACGTGCCACTTCTGGAACTGTTTGTTTCTGGACTTCCTGCTTTGACACCTTTCATCTCTGAGACTGCCCCATCATAGGAAGCCCCACTAGCTCTGCTCCTCTTGGATTTCTTCATCTGGCAACTCTTATGTCTTCATCTGATACCGACATGAGATGGCAGGGCTTGAGTGATTCCTTGGCAAGATGCGTGGATGGCATTAGTTTATTCTCTCCTGATTCTGATATTTACAAAGCTGACTGGATCCTATCACCTCAGCTGCTGACAGGCTGCAGAGCAGCAGCCTACTACAGTGGAATAATCTTTGTGCTGAAGCCAGGAAGATTGGGAATGAGGGTTTGTAACTTTTTTTGGATGTGTTTCTGTGTCACAGTTTATCTTTAATATTACCACCTTGCTCAAAATACAAATATTTATATGTTAAAATAAACACATTTTTACTCTGAAATACTGGAATATGCCTTCCCAGCTTTTTCCTACCTCATCTCTGCCACTGTGAAGAGAATCCACTCATGGATTTTAAAGTCAGAGGGACGAGTCTGAACCTGTAACAGAGGATGTGCACGGAGCAGTTCCTGCAGTCATCCTGATGCCAGGGTCCTGACGAATGGATCTTTTTCTCATGTGCTGTGGAAACTGCTGATATGAATGTCTGACACACTGTTCCAGTGCTTTATAACCTCGTATCTGGTACCTTATGGCAAGCTGCAGTTTCCCCCTCATGCATCTTGTACAGCCTCTGCGGACGAAGCCCTTCATGTATGTGACTGCCTGTGATGAAAAGGAGAGCACAGAGGTTTGGCCCTATTTTTATCCTATCTGTTTCCCAAACCAGCTCTCAGACATGCAGGACATGGACATCCCCTCCAGTTGCCACACTGCCTGTCAGAGCAGAGGGGAGGTGCAGCAGAGGTCTGTGGGGACACTTGGTACATGGCCGGGGCCAGGATCCCTCGTGCATGTCCTGCGAGCGGGATCCCTGCTGGGCCCTCTTCCACACCACAGGCCATTCTCAGCACAGCCAAAAGTCTGCTTCTCTGTGCCCAGGCTAAGCCACTGAGATTTCAAGGACAAATTTGGCTGGGTTTCTTTTTAAAAAGTTCAGTGTCATTTAGCATCTCCGATTTGGCTTGGAAAAACACAGAAATACCGAAAGTAAAGGTGGGGTGAAAAGTGCACACAGGTGCTCATCAGTTTTTTCAGGCTCACTCTCAGGTGATGCCATCAGCTTCTACTGCAGTTAAGCACTGCCCCAGGCTTCCTTCAGGTTGCCAACCCTAGTCTACACCAAGTAGTATGAACACTAAAATAGACTCGACTGAACTAAAACACCCTGGTACTTGCAGGTACACAGTTCTTTCCCTGAAAAATGGGTACCAGCAAATGAACTAAGCTTGTGCCATTATTCACACATACCCCGACTAGATTGGCACTCGTGCGCTGCCAGCCCACACAGAATAGACCTGAAGCAGCAAAGAGCAAAGGTTGCAGGGTGAGAGCCCAACAGAGAAAAGAAAAAAAATCAAATAGCTCTTCCAGTACCAGCAATTCTATTGATGTCCTCCAAGCACCAGTGTCCTGGGCTGTAAAGAGTCCCTCGCTGTGGATGCCCTGTAATGTCAGCTGCTCTCAGTGCCCAACTCCTGTCCAGAGCAGGTTAATGGGGTACCTGCAATCAAACAGAAGGTGTGTGTCAATCACATGAACAGAATTCAACCAGTGCAGGAAATACATTTTGCAGGCAAATTGGGTGCTTTCTTTTACTGAGACCCTTTGGTCCTTTGTGGCTGCTTTGTGGAGGAAATATGGTTATTTTGGCAAACTTTTGTCACAATTTAAACATTTAGTTTTCAGCAAGACTGAAGAAATTCAATAGTATTCCAGGTAACTAATGCTGTCAACTGTAATGTGTTTAATCCTACATTACAATTGTTAATAGTCTGCTTGGCTATTTGTCGTGGTGCCCATGAGCTGACACAGGGTGAAAAATCCTGAAGGGCTCCTTGATGACTAGTGTACTCACAAAACCTTCCCTATCTTTTTAAGCTCATATTCTTGGAAACTTTGCTTATTCTCTCTGTATGCAAACAGACTGGTTCTTTAAGCTCAACAGCGGCGTGTTCAGATACAATGACTGCCAACAGAGAAATTCAGAGATGTAGCAGTCCACTTTATAAATTAGGGTACTGGTGAGCCTGTGGAGATGGGTACGATGCAGTTAGTTATTAGCCTGCAATGAAGGGAAGGTAATCAAGTTTCTTCTGCAGACGCCCCAGGCTGCACATCACCTCCTGAGAGAAGCTGAGAAGAACAAGCATTCACTGCACTCCTCAATCTGTGGCTGAGCAATTTGATTTAACCTTAAACTTCCTGTGACTTTTGTCCAGTGGGTTTTTTTTAAGGAAAAAAATTAAAGAAAGCCTGGTTTCTGCAGCCTACAGTTTACAACTATACTGCTAGTTCAGCCACTTCTGGTGATGTGTTCACTTCTCCCGCAACAGACTGACATTGACATCCCCTAATTAGTGCCAGCACATACACAAGGCGTTTCTGATCAGTTCATAATAAAGTGGAACGGAGCAGGACTAATGATACCGTGGGATCCCATGACATTTCCAGTGCTCCACTGCACAGGACGGGGTCTGGCACTACAGTCACCACACACTTGTCCCACACTAGTGGTCACAGTACATGTGGGTACATGTGTTTGGTGTCACTGGTCTGAAGCTACATGTAGTAGCAAGGCTTTTTTTTGGCCTCATGACAGACGAGAGAAGCAATGTTATGGATTCCAGCGTGTATCCTTCCAAGTAGTTACGGCTTTTTCTTAATTGGGGAAAAGAAAGCCAAAGGAAATCATGTGCATTGGAGTCAAATGCCATTTTTAGGAGTGGGAACTGCATGTGTATTTCAACAGTGATTAAAATAGCCAGGGACTAAAGCACACTAATGATTAACAATCTCTTTCTGTGAGCTGAAGACATGTCCTATAGAATCTGGCCCTCCTGAGAGGTACTCATGGAACAGTTTGGCAGAGCACACTTTATGGGCTGGTTGGTCAGGCTTTATTTTCCTTTATGTTGTGGTTCAACTGCGTCATGCAGCTTGAATGATTCCTGTTTCTGCAGTGCGTGACGTGCATTAGCTCTAACCTGGCTCAGTGAGCAGTGGTGCATCCCACGGGGCAGGCAGGCTGGGGACGGGACGGTCACCTCTCATGCACGCTCATCCTGGTGCTGCAGTTGAAACAAGCCCAGGCAAACAATTAGTACACAGTCACTCCATTTTTCCAATTCTGTTCTTGTTCACACTTTGCAACTCTGCTGCTTCCTAAAAAAAAAAAAATAGCTGCCTGTAAATTAGCTGTACCACTAAGCAGTGACTGTCCTTGCCAGGAGCAGGCAATCTCCTGATGGAGAAGCCTGTAGGATATAAACAGGTGAGCACAGAGGCTGTGACAGTCCCCTGTCACCTTTACAGCACAGCCATGGAGGAATAACCCCATTAGTGAGTTGGCCAGTCTTGGTGGGGTAAGACTGGCCACCAGAGCACTGCAGCAGGGTGGCACACTCTGGCCGCCTGATTATTGCCAGAGAGGAAGCTCCACAGGTCCTCAAAGCTGCAGCAGCAGCCAAGCAGGGAGGGCTCGGTGTGGCAGAGCTGCACTGAGGGTGCTGGGGAAGGCTGAGCCCCGCGCAGGAGGGGAGCTGGGGGGCTGCGTCGTGCTCCCCCCTCGCTCGCTGTGTGGCAAAAAAAGCACGGGCTTAACCTCTGTGTGCCTCCCACCCTGCTGAACCAGAGACAGGAACCTCTGTCTGTCTCAGTGGGTTTCTGCAGTACTTAATTGATTTGTGCTGCTAAACAGCCTGGCAATAAATGAGTACAAGGTGTTAAAGAAGGATGCGCTAGTGGGAAAGATCCAGCTGAAACAAAGCTTAGATAGAAAACATATGTGTGCTGAGCGAGAGTGCACCCTCTCCCCGGTCCCACCCCCGGCCCCGCACAGGGTGATTAATGCTTTACAGAAACGCTGGCTTCTTTTCAGGCCTCTTTCCTCTCTTTGAGCATCTCTATGGCCTGACCATCCAGGGGGGGGTTTCTGCTGCAGGATGGAGGCCAACCAAGAAGCTGTGGCAGCAATTAACGCAGCCGCCCTATTCCAGCAGCGTGCTGACACCACTGATTTGCCCATTAAGGACGTCTTTTCCTGCACAGAGACAACAGCATTACTATGAGAGAACTGGAAGAGGACACAAGTGGGAATTCCTCAGGTTCTTCCAGCAGCAGAGAAGGGTGCAAACTGTCAGCTATAAAAATATTGTAGCTGATGCTGTTAAATCATAATTTGTCAACAGGTAGCTGAATTACAGCCAATTCTGCCAAACTGAGTATTTTTTTCCCCAATACTATTGTATAGTAACAGCTGGCAGAAAACTGGCAACCAAGGCTGTGCTGGGCTGACAACTGACCCAATGAGCCTCAGAGCAGAAGACACGGGAGCTTGTGGAGCGACTGCAAGAGCTGCTGGAACAAACGCTTGTTCACAATCTATGCACAGGCAGAGAACTGCTTGATGAAAAGGTACTGGGAAAATATTACTTAAATAAAACACAGATTTCCTAGGGTTATCAAAAGAAGAAACCAGGTTTCAGATCTAGGAATACTAAACCACAGCAGCAAACCAGCAAATGTTAGCATTTCTCACTCATTGAAACTGAGAGTCTGGTAATAATGAGTGAAATGTCCCAACCAGTTCTAAGATGGGAAAGGCAAGCCAGAAAACCAACAGAGAGAAATACTTTCATATTTGCTTCACAGCTCCCAAATTCTGCTGGAGAGTTTTCCACTCTTCCAGATGTTTTCTGAGGGGGAGAGGGAGTGCCATACTCTGATTTCAAATGCTGTGGTGCCTCTAAGCTGATCAGCCCACACTGCACCACCTGGGAGAAGGCAAGGTGACAAGTGACAACGCCCCATCAGGAGACACTGCTTCAGGCTGGAGCTCAGTGCCCTGTACAGCAGCAGCTACTGCCCTGTGTTCTGTACCTCACACTGCTCTGGGGTTTGTCTCTCCTTTCCAGGCATTTTATTTTTATCATGGGTAAGAGCAGGAATGTGTGTGTCTGTGAGAGAATGAGCATGGGGCTGCAAGCTTCATCTCACTGCAAATAATACTTTGGCAGGAAACCTGCAGGAGATTAAATTAGGGGCCTAACAACTGACTATTAAAACATTTCAAACTTTGAGTTCCTTTAAATAAGCAGCTACAAAACGAGGAAGCAGTCTGACAAAATAGCGGGTCCAAAGCGCTCAAGGAATCCACTAAGGGGCACTTGTTTATTGATGTAGATTTAAAAGGACCTTTTTTATTATTTTTTATTAGTAGCTGTATATGTCAACATGTTATTTCCTCAATGCATTTTGAGTCCAGATTAGCTAAAGTTTTAGGTGTTGGCAGACTTGCTACAATAGAAGGGAAATGCCAATGGAATAACTTTAAACATGATCCAATCCCTGATGATTCATTGGATGTGTTAAAATTTCCTTTGAGACCATGTAAGTAATGCAGGGACTGGAGTGCAGCGTGGCTGTGACTCAGCTCTCTGCGAGGCAACGGGAGGATGTCAGAATTACTCACTGGGACAGGAGGAATCTCATTTATCTATTTATAGGCAAGGCTGAGATGAGCTTGTACCATTAAAGAGCTGAGTTTGCCAGTTCCCATAAAGGGGGGAGGAGGGAAGGACCTCACTTTAGCTGTTGAAATAAAAGCCTCAGTGTCAGCCTCTCCCCCCCACCCCCATTTCCAAGCCTGATGACAACAGGCCAGTTGCATTTTCCCGCACCCGCACAAGAGCACAGGGCTCCTAGCCCCAGACTCCCAGCCTGTGCCACAACGGCCCTGTGAGCCCCTGCTTCTGGCCACTGGCTGTCACTCCCAGCCCTCCTGAGGGGCTCACAGCTCACCCAGTTCAGTGCCCCGAGGTCAGGGAACTCCTGCCGCTGCAGGGGCATTGCTGTGGCATGTATCCATCTACACATTTCAGTAATGAGGTGCTTGTTAGAGGCCAGCACCCACTTTGCCAGAACCCTGTCTGCTGCATGAGCCTCTTTGAAGATGCGCAGCAGAATCCCTTGGCCGGGCACTTTGAGGGACATCAGCAGAGGAGGGGGTCGTGGAGCTGAGCGCTTCACACACTTCTGGCTGCTGGTGAGAGCTGGGGAGGCTGCATGGAGGCTGCATGGAGACTGCCAGCACAGGACACCACTGCATGACAACATTGTGTCAACCATGTAGGCTCAGGCTTGGGAGGTGAAAGATGATGACCTTTTTGGGTAAAAAGCAAGAGCCCCAACCCACAGTTAAATGTTCTAGTGACACTGTTTCTGTAATACAACTAGCACTTCGCAGCACAGACATTGCTGTGGCTTTCTTAGTAAGAAAGAGGTCACTACTTGGTAGGGGCAATGTGAGTCTTGGTGGTTTACTGCACCGCTTCATCGCTGGGAACACCTTTGTGGTGTTGGTCCAGGCTGTTCCTTTCAATTCCCTGTGAGTAACCATCCCCACAGCTGACCCTACCCCTAAAGAAGTTATCCAGCAACACAAGGCTCCTGAGCACTGATCCAGTCTCCCACTATTACAGTCAGTTACATCATACCACGTTTTCTGGCAGGCTATTCCAGCGCTTCATTTTAAATTTCCAGCCTTAATATCATTTGTTCTTGTGCCAGCATCGTAACTCAGTTTAAACAATTCTCTTTTTTTCTCTGATCTTTACCTATCAGATGTATTTACTGAAAACAATCTTATCTCCTCTATTCTTTGTTTTGAGAAACTAAACAAATGAAACTCTTCTAGTCTCCTCTTGTTCTAAGCCCTCTGATCCTCCTCGGTGCCCTTTTCTGTACCTGCTAATCTTCCTTGAACATGAGTGAACCTGTATCTTCTAGGATTGTGTTTGCCTCTCCATATCAGATCGGTGGCTCACAGTTATCCCTCCCAGCAAGTAATTCTCTACCTTTTTTTTCACCATCCTGCTTTTGTCATTCTCAAGTGAGTAATGGGATATTCTGGTTATTAATTTCTAACTGCATGTCTTTATACTTCTCAGATAAATTCTGTCATTCACTTATTGATGATTGATGTTCTGATCCTCCTCTGTATTAGCACAGCCTGTGTCCTCAGCAGATTTCCTTACTACATTCCTACTGCTGTGCCAGAGTCATTAAGGAAACACGTAAGACGGGGCTCGGGACTGACCCTTGAGGAGTTCCACTTATGAACTGCCTCTGCCCGGCATTTCCCCTTCCACAGAGCTCCTTGTCATTTGCTTTAGCAGCTCTGCATTCGCCATCCACACTAATCCCCATCTTCTCAACTTCAACTAGTAATTTCCCATGTGGTATAATATCAGATTCTTCACTTGAGTCTGGATAGAGTAAATCACCTGTATTTCATTTGTCTAAGAAAAAAAAATCAGTCATCAAAGAGAAATATGAGGTTAAGCTGAACTCCTTTAATGTGCCAGTTCTTTCCAAATCCTGGGATGGAAATCTGCCAGTGCACCTTGATCTGAGCACACTGAATTCTTCAAACTTTTCCTTCCATCTTACATGTGATAATTTTCATTCTCTTAGGTATGTTCCTACTAGAAATCCTGTCTTTGCCCTGCTGTTCATATGATCAGCTCTACTGAGAACGTCAGCAGTCTTGGCCTCTAATCTCAACTCTATATCACTACATAATGACCACATTTCTCCTCCTTTTCTCTTTTGCATTTATCTAGCTGAAACCCTCTGCCATCTGTTTAATTTCCTTTTCAAGTTCTAAGTCACAACTTCACATGTGACGTTTCTCATTCAACCTCTACATTTCCTGACCTCAGCAAATTGAAACTGGGTGACTGAGGCAAATACCGCCCCCAGTCTTCTCCCACACCACACTTCTCTGATGTCACCCTTGTGGCAAAGATGACAGAAGAGCTTATAAAGCAGGTCCAGAACTGCTGGACTGACTGGCACAATGGCTGTTCAGGGTCTGCTGCAGAAGCCCATCACCCTAGTCAGCCCTGGGTAATGGGCTCCATCAAAGAGCAAGGCAGGTGGTCATTCCCTGCAGGGGTTTCCCTCCAGGCACCTGATTTCAACCCCTGGCTGTGTGTGAACTGAACACCCTCTTACTGATCAGATCTTCTGCCTGCTCTCAGTTAACTCCCTCCATGTGTTTGGGACTGGTTGTTTAGCCCACTGAGCTTGAAGTGTTTCCTTTCAGGGTTCCTCCTCCATGTTCCAGCTAGTTTTGGAATCCAGTTTCCATCACATTCAATTCCTCAGCTCTTCAGTGCAGTTGATTCCACTCATTAGTTCCCTTAATTTCTCAACATTTGCCCTTTTTGAGTTGAATGTGTTTGGTGTGTGGCTACAGACAATGCTGGAGATTCAGCCTTAATGAGGTACATTTAAAAGCTCAGATTTCTTAAGCAGAGTCTTCAGAGGCTCTGGATGACTCACAGACTGGTGCTTTAGAAACAGTAAAAAAACTGCACTTGCCTTTCCTTGTGTGTGAGACTCCCTATCACCATAACACTTCCCAGTATTAACCAGCATTTTCCTTTTATGGACACCTGAAACATAAAGATGACATTTCAGAAGATCCTGCACTGTATGAGGAATTAGTTAAGCACCTAAGGTGAAGTACAAATCTTCCTAACCCCATGGAGATCAACGCTGCAGTCTAACCTTGCTCCCTTGAAAACTAGGTGTCTGTGCCAAGCTATTTGCTTTGAATTCTGTCTAGTTCTTGAAGAAAGCAAAGCACCTCCAGCCTCCAGACCGCCCTGTCCCAGACATGTAGCCAAGATGGGCAGCAAAGGCCTGGCAGTGCAAAGCCAGCATCAGAAAGGAGGAGCCCAGCCAGCAAAACACTTCAGAAACAGGTACGAGTCACCTAAGCCCCTTTAGAACTCCAGGCCTTGCTGTCACTTAGGGTATCCATCTTGAAAGTGGGATTTGAACCTGAGCAGAGGACCATCTACTCGCTCTTGGGTCCCTTGAGAATCACTGTGGGACCCTGCCTGTGACACGTGTCCTTGCTTTAGTTGCTTCCTCAGCTGCAAACAGCAGGAGCGCTGCCCTCGCTTCCCGAGACAAGAGTGATGCTACTGCAGCACTAAGGCCATGTTGGCATCCCAGTTCGATGGAAGCTGGCAAACCACTGGCAAACTGGTGCGTGGTCTGTAGAAAGAGATGAAACAGCAGAGCAAAGCTGATTTCTCTCCTCACCTCTCTGCTAATATACTTGAAAATACTTCAGTGTGGGAGAAAAATGTGTCCCTCTCCCAAAGCAAGGCTGCCTTGACTGCCCACTGCTCTGCTGGGCACCTACTGACCGTGGCAGCGTCACAGGGCTCGTGTTTTCCTAAAAGAGTAACCTCCTTGTGAACAGGCTCTTTGCTTTGGGGAACACAAAGCAGTCTTGTCTTCCAAGTGTCCGAGCCTTCTTTTCACGTCTGTTTATTCCTTCACTAGCATTTATTTTTGGCCCTGAAAGAAAAACACAACTCCACATTAAAGGGATGGTGTCCAGTGAAAACCCACAGGCTACACCACTCCTTTGCTCCCCCTCTGCAGGGGAGGAGACCAACAAAAAAACCTGAGAAATGTTTCTTGCCCGCTGGGCACAAAACTGCTCTTGCTTCCTAGAGAAAAGGCAGCAGAGCATCCTCAGAAGCACATAGCAAGTGGTCAAAGAGGCCAGTGCGTGGATGCCTGAGGCTTGTTGGAAATCATCAAAACAAGTCCAAGGGCCACACTTCTAGTGGTCCTGGAAAGCTTTTCAGCAGGGATTGCTCAGGGGAGGGAGACACCAACGTTCCACAGTGCCTTATTCAGTTTGTGGTGTGTCTAACTGGCAATCCCAGCCTTTACAGCAGGCCTGTCAAAGACACCAAATCAGAAAGCCTTTTGTGACTCTTCATGCTCCCTCCACAGCCTTTTTGGCTACTGGAGAGCCAGCACATCGGGACAAGGCTTCTTACGCTGTGTGAAAGAGCTTTGGAGGGGCTGCAAGTGACCACTCCCGCCTGAGACCAGTGCCAGCTGCATGCACACTCTGCCCAGTCAAGGCTAGCACTAAACCCAGCAAAAGCACTGGGGCTGCCAGAGGAGTGTGCTCACCTGTTGGACTTTGCAGAAGAGAAGAATTCACAGATTCAGTGCCAGCTCTGTGCTTGCCACCTCCCAGCAGAGACTTGCCACTGTGTGTGGCCTGATGCAGCTGCAGAAGGGCCATCTAAGGGCTTACAAAGCTGAAGTCTGAGGCACAAAGTTCATGGCAGAGGTCCTGTATGGACAGTGTGTGTGGTCAAGACCTACATTCCTTTGGGGAGAGGCAGAGGAGGAAAGCAGGGCTGCATCAGGAGCTCTTTGGACTGGATTTGCAAGAGGAAATAAGCTCACTTTGGCAACAATTATGTTTTAGGCCACCCTCTGGCATCCCTCAACAGGTAGCTGCACTCCCTGAAGTGCAGGGACTGAGGTGGGCACCTGAGATGAAGGTTATTAAAGCTCTTGGCTCTCAAGACCTATGTGACAGCAACCGCAACCCTGTTCACTGAGATCAATGGGACTCTGGCGACAGCCCTGGTTCATCTCCCTCCTATGTCAATATTTTATCTTTTAGGTGCATTGACTTCTATGAAATTAGGGCTGCCAGGCTCTGCATGTCCATGAGGGCATGGCTGGACCAAGAGAAATGGGGGTAGCAACGCAGAGACACGATAGAAATTGAAACCTCGGGACAGACTGCGTCTGCCTTGCACGCTTAACGAGATAGGAGAATATTAACGATGTATCGCTCATAATAGAGTAAGTGCTTCTGGATGCTTGGCTGAGTCTGGCAAGGGGCACTTTGAGAAGGCTAAAACTGCATTTTCATTGCTGAGAACCTCACACCAGTAGTAAGATGTGCCCCATGGGGTGCAGGTAACGTGGGTGGCATTGTCTGCAGAGCGGAGCTGGGGGCCTGGGTCTCACATTGCTAAACCGTGTAACAGAAAATGCTTACCCCAAATATCACAGAGCCAGGATTTACAAACTCAAGAGGCAGCCACAGGTGGGCTGTCCTCCAGTTAGTCCATGAATCCAGAAAGAAAAAAACTTCAGTCATTTGGTATTCTTTCCTTTGCAAGTCAGACATCCTTAAAATAATTAGAAAAACACAGGCATTGTATCAGTAACTGACAAGTGAAGAAATTTGGTCACGGTTGTTGAGGAACCCAAAGCCTCCTTGCAATACCAGTAATGATTATTTATAGCCTACTATGCGAGGAAATGAGTCCAGAAAAACTTAATGATCATCATGTAATACTGTCATCCCCAGGGAGGAGGCTAGAGCAAGGTGAATGCAGTCAATATCTCACACCATTTCATTGCCTTGAGTTACACACTTTATTGTGAGTGCCGCTGGTGTGTTTTGTACAGAATGTCTCGCTTCCTCTGGAACAAAGACCCATTTTGTTCCTGCTGAAATTGGTTGAAGTTACCCTTGATTTATACTTAAGATCAGAGACAGATCCTTGTTACTGCTTTACATATAAATCTCGGAGTGCCTATTCACAAAGATGTGCAGCTTGGCAAAAGAATGAGTTGAGAGAATGAGCTGGGTGGCAGAGCAGCTATTAGTTCTGATGATATTACCATAGCACCTGGAGAAGGTACACGCAGCACCAGCACAGGGTGTGAGAAACTCTCTGCTCTTGAAAAGAGCTAACAAAGGAAATGCACGGAGGGTGGGAGGTAAGGAAGAGCCATGGAGAGGAGCAGCTGTGCAATGTCACTTACAGGCAAGCGAGAGGGGCAGGTCCCGCATCTCAGCCCTCTCCAGCTTCACACTGCCTCTCGGTCCTTTTATTTCCCCACGTGGATGTGATGCATCTTTAACCAGGAGCTCAATCCAGAGAAAGAAAATAGGGCTTTTTTTATTATTGCCAAGAGAACTAGCTTTCTGCTAGTTATGCAAACAAATTCTTCCCTGTGATTAACACCTGTCTCCTGTGCTAAAGATGTCAGCCTCTGCACGGATCAAACCCTAAGAAAGCAAAGCTCTCTGCTTGGAACATGTTTCCCATTCTTCTGCTAACATTCCTCCTCACAATTGCCCTTGGTTAGCCCTATGATAATTTTATGATGCAGTCCTGACATAACTCCCAGTACTTCCCACTGCTGTGTGCCACAAGTGTTTACAGAGCCATTTTTGTGGTAGATACCAGCCTTTAGACATTCCACGTTTCCCGTTTCAGTGGAGCCGATCACTGCTCAGCCCTGCAGTGCGAGGTCCCCTCCACCGAGACACCGCCAGTGCTTCAGTCACTGGGATGGTGCCACGAGGGAGCCCAGACACGACCCCGCAGCAGCAACCGCCTCCCTGGTATGGACAAATTATTTGCTTTTCATGTTTCCATTGATTTTAATCACCTTTTTAAAAAAACCAACAACCTACCCCAATCCCCAACTGCCTTTGCACCTTTCCACAGGAACTAGGAATGTCTGCATGGGATACCTGGGCCCATCTCATTTCTCTCACAGTGAGGAAAGCTGTCTCATACACTGAGAAGAACTGGATTTTCACCGCCACGGGGAACCTCACAACTGGTCCAACTCCACTAATACTCTCTTTATAGAACCAGAATATAATAGCTCAGTTTTAACAAAAAGAAACCAAGATTAAATTCAATATATTCTGAAGGAGGGAGGATTCCTAGCAACAGCTGAGAGGGAAGTAGAACTCATAAATGCCTTTCATCTTTATCAAATTACTATTCAGTGCAGTTACATTTATTAATAACAACATCCCTTAAACCACAATGTGAAAATCCATTAGCAAGAAATGCTTTAAAATGTTCAACAGACTGTAAGAGATGATTTATCCAAAGCTGAACCAATTAAATACTATATCAGAGTGGGCACTTTTATGGGCTACGGAGCTTGCCAGAGGGCCGTTACGATATGCTCAGGACCTGACTGTTTGCCTGCCATAACAAACTTTTTCTTTAATTCAATCATCTCCAGCAGCAAGGGGTAATGCAGCCCCAAACTATTCTTTGCGTGTTTCTTCATCTTGGTTCTGTATGTACTTTCCCCTGGAAAAGCTGATGCTCGTTTCAGTCTCTGCTGTGGCTCTGGCCACCCGGGGAGGAGCTCTCAGCCACGCTGGGGAGAGAGGACCTGTGAGAGCAGATGCCAGATCCCAGAGGAGTCCCACTCTGACTGCCCCGAAAGGAACCCTATCAAGAAGAGCCCTTTAAGAAGTTAACTGTCCCCATGAGGGTCAGACTTACCAAGACTGGCCCGGGGGCAATCACCACATTGTTTTCTCTCAGCACACCCTGCATTTGCCCTGGAAGTTCACATATTCCTCTCTTTCATTTCTTCACTTGGGTTTTTTTTAAAACACAGTTTCAATGTCGATCACTGTTGAATAATCGCTCTGGAAATCCTGGGTACTGAAGCTGAATTCGGGTGGGGGGGTTTTGCCATTACCTTCACGCAACAAACGACCGCTCTTAGCTGTTGTGCATGCCCTGCAACACCAGAGGTTCGGGCTGGTCCCGGGAGGGTCGTTCCAGCAGGACCCACTGCGTGTCCTTCTCTCAGTCATTTCCAGTTCGCAGCAGAGAACAATAATGGCACAGAGCTCCGCGCTGGTTCCCCGGCTGTGACTGCATCTATCACGGCCGCCCGCTGCATCGGCACAGGGAGGGTTTTGAAGACATTTCCTCTGTCCCTGTTGCTGCAGAAGGCAAAGCCTATGTCAGGGATCAGGGGCAGCAGCCAGGGGGAAGGGGTAGGAGAGGTAATCACAGCCAGGGAGGGAGGGAAAGAGCNAGGGGGGGGGGCTGCACACAGCGTGGCCCTGGGCTGTATTAGGTTTTACTCACTTGCTGACAGATAAACCCATGCAGGTTCTCCTTCCAGATTCCCTACATCTGTAAAAAGATGCCCGAGGCAGGGGTCAGACAGTTTCTGAGGCAGATACACACAGTGCAGCCCAAAGGCAGCCCAATTCCCCCTGGAGTGAAAAGCTCTTTGCACCTCTGAGCTATGTGTTTAATTCATCCCAGGCGCACAGACAGACCTGCACCGCAGATGAGCCGCGCTCCCAGTTCATCTGCTCCCCCAGCGCGTTCCACTTAGGAGGGCAAACTGGTGGCAGAATAAATGAGTGGCAGACTGTATTTGCTGTAATAGCACACAAACCAACCTGTTGGATTATTTTCTGTCCCAGCTGAGATCATAGCTCTGTGTTTACTTTTGACTGGGCACAACTAGAAAACACATAATTACATGGGCCAAAGCACAGAGACCTGCAGCTACAGATGCCTGGTGCTTAGCTGGTGAAGTGCAGCAGGCAGGGGAAAAAGGAAGCTAGAAGTGCAGTATATACATTCCCACCCCACCACATCCCCACTGCAGAGCTCACGGCTTTCAGGCTCGGGCAGAGGGAAAGGCTAAGGTTTCTGGGGTGTAATGACAGATTGTGTGGCAGGAAACACTGAGATCTGCGTGTCAGTGCTCGAGCTGGTGGGTTCAGCTCATCCAGCCAGATGAAAGCAGCCCAGTCGAATGCTGGTGAGACAATACTTGGCATCTCGCAGGCACAATCATTCTTGGCCCTAACATCCCCCTCCTGGTTCGTTTGCTGTTTTCTCTGTTGTTGACCTCCAGTGATGGAGGAAAGGGGCTGGACACGGGGAGGAAAGCGAGAAGGCAGTGGATGGTCTGTGAGCAGGAGAGGGGCCTGTAGGAACGGGAAAGAGAGGGAACAGCTGTGGGGCTGGGAGGGAAACGGAGACAGGGGAATGAAACAGATACGCTTCCCCTTTGGGAGGATGGGCTGAGCCAGTCTGAACAAAAAAGGCCTAAAATGAAAGGGAGGAAACCAGAGAAGAGAAGAAAGATGGAACAAGGGAGATCACAGAGAACAACAGGAAGCGGTGCTAAGAGGACAGAGATGAAGGGTAGGGGTTGCTGGGGAAAAGCAAACAGAGAGAAAAACTTCAGGAATATTGTGCAAAAGACAGAGAGAATTTAAAAAAAAAAAAAAAAAGCCCTATAAAAGTGCCAGCTACCCAGCTGCTGTGAGTGAAACTCCAGTACACTTACGTCAACCCCACACCACTGATCAGCACCAGGGGAGCAGGTTTGGGGTTGTTTTTAATTGCATGGAAAGGCTTTCAGCAACGCAGAACATGAACTCCAGCTTCCACTGAAGTCAGAGGGGTCTAGAGGTGCTCACAGCCACAGAAAACCGAGACTCAGCTTGATAAAGCCCATGAGACAAGATGCCACGTTACAGCTTCGAGAACAACCAGCCTTGGCTGACTCCCACCTTGAGACCCAGGAGATAAGACCAGCTCATGGAGGGGGCACACGGCAGCCTCTGCACCCACACCAGGGCCACTGCCCCGGCTCTGCCCTACCTGCTCCCCAGCAGCTCCCTGATGAGCAGTGAGGTCCCTGATTTGCATATCTAAGCCTGAGTAGGGGTAAGAGGCATCCGCTTTGCTGGCTGAAGTGAAATGTTTGGCTTATTGGCATGGCCTGTTTAATTTGGCTCCTAAATGCTCAGTGGGTGTTATTAGAGAAAGCAATAAAAAAAGCATTAAATACTAGGAACGACACTAAACCAACATGGAGCACACAGCTCCAAAAAAAGCAAGGGGGCTGCGTATGGAGACTCCCATTCTCTCCTTCAATTCATCCTCTTCGCCATGAATATGGAGAGTGTTCCAGTGCTGTCTGAAGGGGTGGAGGGCCCTGTGGTCACAGCACGTCTGAGAAGTGTCAGATCTCTATCTGAGGTTGGCTCCTTCCACCAATGCCAGGGCAGCTGCTGGGGTCAGAGGCTCTGATGCAAGCTGCCAGTTCAGCAGTACTAAGCTCCCAAAACTGAAAGCTCTGTGAGATCTTTGCTTCAGTGCGATCTCCCCAGAGGTAACACGTGTCCGTCTTCAGCCGTATCCCTCTCCAATCTACATAAACCATCATTAAAGAGATGTCTGTGCTCCACTGTGCACCTAAAGCCTTATTCCTCTCCAGGTCTGCTGATTGTGTGCCATTTGCTGCCACCCCCATGAATCACAGGAGCTGCAGAGAAGGATGCTGAGACGTACACGGGGCGCAAACACCAGCAGCAGAGGTTCCATCACTCCAATGGCAGCAGCTGGGACTTGTGTCAGCCTCCCAGGCTGCAAATACTGACCAGATTGTCACAGAAGTTGAACTTCACTGGTCATCTTGAAATCCTAATGCACCTCAGCTGCTATGGCTCATTAGATGCATTTCAGCTCTTCCACTGCTTGCTCAGGGCTTCTTTTGCAACTGATGTTCCTCCATCTCTGCAGTCCTTGGGGCCCGTTTCACACAAGCATCTTTCCTCAACTTGCAGCTCGTCCCACCCTAAGCAATTGCATGCCGCAGCTGCCCACCCGTCATCTGCACAGTCTTAAAGCATCTGGGTCCATCTCACGGCTCTGGAGGTAATGCCCAAGGGCCCTGCTGCCAGGTCCACTTGCTCCCTAGGGATGGCTCTCCACGTGAGTCAGGCAGCAGTTAAAGCACAGTTTCAACTGCCTTTGGTGAACCACGGGCAGCCTGGCCATGCTTTTATTGGTATCTACCAGAGATCACCAGCACCGGTGAGTGGTTGAACGCACAACACAGAAGACGTCATCCCTTTTTTTCCCTCCAGCTACTGGTTGTAGAAAGACTTTGAAATGCTGCAATTACAGCTCCTACACAGCCCTGCTGAGCTCCTTCTGGACTGAATTCTTACACTTACCATGTTTTGACCAAGACATCATTTTCTTTTGACCACTTAATAAGGGGCAAACACCCCCCACCACAGGGAGTAACCGAGAGATGTCAGAACTGGCTGGGTCTGTCACCTGCCCAGAGCAGTGCTCACTGTCCTCCCCCAGCTTTTGCAGCTCACTGCCATTTCTTGGTTTCAGCTTTGGCCTTGAGATAGGACTCCTGGGACTCTGAGATCATTAATTTGCCCATTTTGTTAACTGATTCGAGCCACAGCTGTATCCTTGCATTTCTCCTGCACCATGAAAACCACGACTCCACGTTACATCTGAGCAAAGGTGATTATTGTAAAGCCTGGATTTCCTAAGGAAACAAAGCTCCACGTGTGATCGGGGGGGGTGTGCATGCGAGGGGTTCCAGAACATGCCAGACAATTTCAAACAGACAGAGAGGAGGATTTCTCAAAGTGCTGAAGCTCCCAGAGGTGCACTGGAGATGACAGATGGAGGATACAGACACTATTAGCATCCCCCAAGGAGAAGGCAGCAGTGAGTGCTCCCCCCACATCAGACAGCAGAGACGCCACAAGGGTGAGCGTGTTCATTAGACCTGCTGCTCATGAAATTACTCCTTAATAATCTCAGTGTGCCTGATCACCTTCTCTTGCCACTCACTTGCCCTGCCTGTCACAGCACTTACAGTAACGACTTTCCTCCTCGCCATCACCCTGAGGCCTCAATCTCCGGCTGAGGGTCCCGGTGCCGCCGCACAAGGGCTAGCGGAGGAAACAACAATGAAGATCAAGACACAAGATGACAGGAGCTGCATCGGGGCAGCAGCTGTCCCTCGGCACATCCCTTGATCCTGTTCAGAGAAGCAGCTTTAAGAAAGTGGTGTAAATTACAGGACCGGGATCACTGGCTTGAACAATGTCAGCACGTCCCTTCGAGGGCATTCACTCCCCCTACACCGTGAACCGACAAGTTATTATTTAACAGCAGACCTCACACAGAGGAATGTTTCTCTGTATTCATGACCTCTAACAAGTATAGCAATTGTTTACCATAATCTGAGCAATCCAGCAGTAGCTATAATGTGATAATTATAGAGAAACCTTCCTAAAAATATATTTCTGATGCATCAGCAAAAACTGGGCAGGCCCCTCCAGCTGGCATCGAACCCATGAGTTAAACCCAACTTGAGAATCAGATCGTGCACCACATGTTGTGCAGCTGTGCAAAGGCTCCAGCCAGGAGCCCTGGACCAGACACCTTGCAGCGATGGAGAGAGGGGCAAGAAGTAGTGTCGTAGCAGAGAGGGTAGGAGCCACAGGTTCTTTTCTCAATGGTAAAGACAATGGAAAACATCGAGCCCGTTTTCAAGATGGAGATACTGAAGTTCTGGAAATCAGAACATCTTGCTTTCCAAGCTGGCTACTGACCTGTTGGTGCCTGGTTTTAGAGGGTCAGTCTGAGTCCAGACTGTGTTGGGATTTTTCACAGAGTGAAGTGATTAATGATTCTTATTATTTCATCCCTACAGACTAAAATAGCATCTGGAGGTTCCTGCAAGAATCAGCTCTTCTCTGGGCTCAGTGTTAGCAAACCCCAGCTCATGTTCTTTGAGGAAGGATCTGCAAGAGCTTCAGGTGCTGCTACCTTGTAGCAGAGCCACCAAGAAGTCACCCTTCTGCCACTGCCACTCAGAGCCCCAAGGCTGACTGACCACCATTGCTGCTCTTCCAGCTCATCAGGCTGGGAAGGGGGAATGCCAGGGCACAGGTGCTTGTTTTCTCCTTCCAGCACTGCTGCAGTGCAGCACTTCCCTGGGAACAAGCTGGGTTCTTCACAGGCTCCGAGGGACCTTGGTAGCCCCTAAACGCTTCTGTGCCTCAATCTCCTCACCTGCAAAAAGGCCAAGGTGAAAAACCCTAAACCTAGGGCTGTGTTCAGGCTTGGAAAACACTTTTAGCACCTTGAAAGGAGGTTTCTGTGGAAGCCCAAACTGTAATTTATTACTTCAATTTAAAAAGTGGGTGTTTTATAATCCACAGCCTGTTTACATTTCTACTTCTTTTAGCTATCTCTCTAAAAAGAACTCGGCTCTGGTAGCTCATGGGTTTGGCATGGCTTGTCGAATAAGCAGGCTCACCAACCTTTCCACAACACACAGCGCTTCTGTGTAACTTTGCAGGCTGTGTTTGACTTGTCTGAACTTGAACAGTCACCACTGATTGATTGGCTTCTAAAAATATCCACCCGCCATGGTTCGAAGTCCAGAGAGCTCTTGTTGATTTAGATGGAGACCTTCTTGCCGGTCAGAGGCTCAGACAGACATCTGACACCCGGGTGCTGCTCTCTGGGCTCCGCTCTCCTCCTCCCGCCCAGGGAGACCCTGGGGCCGGGCAGCTCCCGCGCTCGCAAGGCCCCGCTGTGCCACACTTGGCAGCTCTGGGTACCGAGGAGCAGGGGAATGGCAGGATGACATCAGCCCTGCAGTCCCTTCCCTTCCTCCACACCCATTTCTAGACTCCTCCTGCAGCTCTTGGCGATAGAAGGGGTGAACTGTGGCTACCATGAGCCCGGGCAGCGCTCTAAGTGCCCCCACGGTGGTGGGAGAGCTCTGAGAGGCAGGTATGCAGCTGCTGCAAGAGGAAGGCATGGCAGCACACCCGGCAGAGAGCTGCAGACACATGATTATTGCTATGGCAGCCACCAGGAGGAAAGCCAGACTATGATCTCTATGGGCGGCAATGGAAGCCTTGCTGGTTTATAAACCTGTCACTGGTGGCCATTAAGCACGCTGAGTTGCAGCTCCTAGATCCCACCATCAAGTCAGCTTTTGGAGAGAACTCAATCACAGGATGTAGGGCCAGGGTTCCTCCCCTCTAGGGATTGTGGTGTTTGCACCCTCAGATTACTGCAGCTGAAGCCCCAAGATGCATTTTGGAAAGGGACGGGTGATCAGGGGTGCGTGGAGCCACAGTTCTATGGGAGAAGCCCATACGGGAGTAGCTGAAACCTTCCACAGAGGGAAACAGCAGGAGGGCCGGCAGCAGGGACACCCGCAGCCAGCAGCACCTGCTCATTCCAGCAGAGGTGCACCCATCCCAGTGTGTGGGGCGCCAGTACGGAACAGAGCAGCACCAAGTCTGCAAAAGATGTAAAGTGGGGACAGACCTTCCCCACCGTGCACCACCAGCAGCAGGTCTGGGGCCACTCTGGTCACTTCCCTGCTGACATGGAAGCCAAGAGACCAAGTAAAGTGCGGCCTAAGATACACACTGGATGCTGCCACGTTACCGAATGCATCTTAACACAGCAGGGTCTTTCCTGAGTGATGTATGATGGCCGAGCTAAAACCTAAATAATAAAGCCTACTTTTGGCTCTCTGGAAGATCACAGCTAGACAGTTGCCTATGGAATACCAGGCTAATGGAAGAAGTTAATGGCATTCTGGGAGCATGAGGGACCGGAGATGATCAGTGCAGCCAGACTCCACTTTCACAGCTCCACATGCAACCCCTTTTGTATCTGGGTTACGCAGTGGGATCCTGGCCCTGCTGTCCCGATGCAAGGTCTTGCAGAACACGGTTGCTCTGATGCCCAGAGCATCTCTGATGCCCTCATTCCAGCTTAAGTGTATTCCAGGACAGTTTATAATCATTCTGTTGACCAAAGATTTCCTCTTTGCACCTGCAGAAAGCAGTGCCTTCACTTCAGCTCTGCCAAGCTGAATGACCCACACTCCTTTAGTTACTGCTTGTAAGCATCCCCTGCTGCCCCAGTCACCTTCCCAGTTCCGCTTTGGATTTATCCTTCCCAAAGATGGATGATGAGAACTGACCGTGACTTTCCAGAGGAAGGTTCCGCAGTTCCCTGTACAGTGGCAGGAGCGCTTCCTCATCTTTTCTGGAAAGATCTTGCCCAATAAACACTATGATCTCATTTGGCTTTTGTGTTTCGTTTTTTAAAGGGGTATAAAGAAGGCTCTCCAGTATTTCACTTCATTTTATTTTAGTGTTTGTTATCTGGAAAGAAGAGGGTAGTTAAACTGCCTTTTTAATTAAATTCCTTTAAATCTCTGAAAACAATAAAGAAAGAAAGATAGCAAACAAAGTAAGACAGAAGAATTACCATGTGTATGAGGAGAGGTATTTTTTCCCGTAACACATTTATATATAAATCTCTTTTCCAAAAACTTGCAACATTTCTGGGTTGCTCAGTCTGTCTCCTGGGTAACTTGACACCTCACAAGAGGAGCCTTGTGCCTCTGCTCTTTAGTGGGACATGAGTCTTGGGAACTCTATTGAAATTCTCCTCTAAATAAAAACTATTCCTAATTTCTTGAAGGTGAGAAGAGCTTTCAGTACTGCATCCTTCTCTCTTTGCTTTTCTCCATCTTCACACAGTTTATGAAAAGGCTCTGAGCAGCAACAGCTTCATAAAACCAGGGGGTTTGAGCTGTGGTCCCTCCAGGCACACAGAGTCTTTCTATAGGTCTGTGAAAAGCTCCTAAGAATTTACATGAGCAAGGAGATAGTAAATAGGCTTAGGTTTGCTATAAAAGGGTTCAAACCTGCAGCGTCAAATGTTTAGAGCTCCATAAATTAAAACCAAGGTTGGAAAACACTGGCTTAGCTAAAATAACCTGACAAAGGCCCTCTGCCATCAGCACAGCGTCTGCAGGATGAGGTCTGACCGCTTACACTGGATGGGGGAGAAAGTGTGTCTGTCTGAAGTTTCAGACCCTGTAATTCAACCAAATCCAGGGTGCGGTGGCTCTGACCATAACAAAGACCCTGAAGCACAGAGCTGCATCCTGACTGCACTCCGGGTACCAGGGGTGGGGGAGCATTAGCCCCAGGAAATCAGGGGAGAGGGGACACCAAGCTTGTCATCTGCCACTGCTACGGCTGGCGACAAGTAGCACGGAGTGGGTGTAAAACACTGTAAGTTATTGGCACTTAAACTCACAGGGCACTTGAAAAAATCATGCCATTAAGACTGGAACGTGTTTTCCATTTCACTGGAAATGGGGAATCAGGAAGAGCTGGTGTGCAAATTGCTCTCAGTCCCAGTGCTGCAGCACTCCTGATGGGGTCTGTACCTCAGCACCACCTCAAACCCTGCTCCCAGCACAGACCTCGGTGGCAGCTGCTGCTGCACCAGCACAGAGCTTTTAATGCTCATTCAGCCTATTTGAAGTACAGGTTTCAGAAATGTGAGACTGCTGGGGACTGAAAAACAGTTCATGGTCTACCAAATGGCTCTCAAACATTGCCTGCTGCTGCCCTTTAGTAATATCTACTTTATCTTCTCCACAACTTGCCTAATTCCTTTTTTTGTTATTGTTTTATTCCTTTTTTTGTTGTTGTTTAACAAAAAGACAATACTTTCTGTGTCTCCTTCCTCAGACACCACTACTCTCCCAGGGACCTCTCAAACACCAAGGCCAGAAACCAAGGCCAGGAATTGTAGGTTGCAGTTAATCTAAAATTGGTGACTTGTCAATTTTAATAGCTCTAATTTCCCAACTGTCTGCTTGGGTTACATACATAACACTTTTAAATAATATGCCTTCTCTCTCTCCCTGCATAGAAACCCACTGTATTTCCCTGTCCTCCTTACAGTATGTGACCTTTAGCTGCTCTCTCTTGCTTATCAAGTCAAGGAATTCATTCAGCTTCTCGGCAGTTCCAAACACTCACCCTCCATTCACAGCCCTCTCAAGGCCCCACCAGCTCCTTGCTCAGTTTAGAAAGATTTATGTGTATGTGCCCCTTCATATCCTTCCTCTTTAGGCTTTGATTTACCATCCTGGCTTCCTTATCACTCTATAGCACTTCCTACATGTTTGTCTTTATGGCTTCTCTTTGAAATCACCAATGAGTTGTGCTTCCTTAATGCAGTGGGAAAAATTCCCCCAGCCCAGAGCCCTGTGCAAGGAACGGTGCAAACCCGAGCTCCAGTGGAACGTAGACGGCATTTTGCTTCTGGCACTGGCTGTAAGCACAGGAAGGACTTTCAACCCGTACCAAACTTTCTGGGGCAGTTCTCAGACTCTTGCCTGCTTTTACGTTTCCTGTGCGTTCATTAAAGAAAAGCTTTGTGCCTTCCAGAAGGCATGAGGAAATACGACCTTTTTCACCTATTTTCTTAGTGCCTCCCTCCACACAGAGCTACTCCAGCCCAGTGCCACTTTCTCCAGCACAGACAGTGCCACGGCTGCAGAACTTTGCTCTTCACTTTTTCCCCTCCTGAGGTTTGTGATCAGTTTGTTACAGTTGGTGTTACCCCATTAAAGAAACGGGACTAAAGGACAAATGCAAGGTCGTGCTGGAGAGGGCTCTGGCTGGGGTGACCACCACCTTGAGGATCCCCATCAGGGCCTGCTGGAGTCACAGATGCACCGACCTGGAGGAAAACCATGGATCAAAGAAAGCTGCAAACGCTGCTCTGCTCAGCTGCTCGGTGGCCGGACCTGAGGTTCATGTTCCTGATCTTTTAACTCAGCCTTTGAAGTTGCTTTCACATCTATTCTCCAGCTCCTAAATATTCCCCTCTACAGGGATTAAAGCTGGCAGTAAAATATCTCACGAATGTTTACGATCGCAATTACACCTGTTCCTAGAAGAATTTCACAGTCAATTGAGTCACATTATTCTTTTCATATTGGTCTTTCCTGCCCTGGTATCCAGATTTGCCACACATGTGGACCAAGTGAGAGTCTCGTAGGTTATGATTTCAGAATATTCTTTAAGGTGTTTTAACCTCAAATCTCCCCCAAACACAGATGTGCAAGTCATGCAGATAAAGAAATGGCCTTAGCTACCTGAACTGCAAAAAAAAAACTAGAGGGGAAAGATGTCATCTATAAACATTGCCTCTGTAAAGGATGGGATGCACATGGTCAAGAAATCAGGCCAGCTGCTATAAATGTTGCCGAATCCTGGATTAGATCAATTTTACCCAAATTAAGGCATTCCTGCTTTAGATCGTACAACTATGATCCCTTGAGGGGGCATTTCAGTTACCAGTGTGAGTTAACACTGATCTGGGTATGACCAGTACTCAAGCATGCAAGATGTTGGGCAGAAAATCAGGGGAAAATTTTCAGCTTTCTTTGGCATTTATTCAGCCTGAATTTCCCAACAGAAAAACAAAAGATGAGAACTTATGGGTGAAATTCCCCCATGACACAATGAGGCTCGCCTATTAAACAGGAGTCACGGCACGCACAGTCAGGCATTTGGAAGTAGACTCTATAAAGCCTAGCTAGAAGCAGGGACAGGAAATAAAGCTATATTCCTTCACAGGATGCTGTTGAGAGTCCCCTACTCCCATCAAAATCACCTGGAAATCCCAGGTGCTGTAAGGAGATTCATAAAATATTCCTGGACAGAGTTCAATTTTAGGTAAGATCCCTGCCTCTCAGCTTTCAGCCCCGTTCCTCCTGTAACCTACCTCAGCTGTTAGCGCCAGGCAGCAATAAAACTATACCCACGTTCCCTCAGAAATTGTCTCAAAATGCCTTTGTGCAAAGGGAAATAGTTTCACATCCTGCACATCAGATTTCACATGGGAACATCTTTCCCATTTCCAGCGCAGAACCATTTTTTCCAACAGGAAAAATCAAGCCCTATATTAAAGGCTAATCTAATCTAATCTAATCTTTACATTTGCAAGGATCCCCATCGTCTTTGAATGCCCATGAAATAAATACAGCTGACCAAAGATGACACAGCCCAACTGCATGGAAGAGGTGACAGACAGCAATGACACTGAGACTCTCTGCCACAGAGACCGGGATTCCACAGTTCCAGCCTCCCCTACTTACATGGCAAACACAGCTTATCCCTTCCAGTGGGATACAGAAACTTTCAGCAGGATGTTCAATAGTTATAGCTCTGTCCTGGTCTAATTGCACAATGCAGTAAAAATAGATGCAATACTAGGACTTACAAAAATTGTAGTGCAATGTCAACCACTGCTGCCAAAAAAGCACAACAGCAGGCCTTGGTCCTGCAAAGCCCCACATCCCGTCACTCTGCTCTTCCACACATTTGGAATAGCTTATCTAAAAGCAGTGAAGCTCTCCGTAACAGGCAAGGGCCTTTTGTGAGGTCAGGGGACTCCTTTACTTGCTCCCCTGGTGGAAAATTAGATCTGCTCACTCCTATACAGCCTCTTTCAAATAATACTGAGTTACCTACAGGTTACTAAAATTAGAATAACAAATAAATTACTTCATAGCTGAGCTGATAAAATGCGACTGTTTGCATATGATTTAATCCTAGAACTAAGATTAAAGACTACTTCAAACAAAGCCTTTGCCCAATATGTCATATAAAATTCTGTTTGGTTTCAGCAGAGCTGAGAGTGACTTTAACAACCTTGTTAATCACAGATTAAGAATGGAAAAGATCCTATTTGGCACCAGGTGTGCCATTAATAACAACTGGGGATGCAGGGGAGCTGCAGAAATGACCTAGCTCCAACGCCAAGGAGAAGCTCTGAGCGCTGGAGCTGTGCCATGTCCAAGCAGCCCAGACACGGCAGGACATGGGCAGAGCCGCCTGCAGGGACGGGAGCTCCCAGAGCTGCCTCACTCACTGCCGCTTCTCAGCGTATTTCTGTCTGAGTTCCTGTAAGCCCATGCTTGATCCATTTGAAAAGGCAGGAAATATCCCTGGGAATCTAAAATTTCCTAAATATTTTCTGGCCCTAATGAAGTCCCCTCCCTTTTCGATGGTTTTTGTCCTTGATGAAACACAGCACGAAGCTGATGTTCCTCAGACCCCCCTCCCCTCTGCAAGGGCATCACAAACATTTCTTTAAGCACCCACTTAAGTTCTTGTCCACCTCTGGGCCACGCTCAGCACCCGAGAGGGGCAGGTGGAGGCTGAGCAGGGTAGAGCTTCCTGTGCTGGCACAGCCAGTGCAGCTCTCAGCTCTCAAGCCCATGGACACCCGCCCCTGCATTCCCCAAGGCTGGGCTCAGAGCCAGGCACCTGGGCACTTCTCATGACAGCCACCATCTGCCAACACCTCACCTGGACATTCCCGTACCTTCTGCCCCACCTCTTTCCAAGGAACTCCTCGGCAGTGCTACACAGTACTGGCACAGCCATGTGCCACCCTCCATCTCTCCTTCCCAAAAGCATTTATCTGCTGGGATGGAAAATCATCTGCTTTTGGTTTATGCACTCTCTGGTCCATGAAAGGCTTGCAGGCACTATCACCAAACCAGCTGTGATGTAGAAATACGCTGGGGTAGGAAGCAGGTCAAGGCCTGCAGGACTCTGAGCCATTGAATGAAGAACTTCTGCAAGGTCTTCTCCACTCATCCAAAGGAGCACCACAGGCTCTCCCAGCCCCATCAAACTGCACAGGGGCAGAAGAGAAAATCTTTTCCATGTTAAATGTATCTAGCAATAATTTTTAAGCACAACTGTAATGGCTTTGCCTAAGCAGCCCTCCTCATTTTCACCTCCCACGCAGTCTCAAGGTCCCCCAGAATGGATCAGGGGACAGTCTGGTTAAAACAGCCACTCTGTGGACAAATACTGGGCAATGACAAGCTTTCCCCCCAGCAATGTGCAACTTTGCAAGCCCATCTTTCAGGTTTTAGTTCTTGCTCTGCAAAAACAAGGTCTATATGGGTAGCACGTGGTACAGGAGGGTGGTGCCCAAGTATCTAGTTGGCATTGCCAGCCACAGCTCATTTCCAGCATGTGCATGACACAGAAGCCAGCACAACTAACCTGACCACTTACAAGTGAGTTGTCTCCCAGTTGTTCATTATAGGAAAGGCATAAAAAATAGGGAGGATGGACATTTCTTTGCCTGTGATCTTTCTGAATGATGCTTGCCATAAATCTCTTAAAGGTAAAAAGAAGAAGAAAAGATCTGGAACCCTCCTGCAGAAGATAAGCTGTGATTCAGCGTGAAAGTCCTTCTGAGTCTTTCCTAGTCCCCATTACCACAGTGCCCAAATATCCCATTGTGAAACAAAGTCTCCCCCAGCGAGGTGCAGTGCCAATGCACAAGAAACACCAGGGGGTTTATAAAAGAGAAGAGCAATCCTGGCGCCTGATATTCTGGAAACGCTGTGCAGCCGACCTTTGAAAAGCAATTCCAAAATCCCTCTCATCAAAACAGAGGCTTCTAAGTTCATTTCTCCTGTGTTACAACGTTGGTCAGATCTCTGCCCTGACAGTTTTGCAGTGGAATTAGAGTTTATGACCCATACTCCATAGCCTTTAGCTGCTGCAATTTAATGCATGCTTAAGAGCCAGGCAATTGCAGAGAGCATGCACAGAATTCTCTCCCTGCTTACACTGCATGCATTTTACATTGTTTAGTTTTTATTAGATATTCCATGCTATTAATGCCTTGGGTTTCTATAGCATCTCCCAGGTGAAGGGCTCAATACACTTTAGAAATGTAAATGAAGCTGAAGAAAACCACCATGACTGGCAGAACCCTGTTCTGTAAATACTTTGACAACTTTAAGTTGTCCTGTAACTGCCAAGTGATGCCCTTCTGCTCTTGCATGAAGCTCATGTTCTGGTGCAAAAGGCTGCCAAACTGGTGCAGGACCAGACTAGTTTATCCCTGCAGTTCCTCAGGCAGGCACTGGGTAAGTGACTCGGAAGTTTCTACCCTTTTCATAGGGAAGAGCCAGAGCCTGCAAGTTCCCAATTCCCCATGAAGCTCCGGAAAGGGGCAGAGTTGAAAAATACACTGCTGTGCAGCCAGCCCCCATCCAGCCCTTCTCCCCCTGGAAATCCAGAGGCTTTACCAGCATGTTCCTGTCAGTACCACAACAAAAGGGGATTCTCCTGAAGGTGCTGTGACACAGTAAGAGTCTGGGAGCCAGGACTGGATACTTCCTTTTTTCTGGTACAAATTGTGCCTGGCAGAAGTGGAGGACTTTAGAGGTTCACCTAGGATTCCTAGCTATCCAGCAGCCAGGTTGGGAGTTCCAATTGCTGGACTTCTGGCATCCTTGATTTATCACATATAGAGGGATCCACTCCACAACACACGGGTGGTCTTGGAGATCTGAGCCTGCTCTGTGCTCCTACAACAATCCCAGCATCTGAGCTTACCGTGCACGGACAGATCAACTGCACAGAACACACGCACTGGATGCCTCCTGGAAATGAATCCACTCCGCCAATAAACACATTTCTGCGAGACTAATTACCTCAACTTGACTTTTAGCAAGTCTTCTTGTGCCTCAGTGCGTCAGTGGGATGCTGTCATAGATCTACACACTTCTGTAAAAGCCTAGGACAGGTATCATTTCAGTTGAATTAAAAAGGTCACCCAAGAGCAGCACAATAACACAACCAACTCAATCACCAGAGAGAATTTACACGTCTTGTTCTTTGTCACGTCTTGTTCCTGCGTGTTCTTCTCAACTGTGACTCTCTCTGGATTCTTACTGGGTTATCACGCTTCCAACCATGCCCCCAGTACTCAGACATATGTTCAGCTCTAGTTAAATTTGACTACTTGTTGTGTTATACAACTGAGCTTTACTCAGTGTTATCTTTTGATTGACTTCTCCAGTATTCCCCTCCCAGTGTATTTATCTGAGGCCAATGACGGCCAGCAAATGCTCACTAGAACTCTTGTCTTTGGCAGCACATTCTGGCAGTAAGTGTTTTCAGGCAGTTTGAGAAGTGGGTGTCACTTATATTAGCTCACTCTGAAATCTTGACTCACCCTTCATGCATATAATCCCTCCTGCAAATTCTAGGCCATGGATTTTAATAGAGTTTCCAAAGTAGGTGTGAGGGCCGCTGGCTGTGCTAATTTAGTTCCTATTGATTTATCTTGTCTCCTTTCACGGCAGCAAATTGTAACTGCTTCCTTTGCTTCACTCGGTGTTTGCTCCCTGCATGACAAGTCCCTAGCATTGATGGAATGTGTTAGTGAAAAGTGCAGTGATATCTGCTTTCGGTATCACAGAGACAGAGCCATCGTGGAGTGACAGTCCCGCTCCGGGAAAGCCGCCTCATTCAGCCTCTACTCAGAGAGGAAAGCTGGGCCCCGTGATGTGAAGGCCCCATAGTAAAAGACACAAACCCATTTCCACAAGAGGTGAAATAAGCCTGTCTTTAGGATTGGAGGTAGAACTGAACTGCTGACCTGTTGCGGCCTTTTACCTTCCCCACAGCAGAGGCTAAAATGGTTACAACCAGGAATTTCTTTCTTTGAAGTCAAAATCAGTTGATGCAGGCTCCTGTTGGTCAGCAGCAGAACGCACCCTCCAGCAAGAGCCCTGCTGCACACCTTAGTCCTTTATGGATTCTACTTTAAAGTTGAAAATCCAATCTTACCTCCAGGCAGAGGTGGCTAAAATCTGGTAGCTCTTGTTCTGTCTCCAGTTGAGCTCCTATTTCTACAACTGGCAAGGACGGGCTCTTTTGAAGTTGCTGCAGTTTTAGAAAGTTGAAAGGAGAGCCTGACACTCAGGTTCACCCTGAGCCACCAACTTCCTCCAGGGCTTTGATCAAGACCTTCCAGGTAACACTCCTGGTTAGCTGCTGGCAAGTCCTTATGTAATTATTCCCTGCAGACCTCTGTGTGGCAGCTGGAGACAACTCTGGGACTGCACAAGAAGGAAGAACTGGTACTCAGGACAGTGTGTGCTGCATCGTGTCCAGCAGCCAAGGTGTCCATGCAGAAGCTGAGGACTTCACATCAGAACCCTGTGGCCCATCTACTGGTTTGAGTGACAGAGCTTGACTGGCAGGAATATGTGGCCAGAAGCTGGGAGGCAGATGGAAGAACAGGATCTCCCTCTTCCAGCAGCAGCAAATTGTAATGTGGCTCTAACCACATCAAGAAGTCATGCCTGAGTGCCTGTTCTCAGGAGTTGTTCCGGCACCAACCTCCAAACCTGCTCAGGGGCTGAGAGGAGCCCAGGTGTCTAACTCCTTTCTCAGTGCTGGGGCAAAGAAGGGGAAGTCCATGGCATAGCAATGGGACTTGGGAACTAATCACTAGTGGAGCGAACAGAGCATGAAGTATTCCCTCTAGAGAAAGGGATGGTTAGATGGAGCGTACAAAGATCACATATTTTCTCTTTGGTTATAATTATGTATTACATTAGTGTTGTTTTTTTTAATAAACAAAACAAGCAGTTTAATCTATATAATTGCACATTTGGAAAAAAAAAATAATCGTTATTGTAAATTGTTATACCTTTTGTAGCATATTTCCCCTGCCCCCTCACTGGGAATCCCAGCCTGTGCCTCTGATCCAGATACGCTGGGACTGGCATTTGCCAGACTCAAATCCACAAACTTCTGGTTGTGCCAGTTTGTGAATTACAGACCTGATGTCTGCAAATGACTGGTTTTCAAAGCACAGGCAGCCATCATTTCAAAGGCTGAGAAATAAATATATCCTAACTCAGTGTATGTGGATTTTAGTTATAAAGATCTAATTAAATTTTGTTCTGTAATTTCAATATGCAGCATACACACAGAGTGTGTATTTTTTCTTTCTCTTTTGGTCATAAATAGAAGCAATATACCTCCTAATTCTCTTTGCCGGAATGTGCCTGGGTTTTGTGCTGGTAAAGTAACATCTCAGCCTTTTGTAGTCTGTTACAGTGCACTATAGAATTTTTATTGTATGTTATAGTCTGGTTTGGATATCATCCAACAAAGTGATCTGCTCCCTTTTAAAAAAGAACATAAAATACTGCATTTTTCATAATGTATATAAAGCCATGCAGAAATCCAAGCCTGGAAAATAAACACAGTAGTGCCAACACCAAGCACTTAGCAGTCCTGTCCTAGGCCACAAAATCACGAGTTTGCCTTGCAAATCTTGAGATTTCAAAGAAATGTAATTCTGGGTTTCCTCTATTTGCCCTTCTTCCTTCTAAAACTTTTTGTTGTTTTCAAGCTATTCTGTACAGTCCCAAAAGCTGACAATTTACCTTCAGTTTTACAAAGGCTGAAACTCTCACATAATTAGATGACCTGAGGAACCAGAGCTTTGAAAAACAACTGTAATAAAATTTGTGGTAAAATTGCAAAAACTGGCGAGGCTGAAATCCAGTACCTGGCACAGGGCTGACATGTCCTCATCCCTATTAACCCTCACTGCTGAGATTTCAAAGAAGTAAGTACGAGCCAAGACTGCCCTGAACACGTGCAGCAGTTGCTTTTCTCTATTTCCCTTGGAAAATTCCAACTTACTAGCTTACTATTTGACAGGTTTTCTGCTACCAAACCCAACTGCATCCCCAGATGGAAAAGAGTACTTAAAAATAATAGGTAATATTTGCTTCAACCTAAAATGTAATTTCCTTTTGCAGAGTTTTGGATTTGTTTGTTTTTCCCAAGAAACACTGAAAAAAAGGCATTGCTGATCAATGCAAACCAGGCACTACTGCCCCCCAGCTTTTCTGCCCAGCTCTTACTCTGAATGTTGCTGATCTCACTGCTCTTGTGGTGCCTCCAGTGCCCAACAGCAAGCCTCACCATGTGGATCCATGTGCTGGCTCAGCTCTCGTGGACCAAGACGCCCATGCACTTGCTTAAAAGGGATGGCAATGGCCCCTCACCACAAAAAAGACATTGAGGCGCTGGAGTGGGTCCAGGGAAGGGCAAACAGAGCTGGTGAGGGGTCTGGAGGATAAGTCTCGTGAGGAGAGGGTGAGGGAGCTGAGGTTGTTCAGCCTGGAGAAAAGAAGGCTGAGGGAAGACCTTATCACTCTCTACAACTCCCTGAAAGGAGGGTGTAGCCAGGGGGATCCGTCTTTTCTCTCAAGTCACAGGTGATGGGACAAGAGGAAACGGCCTCAAGTTGTGCCAGGGGAGGTTCAGGTTGGCAATTAGGAAGAATTTTTACACAGAAAGGGTTATCAAGCATTGGAATGGGCTGCCCAGGGCAGGGGCTGAGTCACCACATCTGGAGGGATTCAAAAGATGGGCTGACGTGGTGCTTGGGGACATGGTTTAGTGATTTATTTATTTTTTTGTCAGAGTTAGGTTGACAGTTGGACTAAATGATCTTAAAGGTCCCTTCCAACCTAGAGGATTCTATGGTTCTATGATGTGCCCGCGTGCTCAACTGAGCCACACGACATGGCTGGAAGTCACCACGGGATCGGAGCTGCACAAAGGGATTTTGAGCTGTTGTAGATTTGTGTACAAGAGTCACATGGAGTTACCACACCTCTACAGGAGAATTCTTAGTTACTGTGTTTATTAAAGGGCAGAAAGGAGCCACATACACTCTGCAGCAGCACTGCCTTGGCTCCAGCAGGGACGGCAGCTTGCGGAGCGCTGGGCTGGATTCCCATCCATCATCTGCGCCCAGATCCTTAAAGTTCACAGGATGGGTCAGCGTATGAAATGCTCGGGCCTTCCCTGGTAAAACAAAAGCATTTCATTGTAGTCAACAGGGCCAGTCAAACAAGCATGAAATGATGGATCATCTGTCTTCTTCAGCCCAACCAGGACTCAAAGGCAATGCACTAACAAACCTGGCTGCCAAGTCCCTCGCCGTGGCTCTGCCCGGGGGGAGTGGAGCCAGTTTTCACAGGCGCTAAGAGAAACACCAATTCCTGTGCAGAGCAGGGCACACGGCTCGCCACTCCAGGCAAGGCTGCTCTCAGTTTTCTGAGGCACTCATGAATTCATTTAACATCAAGATTTGAGTACAAGATCTTTTTTTCCTTCTCTCTCCCATGCATTACCAGGGATAGGAAATGCCCTCTGGTCTGTCTCACCCTCTTGTCACTTCCAGGGCCAACACAAAGGAAAGGGACAGGGAGAGCCAAACCTGCAGTCCTTGTACCCTTCAATGCTGGGATTACAGGAAGGTTTCTGCAGAGGGAACAGAAGGCAGGACCATACATTTATTCTAATTCAGACAAAAGGACCAACTCTGAACTCATTTCAGGCCTCTCCATCCCTTTCACTTAGGTTTGATGCTGCTGAAGCTTTTCCTGTTGTGCACAGGGGTGGAGCCAGGGATGCAACCTTCACAGGGTCTGGCATGTCCATCGTGGCACCCATACCTGTCCCCAGCCAGGTACCTCACACAGGAGCGTGTCAGATCACCCCCAAGCACAGCCCGTGTCACTCTGCAGCTCATTTCTGCTTGGAAGTGGCCTCAGTGTGCGAGGCAGTGGTGTCTTCACCAAAGCATCCGATACACAGTCGCAGGTTGGACATCTGGAAACCAGTTTTACCATCCAGTGTCAAATGCTGAAGACCCAGTCGTGCAAATGATGCACACAAGGAGCCCTTCCTCGCACAAGCACCCCTACAGCACACGCAAGAGCACCTGGCTCCCAGCACAGATCCATTTTCAGATGACTTGTTCTGAAGTACATTAATTAAAGGGCATCTTTCACTGCAGCGTTCACTGCCAGTAGCTGGACTGCACACAGCAGAGATATGCTTTCAGTGTTGACATCTAAGGGTAGCATCGCTTCAGCAGTGATAGGAAGGTGTTGATGGGATAAAGCCCACCCTCCCAGTAACTCCATCTCTGGAATCGTAGCAGGCCATGAGCCAGCCAAGCAGTTGGGTTTCTCTGTTGCACAGTCCCAGCATTAACACTGAGCAATTGCCTAAAGACCCCACTGGGATTGCAAAGGCCTCACTCTGTGCTGGGTGCTGCTCCTAAGATCAAAGGCAAACTTTTCATGCAAGCTCACCAGCAAAAAGCAGTTGGGGAAGGAGATGCAGGGTCAGATCCATTTCAGATGCCCAATTCCTACCAACGAATCACCTGGAGTTTGAAGGATGCACATTCAACTGCAAACTCGGAGCCTCAATGCCTTTATGGAACAGCTCATGCTGACCTCCCTGGGATCACACAGCGGGTTGCAGCAAAGCAGGGAAAATCAGGCCCTGCTTCCTCTCCCTCTTCATCAAACGACACTGGTGTGAGCCAGACAGGTTCACCTTGGCAAGTCAGAGGCAGCTGGGTAGAGCATTTCAGCAGCTAAAAGCACACATCCTGTGTCCACAGCCATCACAAGGGACCCCGCTAGTCCCACAGGGCGCTGTGCCCTGTCCCCATCAGCTGACAAAGGCCTTTTGCTCCAGGAGACAAAAAAACAGCAGCATGGTTCCCTGTGAATTTCAGTTGTTCCTTAAATATCCCTTTTACATCTACATCAGGTCACACCATGAGTCAGTTCAACACATAAAAGGGCTGTTTCGCAAAGGCAGCGCTATGTGCCACACAGATGTGATCAATCACACAAAGCAAATAACCAGCTCCAACAAGTACCCGGTTCCAGCAAGGGCAAATGCCACCCCTGTGCCAGGGGCGAGCCCATGAGCCTTCCCACCCACATGGGACAGGGGCTTCAGAGCACATCACAGGATCTTGTGAGAGACAGCTCTTGTGAACATGATCCCAATGCCATGTCCCCAAACATCGAGTGTCCTACACAAGAACAATTTCTATCCCGAAAAAACAAGGCAAGTTCTGCTCAGCTTTTAGGCCAAAGCAGGTCAGCCAAACTGCAAGGCTCCTGAAGCTGTCCTAATATTTACCTGCACTCGTGAGGCACTCACAAAGTCATGAGGTTCATTTGTACGTGGTGGCTGAAGACCTGAAGAAGGTGGCAGCTCCCCCGGCAGAGCCCAGCTCTCATGCCGTAGGGTGCAGAGTGTACAAGGGAATAGTTTGGGGCCAATATGAAGCAAAGAACTGTTCAGGAACGTCTCACTGAAGTAGCCCCTGAACTCTATGAAGATTTTGTGAGCAGCACTGTGAACAGTCTTCTACTAGGCTTTAGCCCCCAGCTTTTAAGGGCAAACACACAACTAAAACAGACTGCAAAAACAGGGAAAATAGCAACAAAAAGTGCCACAAGCCTCTTGAGAGGAGAAATTCTTCATTCTGTGTTTGGGCAAAGACTGAATGCAGATGTAATGGCAGAGGCTTCTGCAGCCTCTTCTGCAAGGTTCCCCACTGTGTCCCACTGTGGCAGGAGGGCAGCCCTCTGCGGGAGCCTCTCCTGCAGTGCCTGAGGCTGGAGATGGTGGCATGGCAGGCTGGGGACAGCCTCCAGATCTGCCCTGGGGACAGCCAGGGATGGGCCTTCCAGTCCAAGGCTTGTTTCTACAAACTCCTCCTGTGCTGCATGGGCCGTGTCCAGGTCCCAGCTGAGGGCAGGTGTCTCAGGCCGGGGCTCAGATCCGATCGGGGTGGGTGGGACACACACCTCTGAAGGTATTTCCAGCATTACATTAGCCAGCACTTGCCTTTCTCTCCCAACACGTGAAAGGTTTGACTTGTATCTTCATAACCTCTGCTCTAAACGAAACAGCAAAGCCATTAAGTAACACAGAAGCAAATAAAAAAATCTGGATGGTGCAAGAGTTCCTGTGTGAGGAAAACACACCATTGACCCAATAGGGCAGGGAGCAAAACTTTCAGTTAAAATCGTAGCTTGGGACAGTGTGGATCCACCTGGCCCATGGCCACGCATTTAGACTCCTGTGGAACCAAAGCCTCTTTTTCCTGCCAGGCACCACAGAGCACTATGTGCAGCGAGATGTCCAGCAATACCCGGTGAGGATGGCGAGGGTAAACCCTCTCTGGGGAGGAGCCAAATGCTCCATGAGCACTCAGCCATGGCAGAAATAGAGCCCCGGCACTCTCCGCAAAGAGCTCTCCTGCTAATTGAGCCAGCGAAGGCTTTTTGGAAGAGAAACAAATGTATTTGCAGACAGGCTAAAACAATAAAGGGCAATTTAAAAGGCTGAACAAAGGGAGTGGAAAGTCAGAGACAGAAGTTAGAATCTCAGAAGCAGCTGCCTGCAAAGGGGCAGTGTGGGCTGCGAGAACTGGCTGCCTCCATCGTCCTGGCCAAAGCCCTTCACCTGCCCTGCTGGGGGGACAGGAGCTCCAGCAAGAGGCTGCAAAATCAAGAAGATGTTTCAAACAGCAGGAAATTATCAAAGCCAGAATCTGCATCTGGGATTTCAAAGGAGTGTTGAAGGTACATATATTCCTTGGGGAGGAGCCAAATGCCAGGGAAAACCAAAGCTGCTGGGGTCTGAGCCATGAAGAAAAGTATGAGGGGGACCTGGGGACAGGAGGTGACCACCAAAGCACCTGCAAGCATGGCAGGGGACTCGAGCTCCCACCTGTCCCTGTCTTTGGGAGCAGAAAAGACTATGCAGCTTCATAGAATCACAGAAGGTTGGAAGGGGCCTTTAAAATCACTGAGTCCAACCATCAACCTGACATTGCCAAAACCACATCCCTCAGCACCACATCTGCCTGTCTTCTAAATACCTCCAGAGATGGTGATTCCACCACTTCTCTGATCAACCTGTTCCAGTGCTTGACAATCCCTTCAGTGAAGAAATTTTTCTAATATCCAATCTAAACCTCCCTTGGCGCAGCTTGAGGCCATTTCCTCTTGTCCCATTACCTGTGACTTGGGAGGAGAGACCGACCTCCACCTCTCTACACCCTCCTTTTCAAGGAGTTGTAGAGAGTGATAAGGTCTCCTCTCAGCCTTCTTCTCTCCAGGATGAACAACCCCAAGCTCCCTCACATGCTTTTTGTAAGATGGTGCTCTAGAACCCTCACCAGCTTCATTTCCTTTCTCATCACAGACTTTCATCACAGACCTCATTCAAACAGAAGGATGCACAATTTGTTCTTCCTGCAGTTTTACCATCTCAACCGTTTTTAAATTTTGGAGCTACAGTGTGGGGATGTAAAACCCTGAACTCCTCAGGAGATCTTGTGTCACTGCAAGGCGATGGCTGGCAATGGGAGCACTGAAGACAGTCACTCTGTGGAGAAGGTGCTAGCACTTTACTATCCATTGATACCCAAACTTGCATAATGTGGGAATTAGTCACCAAGAATATGGCACAGCAAATCATCTGTCTCCAGAGGAGACCTGTCTACAAGTTGGTGATTTTCTCCAACACAAACCAGAAGCCTTTGACAGATACTTTAAGGAGGATTATATTGAGATCCTTAATTTCAAGGAAAATTAAGAGATGGCTAAAGCCATTTACACTGCCTGTGCTTCAGCAGGAGGGAAAGAAGAGACAGGCTCCCTATGCCATTCGTGGACATAACTCTCATAGCACCATTAACGGCGCTGCTTTCCCCGGGCTGTAGAGGAGCTGGAGGGAGATGGGCGCCTGGTCTCACCGGCCAAGTGGAGCAGAGTGAGCAGCTCCAACCCTTCCAGCCCCTGGAAACAATTACTTAATGCGGGAACCCACCTGGATCCTGATCTAACTGCTAAATTAGATGCTAATTATTCCCTTGATGTTCTGCTCTTCCTGACGCCGCAGTGAGAACTGCTGCCTGTTGCATTACTGGGGTGCTGCTCAAGACGCTTCAGCTGAGGGAGTGGGGAGTGGTTTGGTCTGATTAACTCAGACCATCTCTTTTCACACACTCTGGGCCAGATTTGCATGGTAAAATCCAGAGTAGTTGCTTTGAAATGACACATTTCGTAAGCATTACTGAAAACTACTGGCTTATTTCAACATGGTTTTTCTGGATTTACAGCAATGAAACTAAAAGTTAGAATTTGCCTATCCTTGACAATTAATTAGGAGTGGTACTGGGTGGGAATTTAAAGCACAGTAAGATACTACTGAATTGCTCCTCGGAATATAACTGATTTAAAAGAAAGACAGTCCTGGTTCTGGAATAAAATGGTAGGATTTAGGAATACATACTCCAGAGTAGTTTCTTCTCGTTATTTCCTAACTCTGGAATAACAAGTGTAGCAATGAAGATTTAGCAAGATGGTCATTTTATGCTCTACCTTCTGGGCATCACAGAAACTACCCTCCACCTTATTTTTTTACAAACCCAGCTGACTCTCCTGAAAGGAGTTTATGTTCATAAAGACAGGGTGAAATTCTACAGAGCTCACCTGCACCATTTCCTTTCTGCATTAGCTTTTATTGCTAAATTCCTGATTTATTTAAAATGAGGGGGGGAAAAAAAAAAATCACACGGGAAAGAACCCCAAGCATTTGCTAGGAGCATGGCAACCTTCTCCACACATGCTTTCCCCATGCGTCAGGGTCCGTCCTACGAACCGACGCACCCTGCAGACTTGCACTGACTTGTGGGGCAGAGCCGTAGGTGTGCATAGCCCAGGCCCACAGAAGACACCCAGAGGAACTGGAGAGAAAAGGACACATCCCAGGAACTACCGTAGAGGACACACTTTTCCCAGGATCCCAGCATGCTGCTCATTTTGCTCCACACGATGGAAACTCTGTGTGTGCTAGATTGCAACCCCTTGGTGTTGGACTGAGTCGTTCTGGAGGAGCTCTGGTGTCTCTGGAGAGGCTGCAATTATAATTCCCATAATCAGCATTGCTCTATGTAACTCGCAGGGCTTCTGCTGAGCCTGGGAAACACAGGTTTGTCTAAGCCTGAGACGTGATTCAGACTAAGAGACCGTGTAATCAAAGCACAACGGCGCTTCCTACAAACCGCCACACCTGGACACATTTATTCCGGAATAAATTGTGATTTGATACTATCCCACTTTATCCCTTTGGACAGTTCAGTTGCATTGGCTTTAAAAGCTGATTAAGAAAACAGAGAACAACGCTCTATTTATTCCACAATGAGTTATGCAGGAAAATAGATGATGGAATGAGTCCATCCCTAAAATTAAACCCAGAAAAGCGCACACCGAATCGCATACATTAATAACCAGTGTATATCATTTCGGTGCTCAGAAGACCAAATGGCCCTCCTGATTAGGACAACTTGAGTGACTATCTGTCAGCGAGATTTCCACCCCCAAAATATCATTATCTAATCTCAAAGCTAGGCAGTTATTTTTCAGTGTCTTGGACTACGATTTATAGGATGGTGTATCAGCCCAAACCTCCTGAATGATCTTAATTAAACTCTGAGGGTGAAAAATTAATCACTGTACTTACTTTATTATGCATGACCAGTAAAAGAATTAGTTCAAATTTACATAATGTCTAACTGAAAATTATTTAGTAGACACATTGACACTCAAGATTATTATTAATTATTTAACTCGTCCTTTTATCATCAGGGAGGACCAAGCGATATTTTGGCACCAAGTTTCTGTAGGAAAAGGGAAGGGGCTGCTTTGGTGTATTTTTGCATTTCCCACAGGTGCCAGGCTCTGTACCTGCTCTGCTGCAATGCAGCAATGCCCAGTATCTGCTCCTCTCCCCAGAAACAGCTCTTTAGCAGTGCTCTGTCTCCAAAAATACTTTTACCAGTAATATATAACATACACTGTAGGCCACTAATTAACCACTAAGCCAGCCATGTCTGGAAACAACTGTTCTCAGTGCTGAGCAGGATTATGTGCAGGTTTCTCAAACAGGCAAGAGAACATGATGGGACAGGAGTTTGCCTGCAGATACCTGTCCTGCAGGTGCTTCTGAAAGAGCATCCAAGGAGCCAGCTTTACCATCACCATCTGCCAAGTTCAGGATGTCTCTGACACCTGCCTTGTCCCTGTAGGGGACACCACAAGCCCTGTTCAGGGCTACTGGGATGAAGCTGCTTCCACCCCTTGGGTCCCTTTAAGGCACCTGAGTAACAAACAGAGCCTTGAAGGAGCAGGTTGGTGCCAGCCAAACAGGTTGGTGCTCCTGGGGTGAAATAACCCCTCTTCACTCCCTGTGTATTATCTTGAATTCTCCCTGAGGGAAAATAATCCAGGACATCCTTATGGACCTCTGTGACATCCTCAACCCATTACAGCATCTGCCTTAGTGAAGAAACAGGCTCTCCCTTTGAGGAGCGAATAAACTCCTTCCTGAGCTCCTACCAGAGCCTGAGAGGAGCCAGGGAGAGACACAGCCACCTCCTCCTGTCTTTTCTCCATGTCCCATCCCCAGGTTTTTCCCAAGACACACCCTGGATGCCTCTGCCAAGCGCAGGCGCTGTGCGGGGGCTGGCAGCCTGCGCGAGGTGGGGACCATAAATCACAGAGCGGGACGTGCCGCAGCACTTGCTGAGAACAAAGAGAAGCATATTGACAGGTCTGTCCACAGTATCAATACATCAACCCAGAAGAGATCCCCCACGGTAAAGATAACAACCTGCTTTATCAAATTGCCCCCTTAATGAGCCAAGATTGCAAATAGGAGACAATTGTGTGGGCTAATGCCTTGGTAAGAAACCAGATAAAACAGAATATAGACTGGCATGATCTCTGCAAAACACAGTAAACTATTTATACTAATTTTCCTTAAGAATACCAATAAGAAATGTTGTAATTAAGAAAGCAGTCCAAAAAATTAGCCTCATAAGGCAGTCAAGGAGCGCCTGGTAAGCGATTACCTGCTGCGTTGCATTTGAAAGCTAAGATGGAACAGTATTACACCATGAGAGTCCTCGCCACTAGTTTCATCATCTGCAAGAAATCATTGGCCCATGATAATATCAGCCAGAGATTGGCCTGGATGCTCCTTGCTAGCCCAAATGGAACAGCTTCCAGCCATGTGGCACACAGTGTGATATTGCTCTTCACTGCTACTGTCACCCCAGGAGCACCAAGAAGCCACAGTGGTGGACTCAGAGCTACCGTGCTGCTCTGGGCTCCACAGACAAAAGGCACTCCCAGCCCTCAAAATCTTGAGGAAATGATTTAAAGATTGTGAAGGGTTTTACCATCGCCTGCATCTACTGGTTCAGGTGATTCTCAATAATATAATAGTAATATTTGTTGGGAAACAGGTGCTTTTGTAATTGTTGTGTTTGCTCCAGCCTCTCTTGGTTCAAATATTACACTGACAGGGCAAAAGGTGCTCCTCTGCTTCTGCCACAACTTTTTTCAACAGTTGTCTCAACATTTCCTTATTACAAAAAGGCAATTTTTCTATTTACATTGGCAAAGTTTTGCTTATTGAAAACTAGATTTTCATTAATGAAAACCATTCAATCAGCACCTTCAGAATAGTTGGTAAAATCGACAGTGTTTTTAAAAACTAGAATAAAAGGTAACATGTCATTTCAGGACTTTCTAAGGAAAACAGGCTTTCCATTGAGTTGTCTTCACAGATGTGGTAATGCCTATTCTTTAGATTTTGAGAAGAAAACCAATACTTAACCTAGAGCTCTTCTTTACAGGACTCACAAGAGGAGGGAATGTCTCAGATTAGGAAACTGAGGCAGAGATTAACAGAAGAGGTTGGAGATCATGTACAGGGAGGGCAGCTTGGAGATTCCAGATTTTCTGGCCATCTACTACATTACCCACAGCATCACTACACAGAGGAGGTTTCATTTATAAGCACTCCTTCCTTCTGGTCTGTGAGTGACCAAGGGGACAGCATGCACAGGGGCTGTGTCCTCACCCTGCCAGAGAGTCCCCTGCCAACCTCCCCTGCCACAGCAGGACCGGCAGCATTTCTGAGCTGTAGAACAGTACATGGGAAGGAAACACCATAAAGTAACTTACTTGCAATTAAATCCTCTCATCTGATAGCCCCAAAAGCTAAGACCCACCTCCTAACACGCTAGGTGCCTCTGCCAAAGTGCTAAAGGACCAAGGCTCAAAAAGCACTATAGAGATCTGGAGGCTAAGACTCCCCTGGACCCGTAACTGGGAAGAGCTGTCATTAGGTCAGCCCAGTATGTATTTATATATCAGTCTTCAGAGAACAGTAATGCTCAGTTGTCCTCATGTGTTTGTATGTCTGGGGGGAGGTTTCCAGTTACACCAATTTATTGCAGGGTGACACTAACAGATCTGATTTCTTGAGAGAGATAATGAAGTCCAGGACTGTCTGGCAAGGAGCAGAAATGTCAGTATGACAAGCCGATCGCTTACTATATCATAACTTAATACATCCTGTGCGTGTTTGGGAGGATGTTTTTGATGAACTAGCAACCCAAATTAGCAAGGAATTTTTAGCATGTGCCTGGTCTTCTCATGCATCAGGTATCAGGATTCACCTTGAACAGGGAGATCATTCCCTAAGCATGACTCCATTTGCTCTGCCATCGCGATTTATGATTCCAAGGTGCTTGGAGGGATGAGTGGAGAGGTGAGAACGTCCACAATTATTCAGGGAAAGCAGATGCTATCAGACAAGACTGCACCATCACTTTCCAGATCACACAGCTCTCTTCTAAACAGGACAGCAGAGACAGCTGCCAGCACTGCCTGCCTTCTGATGGCCAGGATAAAAAACCAAAGACAGTAATATCCTATCCTCCAAAATGCAGAGGACAGTTTGGGAGTAATCTGGGAGTGCTGCCTGATTCCAGCCAACTTCTTTTGTAAACCCCTGCAAGAGTAGGAAGCAAGGTTGGTGTTTTCTTTGCTTCCAGCAAAGCAAAGGACTCCGCAGGGGCAAGTTAAACATTGCAACGGCAGAATTAAATATTGCAAGAGTGGACTTAAAACATTGCAATGGTGGAATTCAACATTGTGATGGTGGATCACAGAGGGATGAAATGAAGTGGTTGACATGAGTGTTGACAGTTTCTAACTCAAACTGCAAAAGAGGAGGATAGGTTTAGGCCTATTGCTTTGTTATCTTACGATATGCAGATCCTGTTTACAAGACTGATGAACACAACAGCTAGAGAAGTGGAACTGTTTACTTGTAGTAAACTGCTGATGCTCACAGCTTTTGCTCCATGTGCCTCTCATGTTGCTTTCCCATCCTTCCAAATTTAGTCTTCTGTGACAGCCAAGATCTGGAAGGCTTTTAAGCAGGAGTCTCTTCCCAAAGGGCACTGTGCAGTGCAGTCTGGCCTTTGCATATCACTGGCACTCAGGATATAGAAAGAAATAACCGTTCTGCAGATTAGACAGGAATCTGTACCAACTCAGAAACAGGGAGATTAATTGCTGGAAATGTTATCAAACCTGTATACCACTGAAGTGCATGCTTGTGCAGGGTGTTATATGCATACGTGTGTATCTGTACATAGTAGGCTTGGTGGGTGTACGTACGCAGAATCTACCCAGAATTTCACAACTTAAGTTAAACTGGGTGGAGGGCAAAGAAGGCTGTGGGGAGGGATCAGAAGGATGCACCCATTTCTTCTACAAACCAGATGATTTGTTAATCTAAGGAATTCTCACTGACCTACAAGGCCAACATGAGTGCTGACCTACTGACCCAACCCACAAATTCCATGCCTGTTCCTCTTTTATAGCCATGGGAATATCCATAAGCGTCCTTTCTCCTTCCTTTTCCCTACATTGCATGGATTCAGATCCAGAGCCACTATAGAGAAGGACACAAAATAATTTCCAAGAGCCAGTAAGAAAGAGCAGTGATCTGAAGACAGAAAAGAAAGTGACAGATGTGACAGAAAGACCAACTTGCAATTTATCAGCACAGAAAAGGTACATCAGGGACTGCCAGGGTCCATGAGGTTGTTTTGAGACAAGCAGCTGAACAAGCAGACATCTAGGTGACAGTAAAATACATGCTCCTCACCTACAGTACTAAGTGAAATGCTGGTCCACTGAAGTCCGTGGGAGTTTTGCCATTGATGTGACTGCGGCCATAGCTCCAACCTGGTGCTTTATTTCTTCTGTTGACAAGACTGTAAACAGCCTCACTAAGTTAGAAAGTGGAAACATGCCCAGGGCACTGCTAAGTGCTACATTGCTGTAGCTGGTAACTAAACTGTAAATAAAGCTGAAACTCTTTGGACTTTGCCCACAACGTTTTTTCCTGACTGGAAACTCAGGCTTGATACAGAGCAGGGAGAACACACTGACTTTTAAAACTTCCCAGGGCAGGCTGACATGGAAGACCAGGCTGATGCCAGGAACACAAGTAACTGACCTCTTCATCTTCGAAAACGTTATATGTGCTCTGAAAAACTCTGGTGTATAAAATGTATATGAGCAGATCTGAAAAAAAAAATACAAGAAAAATCTCTGACATCAGCTGAAAAAGGAACATGTCAGATAACAGCTCCCTGAGCCTAGGGCTTTTTGTTCCATTCCACATAGATCTGGCTGGAGATGAGCTGACTTGGTTTTGGAGTTGGCTCCTGAGCCCACACCTCCCAAATCACTGGACTCTTTCCAAATACCCAGCACCTTTACAGAAAAGGCACCAAATCTCCTGTTTTGCAAGGGAGAGATGGGGATAATCAGCCTGATAATTATAAAGTTGGATCTACCTTCCTGTTCTTGCTCACAATCTGGGCTTTCTTGTGAGAAATCCTTCCCTGGTTTTATTTCCCAAAGCAGTACTGTCAGAGCAGCACCTGGGTGAAGCCAAGCCTGGGAGCTGACCTGGGGAAAGAACAGTGAAAGTCATAGCTGCGCTCAGAAGTCAGGTAATAGGAAGGGGAGAGGAATGGATCCAGAGGAATGGATCCAACAGTTCTTTTCTGTTTAGAAAAGAACTTGGTTTCAAGTTTTAAACAACAGAAGCATTAGAAAACCAAAATCCATTGTTTGGACATTTCAAAAAGCTAGCAGAAAAACCTGCAGAATAATGTAGTTTGACATGGTGATCCCTGAAACGAGTCTGCCTTCTCTGGTCCATGCTGCAAATTCATGCATTTCTAGCCCATGTCACTCAGAAGTGCACTATGGTTTCATGAGACAAGTTTACCAGATGTCATACTGACCACGAACACTCCTCGAGCTGTGTGAGCAAACCCCTCAGCCTAATGCCAGCAGTACACAAACCTACACCTGAAAGACATACAGGTGTTTAGATCTCCTAATCTGAGCTCCAGATCTCACTCAGAGTCATCTTTGGTTCCTCATGCATCTTTTGATCTAATCCTTGTCCTGACTTGTATTGGTGATATTGCCACTGGCAACAGGCAAAGTCAGGAATGTAAGAACAAAGAAACATAGAACAGAGAGAGACCATCCAGACCTTAAAGCCCAACTTCATGAAAAACTCCTAGGTCTGGAAACTTACCTGCTGCTTCTATCCATTTCTTCTGCCTTATCAAGTAAAAGTTTTTATATCACTTTGTGAAGAGGCTGGTACAGACATTTTCAATTTGTTCAATGACAGTTTGTTTGGGTTGATTTTTTTAGTCAAAAAATCTTTCCTATCAACGAGACTAAAATGAATTTGAGCATTTTCATCTTTCAGATTAACAGAAAACTAAGTTGTTACAAAATTATTTACTAGGTTGATGGCGATTTATATTATCAAGTGCCAGAGTAACTGGCATCTCAAAGCCAAGTCTGAAATGACCTCTCGTGCCCCGAAGAGCTCCAGTGATTTGCCTGCCCTTGCACAACCCCCCAGCTCCTGTGGGATCACTCACGCGCTGGACACGCAAGGGGAGAGAGAGCCCTTACCTACCCTGCACACATCTGCTCATGGAGGCAGCAAACAATGGAAATACCAACACTGACTGAAATAAGAAAGGTTATACTCTCCCAATGCCACCAGACTCCAGATATTATAAAAACAGGTGCCAGTCATGCAGACAGAAAAAGCACCATCTATTATTATTTACTGGGAATGCTATATTTTCAGTGGCATCACACATAAAATGCCTGATCCTGGTCCCATCAAAGTTAAGAGCAGAATTCCCACTGGCTGGCCTATGGATTAGGCCCACTGTATATTTTAAAAAGTTAGATCAGCAGCTTTCAAAGTCTCTAGAGAGTTTTTATGACGCTGCCTAATTAATTCAGAAGCAAATAGATTATTTCTCAGGAGGTGAAAAGCAGGAATTATTTAAAAGCTGCCTTTAGGCAAACTACAAGGGAATAAGAAAAATGTAACTACTGGTTATGTCAGATTTCATTTTCCAGATCAAAACTCATTTTGTCAGCTCCTTTTCTTTGTTGTGATCCTTTAAAGATGTAACGAGAACCCCGAGCGTGTGGGAAAAGAAGGTGCTGCTTCGCAGAGCAATGCAGTTCCAGATACTTGAGATCTACACTTTACTGTACTTTTCCCACCTAATAAATATCTTCTAAATAGGACTATATGGGGGAGGACACGCCAGTCAAGGAAACAGAAGACAGGGGTGCCTTCCCCTCATCTCCAAGTTGCCTCTGCATGGGACAGGAAAGCTTTCCCCACACTGAAATGTGCAAGGCAAATGGTCCTACAGGTCAATTATTTCAGTGGCACGTGACTGTAACCCCTTAGACTAACTTCTGCACAAAAAAATACTAAAGAAATCCTTATTCAGAGCTCTTGTCTTCTAATTATGTAAAGATGGGGTTGAGGGGAAAGCAGAGCTGAGATAAAGTCCCATAGTAGGTCAGAGACAGAACTAGAATTAGGCAGGAGCCCCTGCTTTTACCTGCCACCACGGGCTGCCTCCAGATTTGCCACCACTGTAGTTTGGCACAGACCTGCTGAAACAGCTGAAGCTACCCCTGTCTATACCAGTCCTGGCTTTGTTCTGGGAGGGTGGCAAATGGTTTTAGAAATTATGGCTGGAACATCAGAAGACCAAGAAAGGCATTGAACACCCAAATCCTAGTGGGAGTCAATAACCCCAACTTCCATTGTATCCCTCGAAACAACCCAGCTGAGATGGAGAGTGATAGGAGAGCTCTCCTCCTAATACATCACGTATGGGTAATTTAGAAAAGCTTACTTAGTGTTAGCTTTGTGTGTAAGAGGTTTGTGCCTCTTAATCCCATCTAAGCCTTCTAAGACACTGCTTTTTAATTCAAGGTTTTACAAGGGAGAGTGTTAAACCCCGTCCTGCACAAAGAAGCAAATGGTGTAGGGCTGGAGAGCAAAGGGCCCCGAGAAAAGTGCTGCAAAACTCAGCTTTGTGGCAGCCCACAAGGATTCGACCAAAAGTCTTTTATACTTGGCGATATTTTCCCTAATTTGCTGCAGTACTGCTGCAGAGCCTCTTCAAAACTGCTTTGCCTGAAGGACAGGGGAATCATTCCTATGCAGCAGGACTAGCAGAGGCCTCTGCATTATTCAGTCCCACTACACTGTCAGCCTTGTTGGTTCTCTCCACGCACGGTATGAATATCACCCACAGCAATAAAAGCTCGACTTCTGGAAATCACTAGGCTGGAATAATAGTGTGTCTTTGCAGCAACTGCTGGCTCCCAGCGCTGCTGAGGCGATGGCTGCCTCTCCCCAGCCATGGTCTAGATTTACAGGGGAGCTGGTTTTGCTTTTGGGGTGGGGGGGTGTTACATGGGAATTTTGAAGACTTTTTAATATTCAAACTTGGGCTTAACCAGTCAGATTCAGAAAGCACTTAGAAAACACCAGCGTTTGAGAGGGCTGGCTCAACCTCCTGTTTTTCTGGGATGCCCTCCAGGTACCTGAGGACTGTAAAGCAGAGAAAAGGGGAGAGTCAATAATTCACGCTTTTACAGGACAAAATTCTGATAAGCCTGAGCAAACCGGGCCAGCCATGCACTCTGCTGGGGCTTAGCTGCTTCAGTCCTTAAATATTTTTGGCTGACGGCTCCTTTGAATTCTAAAGGAAAATTAAGAAGCTCGCTGTTTTAAGAGGTTTTGCAAATCTCCTTCCTTTAATTCTCCTCAGGTACTCTGTATGGGTGTGTTCTCATTACAACTAGGAAAGACCTGAAGATCTTGTTTCCAGACTCTTCAGTGTGGGGCAGATTTGAATTCAAGTCATAAGAATGTGAAAAGAAGAGCTAAGGTTGAAGAATTTCCTTACCCACCAGCTTTCCTTGCTCTTGGCTTAGATCTTGGTGACTCTACTAATTTCTGTATCTTTTCACAACTACAGAGCCAAAATCGTATTTGATGTGAATGTGCTGAAGGCAAGATATTTACAGCAGTTCTTCACAGAGTTCTCTGTATTTGAACACATTTGCTGCCTGGGTGCTGGATAGCCATGAAGAAAATAAAGGGCTGACCTAATACCTCTGGAGTCAACAGGAATAATTTTTGACTACGGTGGGTTTTAGATCTCAAGTCTATACGGTGACACAGGTAATGTGGCAGTAAAAGGGAGGGTAGTGACTTCAGTCAGAGACAGCCAAAGGACTTAACCTCTCCCTGCAATTCCCTGACCCCTCAAGAATATCTAAGAGATGCAGAACTCCTTCACAAATATCAAAGGGGTGAAGCGCTGGGCTGAACACGGAGTCATGCACAGTCACTTTTCTTCCCACTCCCAGGAAGTCTGGGGTGGGATGGGGAGACAGAAGACCAGCAAACATCACTGGGCCAGGCAGCTTCCAGTTCTCCTCTTCTCAAAAAAGACAGAGAAAAAAGAAGAATAAAGGAGAAAAAGAAGAAAACCCCCCTGCCTGCTGAGAGCAGATCCTCATTTAGTCATTCCTATAGAAGCCTTGGAGTAATATAAAGGCGATTCAGACAAGGACATCTACTTATGATTATTTTATAGCCTTCATAATGTTCACAGAAAACTAATGCAAGCAAGGACTCATTTCTGCTACATTCAAGAAAGTGTTTACGTTGGCAGAAAACATCTCTCTTCAAAGCCTATAAATGCAACATTACAAAAGACAGAAAAGTTACTCAAACTGGAGATCAAACCTGTTTACTTTGATGAAAGAAATGGTTAAGGGCAACAAGGGGTGCAGCCACATACGCTGAGCCCAGTCCCGCAAACGCTTCCTCTTCCGAGGAGGCCAAAAATCGAAATGACACAAGCGACACGAGTACACGCAGCAGCTCTGTTATTTCCAGGTGTGTTTAGGAATAAAATCCATCAGGCCATTTGTCAAGGTGCAGCCATGCAAACCGTAATGGCATTATCTTAAATGACACGTAAATAAATAACATTTCCTTTAAATTTTCTGGTTGCTTTAGCTACATATTGGCAGTCACGCTTGCTAAGCAGAAAATGGGTGGTTTTTAATAGGCTCTCCTGGGAGCGCTGGACAGCAGGGACACTTCAAGGCAGTTTATGACTATTTTCTCCCTCTGTCTCCCTTGGGTGGCTTCTAGACTAGCCACGCCAGGACAGAGACACTTGGGCTGCCTCCAGGCAGGCCAGCTTGCTCCAGCAGAGCCTCTGGCTTTGTGTGAATGTGACCGTGCTGCTCTCAGCAGGCAGCCGGAGCGTCTCCGTCCCACATTCCTGACACCGGGACACCACTCCCATGCTGGGATGTGCAGGACGCAGACATCCAGGCACGTTGCGTGGAGCCAGCCTGAATAGGAATGGCCGGCGCTGAGCCAGAGCTAATGAGACCGGTGAGACCTGAGCTGACTCCTGCAGTCACAAGCGCAGGGAGCCAGGTCAGGTCCTGCGCTGCTCCATGGCATTGCCCGTGGCCAGGAGCACTGGGAAACAGCACAGAGAGCAGCTCAGATCCAGCAGGGTTTTCTAGCACCAGCAGGACTTCAGTCATACAGACTTGCCCAGGTGTTTTATACTACTCTTCCCAGTACTCATATTGTCTACTTTCTTTCCCTGCCTGAACTATCCTGCCTCTTAACATGTAACAGTGAGTTGGCCGCATTTGAAATGAATTTATAACAAAATTAAAACACTCTCATGAGTTACAGCCAACCTGCAGGGCAGCAGTTTTTGGCCAGATGGTCATGCTATCCCAACCAGCTAGTCTGAGCTCCCGATTAACATGGGTCACAGAATTTCCTACAGCATTATCTCTGAGAGCTATTAGTCAACACAGCACTGGGCCAGCGTGGTTCTCCAGCACCTACATGGTGGCTTGAGCAGTGCAGTCAAGCAGGATGGGTCTTTTTGCCCAGGAGATAGCATGGCTGTTGTGCAAGACTCAGAGAGGTGCAGAGGGCTTTGGCACACCGGCAGTCTGCGGGGAGCTGTCGGAGGGCACTGGCTCCAAGAGCTGGCGCTGAGCTCCTGCCGGCAGCTCCCATTGGCAGGGGGGTAAATCACAAAGTCCTGCCCCCGTTTGTAATGAAATCAAGTGGAGTTTTGCTCAAGTAAAGGCTGAGTCAGTCATGAGTCAGGATTCATGGACTTGGCCCAAAACACACATACATTTAAAAATAATTGCCTTGTGCTTGAATAGCTTTTCAGCAACAGCGGGGAGATGTGAATAATTTTGGTCCAGTAGGAAGATCAAAGAATGCTGGAAACATCCATGTTACCCAGCCTCGTGGGCACTGTCCAGCCCAACCACAGGAGCTGTTTGCTTCCCAGGGTGAGAATCTCAACCCATGGGTGTCAAAGAGTGAAATCATAGCTACCCTTTGATGTATTTATATGGGTGGAGATTCCAGGTCATGCAATGAAATGGAATTACTCACACCCTTTTGTTCCCAAGGATTAAAGCCTTTATCTTCACATTCTCAGCAGGAATATCATAATAGTTTGGGAAAGAAACCCTAAGATCTACACCAGTTATACACTACTGTTCTTTTAAATATATAGGATATGTGGTTAGCCTTCAGGACAGAATACAGTGGCATAAGAGCAAGCAAATGAATTAAGAGTAAAGGATGGCCCATGACTGAGCAACTGAGTACAGCCTATCGGTACGGGCCCAATCTCTTTTTTTTTCCTCACTCCCACGGAGCACTCATCACTTGTAATCATATGGGAAAACTGCACCAGCAAAATAACGTATTGTTAATATTCCTACGTTGATTCTTTTCTGCCTGTGGTATCTTGCCCTAGCTTGAACAGCCCCAGGCACATCGATTACCCTCACCCAACGGAGACAGCTCCTTACGGTCTGAAGGTAACAAGGAGATCCATGTTTGTCTGCTTGGTACCAAGTTTGATTCCTAAACGATGAGCATGACCCCAACGTATAAAATAACTTGAGGAACAAGACTAATAACTCGAGTTAACAGGTATCAGCTACTCCGTAATAACTACCTTTGTGCTTGCTCTCCCCCCTTGGCAAATACACAGCAAACCACAGTAGTTTTCCCCTTCCACAAAAAAGGGGATAGCTGCATTGGCGTTCCCGGGGTGAGAGCACGAACAAGGCAATTGTGGTGAAGAACCTGACATGCAGGAGCTTGTTACACTGTGGTAACTCCTGTATGTCAGAGCCCTTAGTGCACAAGCAAGGCTCAGAACCAGTGCAGATCACAAGCTGGGTATGGAAATAGATATATTGGGCATGTAAAGCTCCAGAACCTCAGCACTCCTGTCATGGATCACACAGACAAACCCTCGTGCTGTGTACTGAAATTGTGCTAAGCCATTTGGCACTGTGGTAATTATGTGCTTTGGTGACATCTCCTCATGATCTGTCTTGGCTAGCTAGAAGAGGCGTGAAATGGAGCAGCTATTAGAACTACTTATCATTACATGCCTTCAGCAGGTGCTGAGAACCACACCACAGAGTAGGTGCTGCATAAGGCACAGCAAGGAACAGCCGTACCACAAAGAGTATGTAGCTGAATCGAGCAGTCTGTGTCAATTCACTGTTCTAAAACATCTTTTATGGTATCAGAATCACAGAATATCAGGGATTGGAAGGGACTTGGAAAGATCACCTAGTCCAGTCCCCCTGCCAGAGGTCACGTAGGTGTGGTCCAGGCAGCCCCTTCCAGTGTTCTGTTACCCTCCCTGTAAAGAAGTTTTTCCTCATATTTAAGTGGAACCTTCTATGTTTCAGCTTGTACCCACTGCCCCTTGTCTTATCATTGGACATCACTGAGAAGAGCATGGCTCCATCCGCCCGACACTCACTTTCCATATTCATAAACATTCATGAGGTCACCCCCCTCAGTCTCCTCTTCTCCAAGCTAAAGAGACCCAGCTCCCTCAGCCTTTTCTCACACAGGAGATGCTCCACTCCCTTCATCATATCTATGTGCTTCTCAGTCATTTAGCCTTTAGGACTTTACTACATAGCAATAATAAACAGCTCTATTTTCATTCCTCAAGCCAAGCCATAAGGTAAGTATCCTGTATCTACCACAGAAGAACATGATGTCTAGTGCTCATGGTTGCAAGGCAAAGTGGAAGTATCTTGAGCACAGCCCGAAGCAGAGAGCAAATCCCAATTAAAGACTTAAATTTGAAAAACTATCCCATGACTTTATTATGCTAACTTTGGATTTGGGGGTTTTTTTGTGTGTTTTATTTTGGTTTCTTAACATTTGAGCAAGATATAAACTTGGTAAAGCCCAGAACATGCTAGAGAAAACGGCCAGTGAGAGACAGAGAAGTAACCATGAGCGATGAGGACAAGCACAACACCCAGCAGTCGTGCCACGGGCGCTTTACTCGCTACTCAGCATTTTACAGACATATCTAAGAGGACCTTAATAGGAGATTTCATGCTCTATTCTTTCATTGGACAACCACAAATTGCACTCATTTGCCATCAGAGCAGACCACTGACCATAGGATCAGAAAAATGCTTTCACAGAGACCCCAGTGAGAGCCTCTTCTCCATCCTGCCATTACCCGGGTAATCAACGTGAACCAGTTGTGACTGTGAGAGGGCCAAGGACTTGCAAAAGACTTAAGCACATGCTTAAGACTGAACACAAGAACAGCTTTAGAGAAGTTAAGCACATTTATGAGTGATTTCATAGAGTTGGGCTGAACTCTGCAACTGCTCGGCATTTTTGCTGATTGCATCTGCATCAGTAAAAGGATTGTTTCGAGCATGAGTATCAGCTGGGTGTTACATGGAAGGGAAAGGTGAAGAGAAGAGAAATCAAGGAGGGAAGTTGTTGCTAAGGGAAAATAAGGGTCTGAAGAAAGACTTTTTGGCTGTTCCAGCAATTACAAAAATTCCCTAGCTCCCAGAAGGGAGAGCTCAAGTGAGCTCCCTGTCATAGTTGTGACTGTAGTGTTCATAAAGGTCAGGCTGGCCACAGGAAAACACAGGCACAGCCAAATGCCAGGCAGTTGTTTGGCTTTAAGAGTCACGTACTGCTTTAAAAACTGCAAATGAAACGCAGCACGAAGCTGGAGCACACCAGGACTTGAGCTTTCTCCAGGAGCACAGAGCATGTGGGAGGATACCTGTGTGCCAGTGGTGCTTGTGGCCTGGAGGTAAGGCCAGGTGTGGGTCCGGGCTCCTCACCTCCTCCCAAACCATCGCCCATCCTGGGAACACCGGTGAAGACGCAGGGACTTGACAGAGGTTCATTCGTGGTGGAAGACAGAGGACAGGACAAGTTACTGGTCTGAGATGTGGCACTGGGGCTTGATGAGCAGAGCCAGGACTCACAGGATCTGGTTTATATTCCTCAGTTTCCCTCTCTGTAAAACAGTGAATGGTACTGACCTTTTGTAAAGCACTGTCAGATAGAGATATCCTCATATTTCAGAAGGCAGGTAACAGTGCTATGCCTGGCAGTTATCTCCATGCTTTAGGGCATGAATGGCTTTTTCTCTGTGTGTGGTGCCCTGTACCACAGGGCTGCTGTCCCCACAGAGCACCGCTCTGACAGGAATCACCACCTAAAAGTGAATAAACACTCTGTGTGTTAGCATCTCAACTCCTGCCTTTGGTCAGTTACTGGAAGGATGACCAGACTGCAACTGAAATTTCTTCTTCTTTGAGGGCAGGCAGCCAAAAGATCAGCATTTACCAAACTACGTGCAGCCAGGGCATCCCAAGCGTTCCTCACGGGAAGGGGAAACCTCTGCTCAGAGCCGTGTGTGTGTGCTAGGGCAGGAACGGCCCCACGCAGGGTGTGAGCAGCCAGGACAGACCCACGCAGGTCACCCAGAAACACTGAGTTGTGGGAACTGCGCCTGAATCACTGAGCCCAGTGTCTGGCCCCACTCCTCGAGAGGGTGTCCGGGGCATCTGCAAGTGGATGAAGGCTCGAAGCAGGTCCCCAGCTGAGCAGCTCAGCCCTCCACAGGCAGGCACTGACCCAATGATCTGAACAACTTCTCTCTTGATAGTTTAAAAAATTTATTTTTTTTTTTATTATTTTAAAATCTTCACTAACTGCTGTGACCCTTCGGTCTTTTCATCCCCTTCCTTTAATTTTATAAGTCCCAGGGGTCAGGTACTGCAAGCCCACGAAGCTGGACCATGGGCCTCGTCTGGAAGTCCAAGTGACCAGAGTGCTGAGGGCAGGACTGGAAATTGCAGGCAAAACGCTCCGTGGGGATCCCAGCAGCGGGGAGGAGACGCCTCCCTGTCCTTCTCCAGCACCGCAGCTATTCCCGACAGCAGCAATGTGCAAGAACTGGTGTTAAAATGATCATGCTGGAGATGAAGGGCTATATTTAAACTCAGCAAGCAGAGGCCCTGTTGCAGCTGGCCTGGGACCAGCTTGCAGGACCAGACCCACACCCTGGATCTGGGGAGGGATCCCCAAAAGCGAGCAGGACCTGCCGTGGCTCTGCATGGTCCTGTGGCCAGCCCTCAACTGACCACTTCTAGGGACACTCATCGGGTGGGATAAGCCACCCACTGCTCGGGAACAGACCAAACTGGAGCTGCGGTTTGCCACAAGAGGGAGCAAAGTTGCCGGCTGGGTAGGGTGGGGAGAGCTCAGCTCCTGGACTGGGGACCCCCCACCAGTCCTCGGAGTCCTGTCACACCTTGAGAAGGTCATATCAACGCACGGCACTTCCAGCAGGATTTCTACCCCAAAAAGGAGGTCGCACAAATATGCAGCTGGCAGAGGAATGAGCCATGAAAACCAATCGAGCAACAATCAGCATCTCCAGATTTCACAACTATGGATGCGTGTGTGTGTACGTATCAACAAACATACCCTTAAACATATACACTTCTATATAAAATCTTCCATTAGCCCTTAAGGCATTTTATTGTTTTGTTAATTCCCAGGATGTAATCTGTTTTGCATTAAATGGGATGTTAAGCATCTAATTGTCAAGTGCTGATAAGCCATGGGAAATTTTATGACAAGATAGGCATCAGCTGGGAGATAAAAGACGTCAGATGTTAAGGTGTGATTTGCAGGTGAGATCAGAGTACCTACCTGGGGATACCAGAACCCAGGGCCTGCCAGGGGTGAGCTGAGGAGGTGCTACAGGTGGAAATGAACAAATTGAGGACTTTTAGATCAAAATCGGCTGTTACCAACTGCTCAGCTGTGCACAGAACTGGCAGTTTGCACCTGGGCTGATGTCATTATTTGGAAAAGGCCCCAAACTTCATGCATTTAATGTAAAACCTGTCATTTACACTTACAAGTACCACAGCATCTAAAAATACCATCAAGTACCCATAAGTACCAGAGCAGAGACTGTAAACATGTTTTTCTGCCCCCTTTTATCTTGTCAAATGAGACAGAATTTGCAGCTCAGCCCCAGCCTGCCGGCCGGGAGCCAGTCCCTCGCCAGCCAGCTCTGCCATGAGTACTTCATGCTCATGTAAGTGAAGATCAGAGATGTTTTTGCAATTCAAACCCAACTTATTGTCAGGCCAAGCAATTGCTTGATCTTGCAATTGCCAGCCTTACCTTCTGCTTCCTCCTGCCTGCGAACGTCGCACCATCTCCTACAGAAGCCAACGAGGTCTCAGAGCAGAGACCCCCTTCTCACGTCTGTGTAACTCATGGCATGTGCTACCCTCCATCTAATGGTCTCAACATCCAATAGTGTCACAAGCTACTCTGGATTTTGGTCCATTGGTTTTACAATTAAAATTCTTTAATTGTCAGTAGGCCCTTGAGCAACTTCTTCTGGAGTGGCACAAACGCAAGGGAAAGGGAAGCGTCTCCCCTTGGCACCAGTGCTTGGGTAAGAGCTCCTCCACCAGACACGGCATTGCGTCAGCCGGGTCCTGCTTATCTCCATGACCTCCTGACACTCACTGCTCTCTGTCAGGATTTTGGAACGGCAGTAGCAAGATGCAGAGATTGGTTTTTGTGATACTAACACACTTCAAGCTTTTTAACCTCAAGTACTATTTGTTTTGTTTGGCGCTTCCTCTACGACCAACCACGCAGGGGCTGGTCCTGGGAGCAGCCCTGCGGTTCAGGAGCTTCTGACCAGAGACTGGGACTGTGAGCCTGTCCCTAACCCACCCTGCTGCAAGATCTCTGCCTCCTGGCTGGAGAAGCTCAACAGGTGAAAGAAAGGCCTAAAAAGTGCTGTGAGTTCTTTTGGCTGAAAGATTCCCCAAAAGTTTTAGCAGGGATAAGGAGAAAACACTGCAAAACCCTGACTTGGGGAAGAGTCATGAGCTTTAATTCATTAAAACAAACAAAACTTGAGACATCATTCTACACTGGTGTTCACGCTGTGCTGTCACCTAACCCTGGCCAAATAAACTCTGACTTAATGTTTCACACACACACCCCTTGCCCACCCAGGAACAGCCACAGCAGGAACCACACAGGAGCATTTCAGACCCTTGGTTATTTTGGTGCCTCCTACGTTAACATTTATTACTCTCCTGAGGCAGCAACTGTTGTTTAAGGCCTCACAAACAGCCCTTCAGGGCATCCAGCCACTCCAAAAGGAGCATTTAGTACATCCCACCAGAGGAGAGATCCACATCCCCAGTTTCAGGTGCTCTTTTGCAGCTGAAACCAAGGTCTCCTCAGCAGCTCCTGCCTTCTCGAGAAGTTCTGCAACAAATGAATCTCCATGCAGTGACTGGCTCAGCTGAAATCATCTTTCCCTTCTCTCTGGCCTGCCCTGACAGTTTTCTCCTACTCTCTAGGGACAGGTGGGAATGTCTTTCCTATGCACAATTTTCTTTTTATTTATTGCATGTAAAATATAACCATTTTCAGGTCCCTGAAAATTTCTGATTATACACTCTTAGAAAGCAACAGGAACAAGTACTTCTAGTTCTTCAGAAGCTGCTTTTTTTCCTTTACTTTCTTTTCCCATTTTTGCCTCAGAAGGTGGGAGAGGAAGCCATGGAGGAAGCACTGTAAAAATCCTGCCTATTTTAGGGACAAAAAAGCAGTTGTCATTCCAGAAGGTATTTTTAAGAAGCACTCATTTCATCAGTTGTCAGGCGATTGTGTTACACACAGTGCTGCTGCAGGCAAGGAAGGGACCCAAACCAGTGTTACATTGTACAGAAAAATAAGCTGATGTTCCCAGCTGAATCTGAGCTGCCTTCAAACCAGGGCTGTGACAGTCCCGCCCGGCACTCGGGGCTGGTGACTCAGCAGCTGCTGGTGACTCAGCACCCACGGAAATGGATGCAGGCGCCTCCAGCATTTTTTGTAAGAGCTGAATCAGGCCCTAATTGCATTTTAGCCTGGTAAGCGAAACGCGCTCCTGACAGCTCCACTTTGAGCTTCAAGTAATTTTTTTGTATCTGCTCTGTGTTTGTATCTGAAGCTGGTTCACTGGCTTCAACTCTCTCTGACAAAGACAGCATTTCCCCACTGGCTTCTTGACCCAAAATGGGTTGAATTTCAATACTTGGAGCTATTTGAGCTCGAATCTTGTATGTGTTGCTTGCAATCACTGTAGGGATCTGAGAGACTTTTGACATGAAATCCTTTGGCTTCAAATCAGCATTTAGGAGCACAAAACCTTTATTTTCCTCTTTTTTTCGCCTCAAGGTGGATGTACGTTCTTCGGGTCAGAGAAAGCCATCTACTCATTACAGCTTCTCCTACATTGTTATTAAATCATTTAACATATGAACAGGCACTGCCAAGGCAAGTTCAGCATGATGTGTACTGAAGCAGACTGCACAGGCTGATGGGTCACTCCGCGGGCCGTTCCCTGCCCAATAATCCCCATTCTCCCCTTTGCATACAAGCCCTCTGCTATCTTAGATGAATTTTTTACTGGCAAATAAACTATCTTAGAAATACCTAAAGGCCTGCCAAGCTGTAGCTATTGAAAAGCACCATTGCTGCATCAACTAACAAGTTAGAAAAACTTAATAAATTTGGATGACAAGGCAATTTCTTGCTGGCCTGCCTTTCAGAGTAAGTTCTTTTCCTGGTCAGTGGAGATGGACATCTGCCCCTCAGACATTTGCCAATTTTATCTAGGATTAAATCCTTTGTGGTAAAAGAAGCCTGATAAAAAATGTGAGGGGGGGCAGGAAAAATATTCAGTTGCTTTGTAAATAATTTTGCTCTGCCTTATTGCTCCTGATGTTTCTGACTGCCTGATGCTCTTCCCCACGTACCACCCACAGGAACCCTCCGAGTGATGGCTCAATGCCGAGTTACCCTGAGCCAGCTATGGTGATCCCACAGCTCCAGGGCAAAGTCCTGCCACAGCAGTGGAGGGCGCCTGAAAGCCACATATGATAACTTGGTAACTGAAACCATCCTGAAAAAACATACTCCTGAGTTATTGAGTGACTTTGGGTCTGAATGGACATCACTGCAGACCTAGCACCAGTTTTGACACTGCCAGGGAGAGGCACCAGCAACCTGGAGGTGGGGATGCCACCTTTTCTGGCATTTAAATCAGCACAGCCCAGTCTGTGTGTGCTGGGCAGCCCCTCCTGTGGATGCCAGCCCGGCCACTCCATGCCAATACTAGCCACTCAGCCTGCATGTGGGAAAAACACAGCACACCCACACTCAGAGTCACAGGCTCCAGTCCCAGCTGAGTCAACTCAGCCCCTTATTTTTGCAGACAAGATATGCAGGATCTGATGGAGCTTATCACGTGTGTATGGGGCAGGGAGCGGCTCCTCGGCTTCAAAGAGAAGATAAGGCCATCAAAGTGATTGCCATCTTCAAACACTGCCTACTCACTCACTAGACCTGATCACCACGTGAATTCAGACTCAAAGCCTTCACTTCAGTAACCACGTGGATGCATTTATTGCTTGCCACTCCCGTGAACTCACGGAATCAGCGCAGCCCTGGGGAGAAGAGTCATACCTGCTCTCTGCTTATGCATCAGCAACACTTGAGTTAGACATTTTTGCCTTGAGATGCAACTGTTGTACCTACAGAATGTAGCACATGGAGCCTGGGAAGTGGGAGCCCTGGGAGGGTTGAGAGGAGGGAGTGACTCCGCTTTGTTCCCCACGAACATCATACAGATGTGTCTGGGAAGTAGAGGAGTTGTGTTAGGACATACCATGGGTCTAGGCAGTGAAGATGGCCAGCTGGGAGAGAGAGGAGTCCTGTTTCATCTCTGGGGCTCATTCCAATGGCTCCAATGGAAAGGAAAAGCAGGCAGGCAAGAGGACAAGTTCCTCACGCTGGTGAGAACAGAAGAAGGGAGGCACCACTCTTGGAGGCAGATGGGATGCCAGAGGGGAGGCAGAAATGGATGAAAACAAAGAGAACTTTCTCCGTTGACTCAGGGGCAGGAATAGGGACAGGACCATCTTCTGCCAAAGGCTCCACTTCACCCTCACCCAGCACCACCTCAGGAGGACTCAGATGGAAAGAATTTCACTGGCGGGCAGAAGGGCAAGTCAGATACAGTATCTCAGCACACTACCCCGCCCTTCCCTAGGCTTGTCCTGGGTTTTGATATGCAGCGTGCAAATCTGGAATGCATTCATAAATAAATGTCAAATTCTCAGATGTATCGTCCCCCTTAAAGAAAACGAGCAGACTTAATTAAAAATCCCACTGTTTCTTTGACTCATGACCTGAGTCACAGCTCCAGCCTTGCTGCTTTTATATATTTAACCCACACGCACAGAAATACAATCAATACTTTTCCACTTCAGGAAGCCAGCAAGATGATACTCCAGTGTTTGAGAAAGTCATCTGTAAGCTGTAGCAACAAGAGGTTCAAGATCTCTGAGGAATCCCTGTGCAACAGGCTCATGTGATAACGATACGCAGATTGCGATTTACTGAAATCACAAGACGCCGTGAACCCGCTCCCATGGGTTTTATCCAATGATTATGTATTTTGTTGTGCTTCAAACATTTTGCTCCATCAGGTGATGGCACAGACCCACTGAGATCCAGGTATCTATTATTAAAAGTCTCCTCATACTGGGCTGACACATTTAGCCCAATTTGTTCCAGATTCAGATTTCTCACACCCAAGCCCGTGCTTCATTTTCTCCGTGTTTCAAGTTCCTGTATCCCTGACCTGTGGGAACACAACGCTTCCACCTGGCACCCAGCCTTACGAGGAAGCCAGTTCTGACCACCTACCCCACAAGCCATTCCCATGGTTGGTGATGTCCCATTTCTTTCTGGCTTCAAAGGAGTGGCTGAGGGCTGTAGGCGAGATGCCTTTGACAGGACAGGTTGGGTTGCGTTCACCGGCGCCGCTGCCCGTTCTTGCTGCCGGTGCCAGGCCCCAGCAGGCAGCTGCTCTGCCTCCGAGCAGTACCTGCAGTGTCTCTGTGGTTCCACCATGGATAAAAGACGCTCTGCGATCCCACCCTGACCACAACTGACGGAAGACAGCAGAACCCGCAGAAAGCACCTAGCCCTTGCACACAGAGGGTTGTACTCGCCTGTGTTACCCTGTGAGAAGGCTTTATCCAAAACCACAACAAAGTCCACGATTTCCATGGGCTTGGGCTGAGGTCTGTTTTAAAATCCTTCCTTTTCCAGGACAACCTCATTCTGCACCCATTCTGGCTTGTCACGAAGCCAGCGACGAACGCCCAATGATTTCAGTAGTAGAGGTGTTTTAGCAAAGCTTATCACAGCAGAGTTAATACCCCGCTAAAGGAAGGCTACAGGCATCATCACCTACCCATCAAGCACACGAAATAACTCTCTTTGGTGCATTCTGCTGCTGGTCGGTGGGCACTGAACTCTCAGGAACTCATCAGCAGCCCCTCCTGCTGGCCCACCATGCCCAGCATGCCGGGCACACACACAGACTAGGTGACACCAGGATCTCTTCCAGCTGTATTTTCTATTATTAAAGAGTTCCATCATTTTACTGTATCTTATTTGCTACTAACAAGGTTTATCCTTACAGCTCACCGCTAGAGAACAGGCACTTAGACCTGATGATAGGCACAGAGAAAACAAAGACAAGGGGCAGCTGCGGCGGTGCTGATACCCAGCATTTTTCAACACTGGCAGCGGACGTGTAAGAGCAAGCAGAGGACACCTCGGTAATTCTGCAAACCAGGCTGTCAACCTCCAGTGCCAGGAAATCTCCCTGTTGCAAAACGCCACCTAAAGCCCACACCCCTGGAACATCTGCACTGCCCACTCGCGGCTGTGCCCCATAGACAGCAGCCATCTCCTTTTTCAGTAGAGCAACGTGTGCTGTATTTAGGCCCGTGTGAGTTGATCACTCCTCTCTTGTACTGCCTTTTCCCAACAAATCAGAACTTGGTCATAAATATTTCTAGACTGGCATTTAGCAGAGACACTGTCTTGGCTCAAATGCAAACACCTTTTGGTAGGAAACCTCCATCCAAGTACCAAAGTACCATGACACCAGTGTAACCATTTCCCCAGAGAGGTCATTTGCCTTCTCATCTGTTCTACCAGGTGGAAGCCCTCGCAGTGACCCCTCATTTAAGGCTCACCGCTGGGCAGTGGGAATTTTCCCATCACCTTCCAGAGCTGTATTAAAACATAACTCACTGCTCAGTTTTCAGTCATTTTTTGCTGAGCATGATTTTACCCAAACCAAGCAGACCAGCTCTGCTCAGCACACCATATTACCTTTAGTCCCAGGATTTAAGAATGGATTTAAAAGATCAGTTGACACCAGAACTGAGCATCCATTTTGTTCATTATTCATGGCCCTCATGATGCTAGAGCTGCCTTCTGAGATTGCCTACCCTACAGTGCTGCTTTTGACATGTGGAACTGCCAGCCCTTGTTGGTAACCACAGCAATCCCCCTCCACTCTGGGAATGCATCATTAATTGTGGAATTTGGATACTGGTGGATGTCCCTACAGTTTCCAGACTCTAACTGTTGAGAAAGCAGAGCCCATAAAAGGACTCGGTGGGGTTATTTCCTGCTTAGAAAACAGAGAAAATGAAAAAACCAGCAATTTAGCCCACTTTGGACCTACTGAAGACTGAAGGTCAGGCTCTAACCTCAGTTGCTTCACTGCTCGTCCAGAACGCATGCCGAAGAGTTAATGGAATTACTTCAGACGTTCCCCAGCAGGGCTGAGATCAGACGCTGGCCCATGCTGTCTGGGGCTGCAGATATTCTGAGCCAGACTCTTCACCCTCAGCCTTGGGAACGTTTTCATAATGGAACACGATGTTTGCAAGAACTAGTCCAAAGGTGGCTTCTCCGTCTGTAAATATGTCAAGAGCGAATTGGCAAAGCGACTTCTCCATCCCTGGAATGCGCAGGAAATAGCTGCGACTATACTTATCCATAAAACAAATAGCTTAATTCCCACCACCAAAATGCTCTCTGACATGTCATGCTCACAGTAGCGTTGATAAAAGGCCGTAATATACCGTATGCCCCGTAAACGGCTTTTAAATCTCAGCCCAAGGGTTTCATTACGAGCTCATTAAAAGATGACGGTTCCCTCAGCCTGGCCGTGGTCACAGAGCAGAACAGGAGGTAATTGGAACCACTTCCCCGGCCTTGTACAAATGTGTAAGGTAGCAGTCAATGTAAACCTTCGCTTCGGTTGCCAATGTTGCCATACAAATCAGCACACTAGACTTGGCAGGAGTTCAGCCAAATCTGGCACAAGCTCTGAGCCAGTTCGTTTCACAGTTGTTAAGAAAAACAAATCTGTATCATGAACGTGCTTCGGAGCACTCAGCTTCTACTTGCTTTGGGGGGAATCAAAAAAAAAAAGAGAAAAAAAGGCCAGATTCTGCTCTGATTTACGTTCTGCTGCTCTGAGTTACTTCGGTGTGAACCCAGAGTAACTCTACTGGGTTTGATTCCACCAGGTTTACGCTGGGCTGTATCCGACCACAATGTGGCTCTCAGGCTGACATAACGGATGATTAAATTAAGCGAGAGGAGGGTTTTTTACCATGTCATCAGCATCAAAATCTTATTCACACAAATTAACAGCATTTTTAGCAGGGTTATTGATTTTGCTAAACACTGTGTCAGAACTTTTATTTTAACAATCTTGTTTAAAAACTTCATTAACTGCTGGCAACGTTCCACTCTGGATTAAGAAGACGAACAAGGAAGAACTTCATTTGTTTTTAACTTTGAAATAATTTTCTAATTTACATCTACTGAGGACAAGTTTGTTTGGTTTTGGGTTTTTTTTTTGATCTGTGGTTTGTTTGGCTGTTTTCCAAAAAATATTACTACCTGTGAAAAGCTATCAGTGTCTTAAATTTGAGTTATTTTTTGTGAGGATAGAGATGCTGGAAGCTCACCAGCTATATTTTGCAATGTCAGATAAAAGAAAGTAAGTTAAACATCTGACAGTACAAAGTTTAGGTTTTTTTCAAGTAATCCAAACTGGACGAAAGCTGTGTTCAGTACTACAGCATGTTTACAGTGAGCAATTCATCTTCTTCCATTAAAGTGGGCTAATTTCAATAGCCAACAAAGTAGGTTTAATTTAATTTAGAGTCTGATTAATTTGAGTAGCGAGGACTGCATGCTATTTGAATGACATATATTTAATAGAATATTAATTAAAGGCCTAATATTACACTTCATACACTAGCCAGCCAGTGCCAGCACTACACAGCAGCAGAGAACAGTTACAGCCTCATGACAACATCCAACAATAAGCACCTCCTTAGGGTATCTAATTATGGGTTTCCTACAAACATTTAGGAAATGGGTTTTCTATACTTTAGATTACAAATAACGCCCAGGCTGTAAACTGTGCCCGCTCTCTGCAGGGATGAAGGCTGAGGGGCTGCCAATCCGCCACAGAGTCCACAGCATATCAGCATCCAGCTTCAAAAAAGTGTTATAAAGTCAAGTAAAACACAGCAATAAAGCAGAAACTTTGAGGAAGAAGAGGACAATGTGGGAAAGCAGTGAGGATGCTCTCCCAACCACATCAAGGCTGTTTACAAGGCACAGTCACAAAATCTGGGAAACACCAAACATCAAACTTTAACCACTAGAAATTCATGTCACTGTGGCTTTCAGTCACTCATAAAAGAACGTGTTGGGAAGGAATGAGAGCTCAACTAAAATGCAGCATGCTTCAAAAAAAGATATTTTAAGCATATGTTCTGTAATTAAAAAAAAAGAGTAGCATGACTGCAAATTATATCTCATGAGGACAGTAACAAGCAAGCCAGGTTAGATGAAACACCAGATAGAGTGGTTCTTGTGTGGAACCTGTCAGTAGCATTTGTCCCTAAATATCACCTAATACTCACTAATTTGGACATACTTCATGTTGAAATGCAGCTATGCTGGAAGCATAAAATAGCAGTTGCCTAAAATAGGGTTTTCTGCACAGCAGTTCAGGAAAAGGAGGAACGCGACAGGCCAGTGCCTGCCGCTGGGTGGAAAGGGACCGGAGACCTCTTCTCTGCTATCACACACTCACTGTGTTATGTAGTGTCCTTCTGAGCTCAATCACGTGCCATCTGAATCATTATTAAGACATTTCTGCCACCCCCCTTTTGCTGAAGGTGGCTCCAGAACCTCCCTGTTCCGTACTTGGAGACCAGCCTCCAGTTTCCAGCTTAAATTCATCCATGGCCAGCTTATAAACACTTGTCTTCCAGCCAGAACTGGGGGTCAAACTGATTCAAACCCATTGAAATTAATGAGGTTTTTTTCCCCATTGGTTTCATCAAGCCTTGAATTAAGGCCCTGTCTGTGTGTGGACAAAAAGGTTTAGGGCATTTTTTGTAAAAGGAGAGTTTTATCCTGTTGATCTTGGCCTCTCTCCTCAGCCTGCTGTGAACTGTCTGCCTTATTTTAATGCCGTATTCTCATCCTGCTCTAGTGCAAAACTCCTATTGAAATCCAGGACAGTCTTGCCAAGTTGTTATTAATTACTGTGGTTCTCGAGGCTCAGTCCTGCAAACTGATCTGCATGAGCTCAGAGGCTCTAGGGCTACAAACCCGAGGACCAAAGGGACTGATCCGATCTGCTTCCGCTCCTCCTGCCACCGCAGTGCCACTGTCTCCCGAAGGAGCATGCAAGGCTGCCGTGTTAGTTGGAAGGCAGGGGGCCAGCAGGGAAACGGTGCCATGCAGGCAGCCTTGCCTTGAAACAGAGCTTTCCAGGCCAGAATAACAGGCCTTTTTGCTTGCTGGAGATGAAGCATGCTTCAGCTGTGCTGGAGGAGGGCATGGCTGAGCTCTGCTCCCAAGGACAAAGGGCAGAAAGCTGTGTTTCACCATGAGGGCTGCAAGCTGAGGGGGGGAACAACTCCTGTTGAATTTGACTTTTGTGGCTGGAGCACAGCATATTTCGTACCCTAAGAAATGGCAAGATGTCGCTCTGGATGCACATGAGGTCCAGAGGTACATCGATATGTGGGCAATTTATTGTATTTGCAGCACTGGGAAATCCTTCTTTTATTACAAAATGGGATCTGGGTTAGTTTGCCCAGCCTTCATTACTGAACTTAGTACTCAGTGGTGCCAGGACCACATTAAAAGCAAGTTTTGGATACACTTGTGTTGTTCATTTTAGCTGAATGGTGAAAAAAGCTGGAAAAAGCTGCTTTGCAGTGGAAACAGAAAAATCTCGACTAGTTATTTAAAACAGTTATAAGCTCTTCAATTAGACCACAGGCATTTTATAAGGCAAACAGGTCAGGGTGTACATTACTCCCTGAACCTGAAAAGTTAAAATAGTCATGTTAGGTATTTGCATAGAATTATGTAGGATGAGTTTAGACCTCACTAATCCAGCTACTCAGATGCCTGTAAAAACAAATAAGAACCTAAAAAAGAATGACATCAGCTATAACTACTTATTCTGCTCCAGATTTGGCAGGTAAAAATCAGCAAGAAACCAACTGCGTTATGCTGCCTGGGCTCTGTGCCTATTTCCCATCATGTAGGGAGCCAGGCCAAATCCCTGACACAATAGCAATTTTTGCCCAATGCCAACTATTCCCAGCCTGGCAGTGTGACTGCAGAGCCATCTCCTGAGGTCACGGAACTGTAACGGCATCCAAATCGCAATGAAGAGCCCTGCGTTAGGAGGCGAAACGGCTGGTGCCCATTCCCACCAAGCCACTGGTTTCAAACACAAACTGTCAGAAGACAAGTTACAGTGACAACAGACCAGGGCACCCTTAACGGAGTCACAGCTCATGCCAAGCCGTGTGTAACACATGGACCAGTGGCCTCCAGTGAGCCTGGAAAACAACTGGGCCAGAAGTACTGCTAAACACCCCAATATCGGGTATCTGTGTGAGCTATGACATAGCAACTGTCAGCCCTGTTAAGTGACAAGTGACTTCTATTTAGATATGTTCCACTCAGTCAGAGCCATGATAACAAAAGCACTTTACTGCACTACGTCCTTCCATGGGGACAGGGACATCTGACAACGGCACAGTAAAGAGTTTAGCTGGTAGACTGCTCCTCCCCACAAGCACAGAGAGCTCTTCCCCACCCCTATGGCTGATCATCATGTCCTCTCTATTTGACAGTGAGCAGAATGACACTGCCTTAATGATCTACACCTACTGAGTTGGACAAGCTACAAAAATAAAATTACATGTTATTTATCTGCCACGAACCAGCATGACCTGCACGTGTTCTGTCTATAAAGGGAGACTTTGTCTTCATGCTGGAGAGTCACAGTAATGCAGATGAACCTGCTCAGCTGGGAAGATGCCAAGCCCTTTCTAAGTAATTCAAAGTCAAAGTGCCCTAAAAAGCTTGCTGTGGCATGAGTTATGGTGTCCTCAGAGGCACAGGAACGTGCTGGAGCACTCAGAAAGGCAAAATGCAACACTGCTGAGGACCTGTGTCCACAAGACATTGGGCACACATTGGTAGTAGTAACTACAGGTGTCAGCACCACAAAGCTGTGACATCCCTGGCTGTGCAGTCCTGCCTGGGGCCACAGTGCCTCCATGGCCCAGCTCATCACTGGCGACACCAACAGCGCTCTTACCTGAAGAGGAAGCAGGAGGCTCTGCCCCACCATGAGGCAGAGAAGCCACAGCAGGACAGGACAGGACATTTTGTGATTTTTGGGGATCATTACCATCTAGTCTTTCATTCAGACATCACTGGTGCTCGCTTCTCATGCACATTTTAAGCACCTCTGGATGCAGCACAGTCTCTGTGAGGCTGCTTCAGACAATCTGCTTTTCTCAGCCACCGGTACAAAGCTCTCAGGTTGCCTCCAGCAAACCTGCTCATGAGCCCTACTGCAAACACAGTGTTTCTTTTCCTGTCCGCCCTCACCATCACCTCCCACTGCCCCCATGCCCTTCACTGTAACACAACAAGGTGATGCCAGAGCAGCCTCTGGCATCAAAACTAAATATGATAACTATCATCAGGCCATACAGCCAGTGGCACAAAGCATTCTGATGCACCTCCCTCTGAATAGCAGCACCTGTACAGACTGGACAGAGGGGAAATCAGATCCTTCATCATATATCCTGGCCCTGGCAGCAGCAGTTTGGCTGGTTTCTGAAACCCCATGGCCTAGCATCAAGCTGGCAAGAGAAGAAATATCCCCATCACTCTCTTCTGCTAAGGCGCGCGATCTATATTCTTCTGCAATCAGGAGAGAGATGAAGAGTTCTTAGAGCTCTATGGAAAGTGGATTGAAAGCTATCCAACCATTTAAAAATTACTTTAAGAACAATCCAGAGTCGCAGCTCCACTGCTGAGCCTGTGCAGAAGACAGCACTGGCAGAAAGTTCCGCTGCCCAGGGGAAGCACAGGGACTTCTCGGGGGAAAGCCCCATCTCACACGTGGGCGAAGCTCCACGAGCAGGTTATCAGCACCAAAACAAGTGCTAAACAAGTGTGACCCCACAGCACCTGTGCTGCAATTCAGGGTAGCCTGGCCCACAGAGACAGAGGAGCCAGACGCTGCACATGGGGAAACAGCGTGGCGTAGGCGGTACCTGCAGGAATGTGTAACCCCGATTCCTGTGGCTATAACCTACCTCCCCACAGGACTCACGGCGCCTCTGCCCAAAGATTAAGCACGACTATTACCTTTTCTGGCAAAGACATCTCCCACTGAGTGAGTGGAGCACTCCAGCATGAGAACTAGTCAAGCCCAGCAGGCATGCAGGAGGGTAGCCCACGCTGAGAACCCCGCACAGGCTGCTCACACCTTCCGGAGCACAGTACCCACAAGGTGCTCCTCTGTCCCCAGTTCGAAAGCTCCTGTCCTCTGCTTTTCCTGCTCAGATACGTTAAGCAGGAAAGGATTCCCCACACCGAGCAAGCCTGAGGCAGACAGCCAGGCTTCCAAGGCCCTTGCTGAAGGGAAGACCGTGCTTCCGCTTTTCTAAGTGCTCTGTGATCTTGCACTTGCAAGGCTTCTAGAAGTTGTTTCCTCCCACTGCACATTAGCAATTCATTGAGTAGTTTCTACGGGTCTCAAAGGGAAGAGATGGACAAACTTTTAACATATGGAGAGAGTGGAAAAAATCCAGAAATTTCCCTGAGAAACCCCCATTAAGCCCAGAGCAACAGGGTCAGTAGCCCATTGCACTCCTCCTAAGATGGCACAGCCACAGGGAGTGAAGGTGGTCACAGGGAAAAAGCTGGTGTCTCCCAAGGGAGAAGAGCTGTGCGTCTTCCAAAGCTCCCCAGACCTGTGACCTCAGGTAAGTCACTTCTCTTTGCAAGTTTCCCTCTCTGTAGAGTGGTGATAAAACTTCACAGGAGGCTCAATTCATTAATTCTGAAAACATTCAAATACAAAAGCCAAGATTCTCTGTAAATATGCAAATCCACATCTTAATGAGTATTTGTAGGGGAGGAGATCTCATGGGTGGGGCTGAGAATATCCAGAATTTAAAGTCCCCCCAGCAATCTCCTCCTGCAGTTTCCTGGAAAGAGGCTGCTCTGATACACTGCTCTTGGGAGGTGAATTTGGTTCAACAGCCTAATATTAGTATTACTCAATTTACTAATACTGGATACAAAACAACCTGTATTCATGAAAACCTGCAAGTTCACAAGCTCTCGCACAGATGAACAGAAGCCACTCCAAACACCGTGCTCAACTTAGAAGGCTGGTCTGAAAATCTGGCTCATGGTATCACCTTTGGTTGCTAAATAGACTTCTCTGGAGACTGAGCACAGCCCACATATAAATAGTTACAGAACAGTTTTATGACTTTGAGTAGAAATGGGTGTTGGTAAAGAAGCATGCTTGATTTTTTTTTTCCACTAAAGTTGAAATGTAAAAAAAAAACAATGTAAGCTCTGTAAGCAGATTCTTCATGGTAAATAAATATGCAGAGATGCAGAGAATGCTAAATGATCATTTTTAGAACATTTATTTTTGGCAGGATAAACACTTTCAGACCCCAAGCAACTTCTCTGTGTGTACAGAATCTCCAACTGTGAAAAGAAAACAAATAGCAGAGTTTCATTTGTTGTAATCGGGATTTTTTTTCATGACTGTTTAGAATAAAGCTGGATCACATTTGAGTGGCTTGGAAAGTCATTGTTTAGGCAGCAGGCTCCAGTGGTAAACATCCTATAATATGTGTATAATACAGCAACTATTTTTGTACTTCAAAGCCTTCCCTTGTAATTTGGGAAGGTGCAGGATACAAACAACCTCTTCTTTTTCCTTCTAGGGAACGGTGGCTTCATTACTTGCCCTTACCTAGCAGAGATCCCTCATCGTCCCACACCAGACTCCATCCTCTTGTGCAGGAATTAGACACAAACACCAGAGAACAAATTGCACTTGAGAAACAGAACTCTCTTGAGAAACAGGAGTATAACGGGGGGACTGTACCATCCAGAAGCCTTATTATTTCCTCACTCTTCTGGGCACAGGGTTCTTTAAATACAGGAACTCACTGTTGACTCCTCAGGATTGAATATCCTGCAGATGAGGAAATCTGGGACAAGGACAGATGCTTGGCTGGTATGAAAGGCCACAGCTCCATGGCCAGCGCCCGACTGCAGTCCCTGGCACCATCACCCCTTTCTCAGAGGAGGCAACTTCCATCACTGTAGATAGAGAAGCACAAAGCTCAGGAGCAGAGTTGAAAAATCTATCTTCTTATTTTGAGCAACCTAGTGGAAATCTGGCTGCTCAACACCTCTGCAAACAGCCATCCGAACTGTCCCACACTGAGCATCCAAGGCACAAACAGCCAATATTAGTCAACGATCTGGGAAATGTCAGCTTGCCAAGGTCACAAAAGCCTGTGGCAGGAGAAGTAACAGGATCATCTGGCTCTTCTCCTGTTTCTCAGCCACAAAACTTTCTTCCTCCCCTAACAATTACATATGTGGGTTTCCTTAACAGTTTCTTTTTACATTCCTGTTTAAACAGCACAGGGAAAAGGAAGAGGAGACTTGATGTGGAAAATTAGTTTTGGAAACGTTGAGCAGCGTGGATTTGCCAACTTCTGTTCCTCCAGTCATTTCATTGTAGATGCTCTCAGCTCTCACCGAAATGCTATTTTTAGGTTGTACGTCAGATTTCACAACTGAGACTGACAGGGTTTTTCTAAAGGCTTCTTCCTGAGAATTAAAAAAGAAAAACAATGTGGAAATTCTGCTTCCCTCTTTGTGCTGCTGGGGCTCCACCACAGCTACTCCAGGGCAAAGCTCCAAAGTGACCCAGCCCCCCAGGAGTGGCTTTTCCAGCAAACATCAGGAAATGCCCAGCACGAGGGAGATGCACAGGAGATTCGCAGCACGAGGGAGATGCACAAGAGATTCCCAGCACGAGGGAGATGCACAGGAGATTCCCAGCACAAGGGAGATGCACAAGAAATTCCCAGCATGAGGGAGATGCACAAGAGATTCCCAGCACGAGGGAGATATTCAGGTCTTTTCCATCTAATGAGGCACATAGGGTCTGAAAACATTCTGGGGAGACACTCTGCAGCAAAACAAAGCACATGCAGAACGAGACTTCAACAAATGCATCTTTCTCAAAGATCCTTCAGCTGTTGCTGGAGCTGCCAGGTGGCTCCTTGGGGCACTGGGAGGTGCAGAACCCTCAACCCAGCTCAGGCACAAGGGTTCTCTAGACCTTCCACATCACTGCTTCATGCTGCTCAGTGGTATCCACTCAGCTGTAGCCTTTAAATGAGAAGGTCAGAAATGCAGAGGTGGCACCTTCTATTACAGTGAAATACCAGCAAAGCTTCCAGCAACAACAGCCGGCTCCGTCACATTAGCTGCTGAGTGCTCGTCATGCTCTTGGACACGCACATTAAGAAATTATAGTTTCTACATGGTTATTTCCTGAAGCCAACAGGTGTCTAAAGCCAGCTTCCAGCTCCACTTGCCATCCGAACACAAGGAACTTGAAGCAGGTTTAACTTTGGTGTCTTTTTTAGAGAGAGACTCTTGCTATAGCTATTTGGATCAGGCCAGGTAGGTCGTGAGAGAACGGGGCTGCAGGGAGGACGTCTCGTCCACACGGCTCAACCAAAAAATCTATTGCTGTAAAAGAGCTGCTATTGCAACGTTGCTGAGCATTTTCACTCAATGTCCACGTGGATATTTGAGACTGCCTGCTGGTAATGCAGCCTGTTTTGAATACTGCAGGGCCGTTTATCCGTAAGAGGCTTTGGACAAACAATCCAGCTAGATTTCAGCTAGCAGATGGATGTGTCCAGCCATTTGGTTGCGGGGTCCTACGTAGCTTCACTGTGCTGGCTGAGGGCGGCGAGTTCACACAGGTGTAACTGAGCGCAGAATCTACCTCCCAAGGGTTTTCTGGTGCTTCCTGAAGCTGACAAGATTAATTTAGCGATTTGGAAATCTGTTGCCAAGCCCAAGTCCCCAGAAGATTGCATAGCAATAGGAAGATTAAAAGCAGATGGTTCAGCAACCAAGGTTTTATAGTTAAACTTTTAACAGACTTAAAATTCTTGGGCTTCATATCAGCATCTTCATTCTTTCCTTCAATGCAGCGTGTATTAGTATCTTTTGAGTACTTCCACAGGGTGTGAAGCCAAGCACATCATGCTAACAATATGACCACAAAAAATACATATACCTTTATGATAGGCTTAATAAGAGGTTATGGAAATGTTGATTCTAGCCCAACCAAAGCACTATGCAATTACACCATTTCCACATTGTTACATTTCCACAAAAGGATGCTGGAATTTAAAATATGAAGAGAGAACATTTCCGGGAGGGGCTTTAGCAGCTGTTAAAACACAATTTAAAGAGTATTGATGTTGACAAAGAGCCTCCTCCATAAAAGTGAGGTATTCAAAAAGGCTTAGGGGTGGCTCCTGGGAGACGATGCCCACACACTGGTCCTGAGTTCCCATTCCCTTTCCCATCAGACCTGCACATCCAAGGAAGAACATGCCTGGCTGAATCCTTAGTGGCTTGCTCCAAACTCCCAAATAACATCACAAATGAAGGGAGGTCAAGTGTCTCACACTGGTCTGCTAGAAACCCTCATCTCTGCAGCAGTGGCAGTTAATACAATCCCCCAGACTGTCCACATAAAGCCTGACAAACACTAGATACAAATCAAATACACAGAAAATCTCTGTTGGGCATTCTTTCTTCTCTAATATCTTAGAAAACATCTTTATAACACAGGTCCAGGATCACAACTTTATTTTGGGGCCACCCCATGCAGAAGCTGAATGCCAGGGCAGAGCTAGCAAGGACATCACGGCCCTTTCCATGTCACCTGCACTGAGCAGCCTCAGAATTTGCTTTCTAGAGGTCATGTCAGTCAGCTCTCACAAAGGCACTTGTGGGGGGGACTAAGCAGTAACTATTTCTCTCCATGAACAACCACAAAGAGCTTTGCATGAACAGCCTTTCTTGCCCAGAATACCCTGTGATACCACAGCAGCCTTTCACAGCACCAACATCGAGGTCCCAGCTGCCAGGGCTGAGGCGTTGCAGAGACAGGTCTCCATCTCCCAGGTCAGGCCCACATCAGCACACTCCCTGCTTTGGAATAAAGCAAGAATAACACAAGTAACCACAACACCCGATGCTGAAGCCTTCAGCCAGGGAACACAGCCGCCCTGATTCTTCCCATCCCTGGAAACAGACTTGCAGGAGTGTTTCAAAGCCCCCACCCAGTTCTGGATGCCCACTGTGTCGTGGTGCTGCGGTGAGTCTCGCTTTACCCTCTCCCAACGTCACTTTGAAGGCAAATTTAGTTGCAAGGACAAAAAAAACCTGCACCTGCAAAAGCTAAGGAGGCCTGCTTTGAAAAACCAAACCCCAAAATACATTTGGACACATCGATATAGCGGCCAAACCTCAACTTAAATCTTCCATATGAAGTGTAAGGAATCAAATAACCATCCAGAAAAGATGTCTGCAAAATAACTTGGCTCATAATATTTTCATTTGGGTTAAATTAAAATAATTGTAAATCCTCAGCACGCAGCACGAGAGCTCCATTCCATGTAACGCTGTACATGTCCCACTAAGCTTTATACTCAGTTCAGTCCTACAAAAATGCTTTGAAAACCGGACTGAGTTGCCTTTCCTTGGGTAACCAATCACAAAAGTCCAAGAAAGCAGAATAAGCTCCATGAGTGAACTTTCTCCATCGTGGTTAAGCAGAGCTAAAAGAGGCAGGGGAACAGGAGGGGCAGAAGAAACATTCCTTGGAACGAAGTGGAAAAGCATCATTACTCACTGATCTCTTGGAGTGGTGTTAAGCCTCAGCTGTGCATGAATTAGAAGCCAGTGCCAAGTTGACTATCTCACACATAAACATGGTTTATCTAATGATCCATTCGTAATGACTTTCAAGTTGTGACTTCCTGGGCATCCAGGAAGGTTTAAGGAAAGAAGGTATCCAGCCTTGAAGGCTCCTCACACACAGAGAATTGAGCCTTGCTGTCTGCAACCGAGCTCTGGGGGAGCAAGAAACTTTGGACGTCATATGCCAGGCTTTCTGCTAAATCCAGAGGATCAGGAAAAGCAAAGGAGCTGAAAAATCACCTTTATCCACAGCCCTGTTTAATCACTGCTCGTCACTACAGATCAGATTTTGATAACGTGATCAGAAAGCTCAATCCACACATTGGAATAGGAATTTACAGCACAACACGTATGCAGTTGCTTGTGAAAACCATGCTAACTCCTGCTGCTCCTCCCCTCATTTTGGATCATTTTGCCTCAACCATCCTGTCTTGACAACTCAGTCCCTCAGGGTATTCACAGAATTGGTGTGAGCGAAGCATGGGAAGAAGGGCGTTTGCAGACCCTGCCTTCACTGTCCAGGCTCAAGGATTCTCCCAGCTGGGTGAAATACAGACACGTGATGAGACTCCAGTCCACTCCCTTAGACACAATTGTCGCACCTGATCCCAAGGGATGATTCTACAATGCAGGTGTTACTGCAAAGGTATTGTCCATGTGGTACTCCTGGAACAACAACGGATCACCTGTGCTTTGGCCTTCATCTAGTACAGGAAGCTGTCATGGAGACCAACCCTGTGTAGCCTGGCAACTCCTGCAGGCTCACCTTCACCACAGCATACTGTAGTTGGCTGCTTCCACTGCACTGGGGACTCTAATAATGAAGCGCTGATATCCCCCACTTCACCCCCGAGCACAACTCTGAGTTCTCATGGAACCCCTCAACTCCTCCTTTCCAGAGCCCTGCATTTTGTAGGATCTCAGCCCCAGCCACGTGGGTAGAGCAGAGTTGGCACTCACGCCTGGGTCTCACTGAACCTCTCATTGACTTTGTGATGCTTGGAATGAAACACTTCATTTCTCCAGTCCAGCTATAAACGGAGTATTAACATTCCCACCCCACAGTTGTGTTGGCACCAAGTGCCAGTCTTAAAGAGGGTTTAAGAATCTTTGCTAAAGGTGGCACAGAAGGGCAAAGGTTAATGATTAACTGGCACAGTCCTGCTCATTAGTTCTTGTAAAAGAAGAGTTCAGAATAAGTTAAACCCCGACACATGAATTTATTTCCAGAGCTCTTTCTGAAATTGCTCTTTCATATTGGTGCCAATAAATCTTACATTCCAGCCATGCTTCTCTAATAGATAAAGGCATAAATTCCTATTTTTAGTTGGCCAGATTCATGACCAAGAAAAAAGGAAGAATTAAGCAAAAGCTATAGCTAGCATTTATCTATCTCTATCCTCCAGCCTTCTTTCTCATTAGTCCTTCAGCTCTCACTTAGAGGCAGCCAAGCTCTCCACACGCAGCTTTAATGGAACACCTATCCCCCAGCATCCAAACACAGTGGTCAGCTGGGACCACAGCTGCAAATAAAAGGCACCGCACCCTTCCCGACCAAGCACAGCAATGGCAGCGTGGACAATACCTTGTGCTGCTGAAACAAGTCATCCAAGGGTTTCAAACTGCTTTACAGACATTTATAATTTCAGATAATCCACATCCTCCTAAAGGCGACGCCGGATCATGACTTTGCAGATGAAGAATTTAAAAAGATGTAGGGATCAAGAGGCACGAAAGAGCAAGGCAGCACTTGACAAGGTCCTGCTCACCAGGCCAAACACCTGATCAGCAAGTGGACTTTGTCCTGGTTTCTGCAGGCCCTGTAGCCATTGCTGTATGCTGCTGAAGTTTGCTTTATCCATTGCTGTTTCTTTCCTACATTACTCTCTTAGGTGTTGTTATCCCACCCCTATTTCCCTCATCTTCTTGCCTGATCTCAACACTATTGTTTCATACTGGTACCAATTATACAGTCCCTGCCAAAGCTCTGGTTCAACAGCTACAGTGTTTAAGCTCTTTTCTATACAATTAGATATTACCAATAAGTTACTAAACACACCCTACTTTCACTGACCTCCCTGCCCAGTCAGTACACTTTCTGACACTGCTCAAGTTATGGCTTTTATGAGATGAGCTGTACCTTCCAGGAGGAACCTGGGGTGCCACTCTCCTGAAGCAGGGTCTATTCTAGCCTGGTTTTTCATTCAGCACAGGTTCTGTTTATGGAAAACCCCTCGAAGGTTCAGGCCCCAGTTTAAAAGTTTTAATTGATGCACACAAAAAAGTTAGATGCGGTGTTCCCTCTCCTGATGGACCTCTCCCTGCAGACCATGAGACCGGGGAGTTTAAAAGCATAGATTTTGCTCTTCCACTTCACTGCCACAAATCCTACCTTCTCACTCTATAATTAATCCCAGTGAAATGAAACACAGCAGCCTAACGGATTCACCTGTTGTGGTGCACAGCGCAGAGGGGCTGACTGAGGATACAACTTCAGAGGCGCAGCCCGGCTCTTCTAATGTACCTCTTTAATGAGCATCTTGTAGGTGAACAGCACAGAGCACAGGACAGGCCTGAGAGACGATGACAACAAAAGGCTTCTCCAACAGTAGAGAGAGGTGAAGCAGCGCTGCGGTACGCAGAATTAGAAATGAGAAAAGCAAATGCAAAGACAGCCTGTCTCATGAAAGGCCAAAACCAAATATGAGGTTTACTCCAGCCAAAGTACAAGCTGAAAATAGAGAATCCAGTTTGCTTCCAGCTGACCTTAAATGCAGGGCTAAATTCACACCTAAGGAAGAACACTGGAAGAGAAACCAAACCTAGAAAAAGGCTCAGGAATGCAGAGGTGTTCTTGTGAGCACAATGGTTTTCCTTGCTCCAAGTCATGGGTGCAACCAGGCGCAGTATTGCCGAGCAGGGAGGGAACACATTCCCTGCTGCAGTGGTCTTACTTGATGTGTGCTTGGTTCCACCTTTGGGGAGAAGTGCTGGGTCTGGTTAATACCTCCTCTGTGGGCCTTTCCAGCTCTGTGATGCAGAAGTGGATACTTGTGAAAGCTGCCAGAGGACTGTCAAGGATGCAGCCAGAATAGCTTCGTGAAGACTGACCATTGCAGCTACTTACTCAGGCTCTTCACTGAGTGTAAACAGGCATATATCACAGCAGGCAGGCAACCACTGTACCTTGGGGCCACATTCACCCCTTCCTACCTTCATCAATGGCTGAAGGAGGGAACAATCAAGCTCTGCTTTCCTCATCAGTTCACAATAGGAATGATCCCTGCCCAGGGATTGCTCTAGGTAAAATCTCAGGTCCATAACTCTGGCTGAACAAGGGAAGTCCTTGTACAAGGCGAGGAAGGTGAAAATAGTCCTTGGAAAGTATAAACATGGCTTAGCAACACCTAAAATAACATGCATCACTGCCTTTCAGGTCAGTAACTAGAAAATTAACCCCTTCTTGGCTGAAACCAGAACAATCAGAGACAAAACCCCAACAACATTATGGAGATGAAACAATGGCATTTTCTACTTCAAAAGTGTACAATGCAAAGCTGAGATTTTACTGATGGACTTTACTTAAGGAATTGGCCATCATTATACAATAGCAATTTGAATATCCTAGCACAGGACTTGTCACAGGAAAAATAATTCAAAGCCTGGCTGCATTTAAGCTCTATCAATTAAAGTTGTACAACACAGTATGATATCAGATAGCAAAATTTATTCCAAACAAGTATTTATATAGTGCTATTAAATGACAAGGATTTGGTTTAATTGGTGAGTAAATGGAGCTGGAGATTGCTAAAGTAGTCTCCAGCAACCAAGAAGATCACTGGGGCAGAACAAATTGTTTTACTCTGGTTTGTGTGTCTGCATTTTAAGCCTTCCAGACGCTACAGTAAATGTAATAATAACATTGTATAATGAAGATGGGTTGAAATAATGAGTTTGGGGTGAGAGGGTGAAGCAGTGACTTGTATAGCAGTATTTCACCAGGGAAGTAGAGAGAAGCTGTCAGAGTTTCTGCCTGGAAAGGCATAAGGGAAAGTGGATCATCGCGATAAACTAATGGAAATCCCCAGAAGCAGAGGTGGCAGTTTAGGTGTGTAGGACAGCTTTACCCAGACTCAGTGAATTGCTTCAGCATGAAGAAAGTTTAGTGGTACAGCAGGCAAGAGTCAAAGCCCTAGGAGATAGTGAAAAAAGGTTTGGAAACCACAGACAGACAAATTCATATCTTTCATAAACTTTTACGCATCATTCACTTGAATGGACAAGGCACTGTATCACCATCCTTCCCAACAGTCAGCCCAGAGACAAGATCAAGTGGCTGCTCTGGCAACATGAACACGTCCTCACACGTACTGAACACTTCTCTCAGCATCTCTGTTAGCATGGCCTTACTCCTCCACGTCTCCAGAAGAAGCTGCAAATACTGTCTGGACAGATCTATGGCCCAGGGTAATTTACACCAGCTGGAAATCCGACCCACCTATTTAGTGCGAGGGAATAGTCATGACTTCTTTCCTCCTGCATCATTGACTAAGATCTCCCAACCCCACTCTTAGAACTCTCTAGGCATTGGGATATTGACCACAGAAAACTGAGTGGAAATCCCCAGCCAGGAATAAAACATATGTTTAATAAATGGTTCTTAAGAAAAAATGGAGGGGAAAAAAAAAAGAAAATAAAAGAAGAGAAAAGAATGAGGAGGAGGAGGAGGAAAAAAGGTAAAGGTTTGAAGTTGTGAGATCATAAGAGTCCAACCATATAAGTGATGACTAAGTGTAATCTTGTGTTTCAACAAGATGAAGAAAAACATGTTTTTGAAACTGTTGAGTGTGGTGTTCCCAGCCAACAGATATTCTATTATTGGCCTGCAAGTGACCCTTTCAATTTGGGCTTCCCTCCAGCCTGTGGGTCCATGGCAATGATTAGAGAGTAGAAAATCCCTGCTACTGGCCAGCTGTGCTCCAAATTACCTTACTTAATCATTCCTATAAATATAATTGCTTGTTTCCATAGAATTGCATCAGAATGACCTGCTCATCCCTCACATAATTGATCTGCGATCTCTGTCTCTGTAGATAAAAATCTCTTTCTTCTGCAGATGTATGAAAGCACTGTGAGAACACAGTCAATTCGTCATTAACCAGGGAAACAGAGGGAGCAGATCACCCAGATAAGGCAAAACTATTAAGAGTGCAAAACATAGGTAAATTATATTCTAAAATGTACAATAAGAATCTGGAAATGGTGAAGAGTTCAGTGCTGCTGCCTGGTATAGACACTACAGGCACCACGTACCAACATCGACTGGCAGGTTTGCACCAGGCAGCGCAGTAGATGGGGGTATGGCACGTTGAGCCCAGCTCAGCACCTCCAGTAGTTAATTACCACAGGACAGTCTGATGAGGGATAACCACAACTCATACTGGTGGTGTACAAACTGTGCAGAGAAACATGGTAAAAACACATCTTCGTTCAGGTGAGAGCAGCAATGTCTCCTTGGTAACATGGAGGAAGTCCCTTCCTAACAGAGTAACCCAGCACTTCTTCCTGCCTCAATTCAGCCTCTCCTTCCCAAATTCAAGTAGTGTCCACTCCTCCTCATGCCCCTTTTCTTCTTCCTGGCTCTTCCACCTCAGGCAAAAGGAACTGATAACTTCTACGCTAAATGAGTGCTGTTCCACCCCAAGGCAGCCTCCAGAGCAGGCTTTGCTGTAGTCCAAGCAAAGGGCAAAATCAAGTACAAGCAGAGGCACGGGAGGAGGATATTTTGGTGGCTCAGATGAGTGTTCTGGTGCAAACTATTTTGGGCCACACTGTGGGAGGGAAAGAAGGTGACTACAAAGCCTCAGGCAGCAGGAGGACAACATTTGGCAAGAACCGGGGTGATTTAGATAGAAAATTTTGGATCTAGGACCAAGGAAACCCATAGTTCAGTTTCAAGATGGGTCAGGTCAGCCCTGAAGAGAGATATGGACAGAGAGGAGAAGAGGTGAGAATTCACCTCCTTTGCTTTAAAAGAAAAGCCACCAAAGAGGAAAATCAACTAAATGTCACAGAGCCAGTGAAAAGCAAAACATCTGGGAGGCTATTTTCTTGGTAGCAAGCTAATGTAAGTAGACCTTTGTATTAAGACTTCCACAAAGATGTAAGGCAAGTCCCTTCATCCAAAGGCTGCCGTAGGACGGACAATTTCATGGCACTCCCCCCACCAGACCCACCACCATCCTCTGTCTGGCCCTTCACACGCAGGGCAGCCCCGCTCCTGACAACGACTGAGGCTCAGGACTATTGTAAGCAAAAAACAAAATATGTTCCCATTAAAAAATGTGGATGATAGCAATTAATTCCACATTTTTGTGAATAAATATCATGTGTTTTGTGCCAATTTGGCTTGTTCAGAGAAGCTAACAGCGACACATAAATCTATTTTCCCTGTTGCTCAACAGACCATCACACTCTGCCGACCAGATTTTGCAGTGGAAGAGGGTTTTTCTCTCTGTCTTTCAGTCAGCATTTTAAATGGTACTTGCTATCCTTCTTCATGTCAACCTTCAGGTTACAAAATTCATTCAAAGCTACTGAAGTCAAGACAGTTCTGGGACTGGTCGGGGTTTTCACCAACCACTGAGGCTGATGACTTTATTTCCCACAAGTGATGTCGTGAAGTCAACGACCAGGATCTCTCCTTCTCCTGCAGCCAAACCCAGCAGAAGAGACCTGCTGGGAGCATCCCCACCACCACGGCTACACTGAACCACCCACCCCACTCCCTGCTGCACGGCTAGGAAAGAGCTCTCCCTTGGCATCCATGATCCTGGGTTAGTGAGTACCAAGGAAGGACCAACATATGAGCAAAGAAAGGTCAAGTCATTCTGAAGAAAAGCTATGATAACCCTGTCTTTTCCCAGCTGTATTTACTTTGCTTTACTCCACTGATTTCAGCATATGGAATTGTAGAAGTGTAAAACCAAAGTAAAGCTGTATGGATTCTAGCTCTTTTGAAGCTTTACAGATGTTTGCTGGCCTTACATGGGAGAAGCATCACTATTTTATTGACCAAACTCTTCTCTGTTTTAATATGGAAAATCTCAGTGGCACTTCACTCCATTTGTCTTTTTTTCTTCTTTAGTCATATGATAATGTACACTTATAACCGGTGAATCATCCCCCCAAAAAGTCATAAAGAGAAAAATAGCTCGTATGTATGTATGCCTCAGCGGTCAATGAATCACTGACGACAGGTATAATGGGAATAATTATATACTGCTGAGAAACTTTACCCAAAGCCCCGCTCAGAAGGCTAGTTTCAAACCTTGACTTCTGCAGTTGGATCCAAGGTTGTGAGTGCCAGGTTAGGAAACAGCCAGGAGAATTTCAGATTTGTGTTATTGCAAGGAAATATCCTCTCCAAGTGTCTGTTATGTGTTGACAAATTGTTTATACTTAACCAAGCAGTAATAATGAACAGTCTAAATAGACATTGATTTCTATGTTTTTAATTCACTTTTAGTGGGAAAATATCCTGGCAACAGAAATATGGATGTCAAGCTTTGGATGCCAGCCACTGCTTTATAACTATGCTATTTTAAGTAATAATATGTATTATTTGGTATAAAAACATATACTTTCAGGGTCTAATCCTGGAAGTTCCTACTCCAATGAGCTCCAGTCTTCCAGACAAAGTTCCTGGGATTACACACACGAATGTGGATTTCCAGCAGACAGCATCCAGACACAAAAAAAGGTTTCAGTCTCAATGCAGTTTGCCTGCTGCCTCCTAGAAAGTCAGTCAAAATACAAATGTGATGTAACTGCTCCAGAACGTGAGCGTAAAACCCTTCCGAAACCAGCTCAAAGAAACATAGCAACTACAAGAAGACATGCTCATTCCATCAAGCCATGCTACAGAAGGTGGCTTTGATCTGCCTATTAGAGAGTGACATTACCTATTTTGAGTAGTGTATTCACACAGAGCAGGCAGGACAGCCTCACAGTCTGCACGGGCTAATGACTCCACTGGTCAGCTGGATTTGTATCCCGGGATGAGCTCTGGCAGCTCTCACCTTTAATCAGTGTGGAGCCAGGTCTTTGCGAGCAAAGGCAGGAGCTATTTTGCTCTCAGACCTGAAGCCTGTTAGAGAGAAAAGACACACAAAGGTGGCCTCTCACAGTAATGTACCTGTGTCCACTCCCATCAGTGTAGAATTTGGATTCTCTTAAAATACAGAATTCCTCACACAAGGAAAACTAACAGATTGTGGCTGAATCGGATCTGCCATGTGTGCAGCATGAGCCTGCCATCTGCAAATGGCAGACAAAAGTCCCTTAGCACCAAACACGCTCTTCCTCACAAATATTCCAGTGGTGATCAGCACCATACTGCTCCTCTCACAGCAGTACAGATGTGTGCACCAGCATTTAAGTGAGTGAAACAATAATCACCCGTACCTGAGAGAAGGTGGTTACAGGAACTCCTTCAGTGGAGAGAAACAGGCACCTTCTGAGATCAGTTCATCTGATCCATCTTATATATCTGTCTTAGGAGAAGCTGAATCACCCTGTGGAGGTTCCCATTTCTCCTTGTCAGCTGGAAAGGGTGCACAGCTCCAGCCGAGTTCAGTTCAAGCATAAATGTCTGATTTCTGGATGCCCTGAGTTAGAGCAGAAATCTCTCACCCTTAGCTGGGAAAGTAGTTGAAGAGATGAGTGGCTGCTGTTGCATTTCTGGGAAATGTGAGATATTATATGACCTGTTAATTTATTCCAGAGTTTCCCTTTATGCTTTAACAATACCGTTCAGTATCCAGTTCAAGTCATAACACTTAATGGCTTGTGGTCAGCTAAGCTTATCCTGCATTTCTGTGCCAGCTTAAAAAATAAACAAAGCTGTGTCTACTGAACAGCACAATTAGAGGGATTCATCCTGCTCCTACCCCAAAACCTATATCAGAACATACAAATACTATTTCAGTACAATTCAGAGAAGATGGAAGAGTCCTTTACATCCTGCTGTAGGAGATCAGGAGAGTCAAACGGTTTGTTCAGTTGAGAACATCATTCTTTAGGGGACCTGAACACTCAGAACAGCTTAAAACTAACACTACTTTAATTTCAAAAATGTCTAGTGGCCTCAGGTAAGGTGGGAGATGCTACGCATTAGGGACTGTGCACTTACTTAGGGTTTGTTTCTACCACTGAGCTAACTCAATAGTAATAATAATAACTCAGCTAATAACACAACTCTTGCCCTCACTTGAAGTACCATTCATACAGAAAAGCTTTGAATTTGGAAGGCGCTTTCACTAGGGGCTAGATACCCTACATAGAAGCAACGCAGCAGCATCATGTATGGAGAAGAGTTAACTCCACTGCAGAGTTCACTCCATGCTGCAAATACTCACCCTAGTAAGAGAATGCCTGTCCTCAAGAATTTACAGCCAACTCCCCCCGCCAAGGTGTGGCAGGAGGCACAGAGACAAAAAAAGGTACAGCAACTCTTACAAGAGCTCACTGGTTGCACAGCTGGGAAGAGCATTTAATACCCAGCCGGTGAAAAAAATAAAACAAGCAACTTCCAAAACCCAGCAACTTGTCCAAGGTGCTCCATGTGTCAGGCAATGGGAACAAACCTCAAGTCTCTTCAGCCTACAGATATTGTGCCCTATCAGTGTTGCCATCTCTTAAGCAAAACTGAGATTACAAAATTGTTTGAAAGTAAGAATCGAGGTCGACAAAGTTTACTCTTGCGGTTTGCTCCCAACCCTCAGTTTCTCTGCAGGCCTCCCCTACCCTTCCCAGTTTCAGGCCCCAGTGGAACAGATGCTCCCGCACTCAGACATCTCTCTGAGTGCTCACCCTGTACTGACACACTGTCTGAGCATTAGCTGGAGTCTCGCTGAGCTCAAGCTCTATGGAAGTCTGAAGCAATGTTAAAATCCTGCCATACAAAGGATGGGCCATGCCAGGCTGCTCTGGGTGAGCTCACCAGTAAGCCTTCCTCCTTGGCATCTGCACCACCTGGAGAACATCCCTCCCTTACAGGGTCTACGCACACTCAACTGCTCCCACCACAATTCATAAAGGTAGATTGTCATTTCTTGGCCGCAAAACAGTTCTACAGAGATACTCAGTCTCTGAATCTCCAGCATGGACCTTCTCCATGTGATCAGCTTCCTGGTTTAAAAGCCATCAGCCATCTTACATGTCTCCCTTTCTTCAAAATCCAATTTTAATTTAATTTCAGCAAATAGGATTGTAACTATATAAAGCTGGTTTGTGGGTTGTGTGCTTTGAAGAAGAAATCATTCCAAGAGACTTCAGAAAATTTCCATTTATCCTCCATTGTTTCTCTGCCCTTATGCACCTTTCCCACCAGCCGCTGGAACGCCGTCTGCCATCCCACCTCCTCCCGCTCCTGCATTCCACGCCGAATTGGCTCCTCTGCAGTCAAAAGCTTTCTCCTACCTCATGGTGCTATTATGAAAGACAAATAAATTCCATTTGTTATAGTCAAAAGGGAATTGCTTGGCCCCGGTCTTTAAAAATGTAAGGCATATTTACAGAGCCTATCTGTCTTTTTTACCCTTTGCTTGGAAATCGGTACAATTAGGATCTTAGGACGAAAGTGCATTTTTGAGTATATCATGCAATACGACAGGCCATTTTATCATAAGTATCTATATGGAACTTTGAGTGGTTTCTTAAATCTATCATAATAAAAGCACAAAACCAAACTATGAAGCCATCTCCAAAACTTCAAGCTCTTTCCCCATCTAAACCAACTTCTGTTTCTGCTAAACAGAATGCAGTTGGCTCATTTGAGGGCAAGAGGGTGAGGAAAAGAGGGACTATGTTAAAATTGCTGAGGTATATAGTGCAGGTTTCAGTCAAATGGAGCCACCTCCCATCACATGCTATCCTCTTCCCCTCCAGTCCCATCAAAAGCCATAGTTAACTACCGAGTCCTTTGTTGCCTCCTTTGTTGTCTTCAGTATCTATAGTTCCTGCAGTACCCTCCTTGTAATCTACAGATTCATATCTAATAATATTGAAGTTCTTCTGGAGCAGGATTTCCAAACTGTGCAGTGAACATGCATTAATTTGCAGATCAAAGCTGCCATTGTCATGACATTAAAAATCAACCTGGTTGATGAATGGCACACAACACAGATTCAGCCCAACCTTCACACCCAGCCCTATGAAAATCACCTGGTGAGCATCTTCATTTCACAGAGGGAGCTGTGAAACTCCTCAGTGACTCCTGCCAACCTACCAGCATCACTGCCTAGTTCTGGGTCTGGGTGACATGCTGCAGCCCTGTCCCATGACCTGTATGTCCCAAGGAAAAAAAAAATGAAGAAAGAAAAAAGAAAAAAAAGATGCCAGCCTATGGAAGAGTCCTTGCTCAAGTTTTGGAAGAGCAATCTTTCTTCTCTTCTGGAGGACAATGTGAGCTCAGAGCATGTGGTAAAGGTGCCACACAAGCACAGGAGATGAATGGGGGCATCTGGCAGGGGTGTCTGATAGGACAACAGAAAATCAGGTGCCACAGACACAGCACGCAGACGGAGCTGCTGCCCAGGCAGTGGCATCACCAGCAGCAAACACCATTACCAGCCTTTCTTTACACCTTCACAAAGGTGCAAATGTGATGAGTGTTGTCAGAAGACCCTTGCTGTGAGAGACCCTCTAACACAGGGAGGGCAAAATCCCAGCCAACCTTTGCTGATATTTCCTGAGAGCTGCTAAAATCATGTGCTAATCCTGTCAGAGCTTTCTGTTCCCACTGTCAGTGGAGCACACATAAATCTGCATCGTGCACTGTGAGAACCACCATGGGAACACATGGAGAGGGAGAATCAGTCTTTTTTAGCACGGCTTTGCTTTCAGGTGGCCCTGCTGGGTCAGCTTACACACCTGGTCACAATATACCATAAGACAGTATCACACCAGAACAGATTTGCAAGAAATTCTCCTTCAACCACCCTACAAGTGCCTTATCCCTGTCCTCACCCAAGGACAGGACTGCAGTGCTCCCACCAGCCAGCTCCCGTGCACAGCCACACAGGCACAATGTGAGCTCGAGGGGAGGACAGCACTCCAGAAACTGGGGAGGAGGGAGAGAGAAAAAAATACATCCTCCTCTTTATCCAGGTTGCACATGCATGCTCTGTGTGGTTGTAAGGAATTCCCTGTTTCCTTCATAAAAACGAATTGAGGACCAACCACCCAACAAGGAAGGTGACCATGGTGTGCAGCACCAACAGGAAAGAAGGGGAACACCACAAGTGTCCCAGTCTGCACTCCTGAGGGGACCACAGCAGGTAGGAACTTTAACAAGTCTGCTTTGCAACACCTATTGCTCTAAAATGGAAGAAAGGGAAGGGGCAAGAAAGGTGGGGAGGCAGTGAAGAAGTTTCAGTGCTGGGAGTCAAATGATTTCTTCTGAAATCCTGCCCCATGCACGACGTCACTGGAACACCTCAGCTTGCCGTTGACAGCTGTGTGGCTACAGGGCAGGCAGACCTCTGTGCCACAGTTTGCAAGGGAAGGAATATGCACATTTCCCCTGCTTCAGCGGGGCTTGTTGAGGCTTGGAGGCTGGCAGTGTGCTGCAAGATCAAAGGATCAGAATAATCTCACATATTCTGCACAGGGCCATGGACTGTTTGCAACATCTGGAGGTGCAGCAGGTTGCTTAGCTTGCACAGGGGTTTCACAAGCCCTTGTATTGCAATTACTTGGGTTTGAACTGGTCCTCTGTGAGATGGGCATGCAAGGCTGCTATGTCCCAAAAAGCACATACCTTGGAGGTATCAAAGTTTCAAGTTTTGCCCCAGTAGTACCCTGGAAGGGAAGACACGGAGCTAGTTCTCCTCTTTGTGAAAACACAGTTTTTTCTTGAGCTTCTGAGTTGCCGTTCAACCATTTGCCCCTTTTGCAAACTTCTTTCTCTCTCTTTCTGAGGCCCTTCAGTTTGTTGCAAAACACCATATAAATCCTGACCTTCTCAACACTGCCACCGGTTCTGGTTCCCTGAGAGGTCTCATTTCTCTGGAGAAGTAACAGCTCCTTTGCTTGTCACAGGAAGTCAAGGTCTTTCTCACAGCAGGCACCAACACAGAAGAAAATAAATGTATTCCAGGAATGCACAGGGATGAGTTCACAATTACATATGGGAGTTGGTGCTTTTGTGAACACGTACAAACAAAATATATGATACAGATCTCTTGGTCCAGCTACCAAGAAAGGTCACTTAAGTTTGACAACTTAACTGGAGACCTCTGGTAGATCATTTTTTGTCCAGTTTAGGGGCTCCAGCTGCCACACCTCTGCTTTTCAAATTTAAAATGTTTGGCAGTAAAGGGTTTGCCAAAGATTAAATGTTGATCCAGCGCTCAATAAAATCAATGAGAGCCTCTTCATCCACTCCAGGGAGCTTCACAGGCCTGGGCTCTGAAGGTCTGGCACCGCTCGGACCACGCACCGGTCAGGGGCGCTCAGCACCCATGGGCTCCAGACCTGGTCTTGCCAACACAAGCAACTGGACAAAACAGAAGCGAAAATCAGGACAGTTATTTTTTATCATTCACCCAGGCTCCTGCTTTAGGGCTGAGACACACAGAGGAAAATTTATAAAAGGTGCAGAAAATGCAATGAAATAAAACTGCAAAACGCAGCTGCCAGGCAAGGTTGGGTTTGGTTCTCTAGAAAAGAGTATGTTACCAAAAAATATGCTTGAACTGTGGAAACCTATGGAGGGAATGTGAGATGGCACAAACAACTAAAACTTTGAGCATTGTAAGAATACAAAACCTTACATGAAAAAAAAAAAGTAAGCAAGAAATGTCTTGCTTGCAAAACCCTGGAAAAGTAGTCCAATGAAAGCCTGCATTGATGCTGGCCTGACCCGAGATCCTCATTACAGAAACAACACTCGTGAGCAGACACCACCAGTCCTGGACTTCACTCAACAGCAAGGACAGCCAAGACTTCAGAAAAAAGTTTCTCAGCTGACGCAGACGGCAAATAAGTTTTTTGGGAATGACGCCAAACACAAGAGGAAGAACGATGAAACCAGATCGGAAAGAAGCAGGAAAGACGTTTACATAGATACCACCTGCGAGTTTGACAACAGGACTGAAAAGGAACACCTCCACCCCAGGCATACACAGAAAACCACAGCTCGCTCTACATCCCATAACCTGAACCGGTCACCTCCTGGCTGGACTGATGCTGGAAGGCTTTACTGTCAAGGGACACAAAATGGAACAAGCTACACGGTGTCTTCATCTGCCACCTCAGTCAAGTAGAAACAGGCATTAGTGACTACAAACTGAATCAAAAATTACTGAGACAGGAAATAATGCAGAAACCCTTCACACTAATTAACAATTATATATGCATGCTGTGGGACATGGTAGCTGGTCCCTCACCTGAAGTCTTTCAAGCTGAAGTACTGCAAGGGTCCTGTGCGTATGTAGAATACTAGAAATTAATTTCCTTCTAACTCTATGAGGCCTTTTTTGATAAAAGAAGTTTAAATTGAGACTGGATGTTGTTCTCAGAGATCTGTTCCGGTTCAGCCACATGTTAATGGCTGTAATGCAGAAAACACTGGATGAAACGCCACAGGCTGTAATGTGCAGGTGTTCAGGCAAAAGAATCACAGGGGTCCCCGTGGGCCTTGAAATCAGTGAACTGTGCAGAGAGCAATTAAACACTCTCACAATTGGAGATGACTTTGGTTTCCTTTGCTGAAAGCCTCAGTGTGCAGCTGGTCACCTCTCACTCTGAGGTTTTGCTCAGCAACCCTGAGCATGAAGACAGAACAGAATCTGATCTGTACGTGTGCGCACACACACACACACACACACACACACATATGTACACGTGGCCCTTTTGTGTGACACTGTGGAACAAAACAAGACAAAAGGGATCACAGAGATAAAGGAGAAGACCTGATGGAGCATTTGCAGTTGCTCAGACCATGCGTACCACACATGTCACCGTGCACAGTGACTTACCAGCGCCATGCTCTGTGATGATGCTCAAGTCACAGCTTCAGCTTCACAGCCAGGTCACAGCTAAAGAGAAACTACCCTTCAAGTGAATTCAGATTCAGGACTCGGGGAGCTCCCTGCATCCCTCTACCAGGCTGGTACTGGAAATTCTACCAGCTCAATCACTTGAGCCAGCAGTTCAAACTCGTGGTGATCAAAGAAACAAAGCAGTGCATGGTAGCCTGTACACAATTATTTTCTAATTTGGGAAAGCATCTCTATTCACAAAAGCACTCAGAAACATGCTTAAAATTACACTGTGCTTACATGCCACATTGAAGAATGAAGGTCTTGGGCAGCTACTTACAAGCTTTCTTATGCTAGGTGTTTTGGAAGCTGAGGAGCCAAGGAGAAAAGCAATATGCTTGCCTTCCTGCTATGAAACACCAAAAAAATCCCAGACATCATTAAATAGTAATATCATGCTGTGAACATAAACTATAAAAATGCATTGATAGAAGAGTGTGGAGAGTGGACAAAGCTATATGCTGAAATGAGGGACAGATAGGATACTGGATTGTCTAATCAGTACACGGTACACCGCATCTGTACAGCATTTCCCACCCTAACACTCACTGAGAAACTGGTATCCTCATCTTCCAGAGAGATACTGAGGCAGAGAAGCGTTATATGACTTGCAAAATGCCGTATCAGATCTGGGAAGGCGCCCTGTGAGACTGACTCATTGATCTCTGCACCAACACACCAGCAAGAGGAATTGTTTCCGAGCCAACACCCCAGGTCGAAGCCGATAAGGAGCTGTGGCCAGGGACGTCACTGTTTGCTGTGATCATGTCGGTCTTGCAGATACCTGTTTTAGGACAGAGGGTAACTATCTCTGATAAAAAGTTTAGAGTATATTACAGCAAGCCCACACATCTTACAGATCCCAAAGTCTCATCTGGAATGAATCAGTATCAATTCAGACTTTATTTAAACATATTGTTTAAATACAGTTTATCCCTCTTGATGCTGGGTTGAGAAGTTCAGTCTTTCAAGTATATTCTTTCTTACACTGAAATTTTCTTCTATTTGGTAACAAGGTGAAAACACATGAATGCAGAATTAAGTGCTTAGATACCTTAATCTTATTATCTGTGATGCTTTTTGCAGGAGGTTAGACTGACGTGTCTGTGGGACCGTACACACCACAGCACAGCGGTGTCTGGGAATAGCTACAACAGGGACTGTGTGAGCTCACAGCATTCTGTGCCACATCATACTATGCACACTGTATTATGGAAAGGATCTGGAAAGCAAGCTCCCAAACATCCCGAGCCAAGAGAATTAAAAGCAAAACTTATAGCTCAGCAATACCTTTTAATTCTTGTAACATTCCGTTTCTCTGTGACAAACAGCATCTTCCTAGATATTGGCAATTCAGCTTCATGTAAGATGTCCTCTGACCAATGTAATTTTCTGTTTCTCCTCAAAACCATCTCACATTGTTCCCTACATTAATTCTGTCTTGGTGAAATACCTAGTATGGTCAAATGAACGATGAATGGCAAACTTTCTAAATTTGAGCATAAACTTGTCCAGGAGTAAACCTTTTAAGGACACTTTAAGGAGACAGAAGCTTAAATCCCATTTTCAACAGTAATCCAGGGCCAGATTGTACGGCTGCGTTGGCATCTAAAGATTTAGAGCGATGCCTATTTTTACCCTGAATGGCTATATACCCTTCAAAAATCCAGCTGCTACAAACCAAAGACCGTGTTTACACTGACTGAGAGGAGGGCACAGCGATCTCTGGAACAGCTACACAGTCCAACCCATCCACATGCTGAAGCAGAAAACTCTACAGGACAAGAGGCTCAGGCCTTGCAAGCGACACAGCTGGGACAGTGGGACTTCAGCAGCCCAGGACAACTGCTCAGTGCCACAACTCTGCTGCCTGGAGCTGGGCTGGCTGGTGTTGTGCTTCACTGGCCACGACTCCTTCTGAAACAAGATGTCAAAATCTCATCCAACAATTTCTTTCTCTCCTTCATGCAACTAGGGTCATACCTTTAATAAAAGATCTCTAATATTCCCAGCCCAACTGCCCCAGCTAGAAGCAGTCAGTTGCTCTCCAAACACTTGTTGATCAGTAAAATTTACTAAACTAAACTGGTTTTGACTGTTTACAAACTAAACTCGATTGTAAAAGGAATGGCTGAGAGGACTGTAAACACTACCAGCCTCAGTGGTGTGAAAGGTCCCAGAGGGGAAATAGTATGTATGGGGCTCTGCCATACGAGGGTCAGAGATGTTTCTGGCCCTTGTGGAAGGTGGCATCAGAGGATGGAGGTGCTGCTGTGCTCATTGGCACCCACTTCTCCTGCACCTCCCTTGAGTGACAGTGTAAAAATGTTGGTTGTACTGATGGCACAAGATGCTCAGCCTGAGACAGAAAACCCTTTCATCAAATGCACTTATGTCTTATCCAGAGGAGACATCAGGAATTAAGGACCTGCTCCCTCAGCTCCAGGGTCAGGAGTTCATGCGCTTCAGTTTGTCCCCACCCAGCAAAGCAAAGACAAATACTGAAAGACAATAAGACTAATAAGCCCATGCCTCAAATTAACCATGTCCTTAAGTGTTTTCCTGATCGAATCTGGACTGCAGCCTAAGAACCAATAGAGCGCCTTCTGCCACCTCCCAGCAGGCAGGAAGAGTACCTGGCTCTGAAGAGCAAGTGTCTCTACTGATTCCCACAGCCCTTTCCTCTTGGGTAAGCACTGACAAAATCCAGCTCAAGAGTACCACCTAGCCTTCCTACAACACTTTACAAACGATAACCAGTGAGCTCAACATCACCAAATTAGGTAGTTATCAACCCCTGCACCTGTCCTACAAAAGCCAGATTTAAGAGACCGATGACTAGGGTAGGTCTAGCTCTGCCCCAGCATTAAGGACTGCAAGAAATACAGACTTCCTCCTGTGTCCCACAAAGCCTGTGCTCCCAACTCCCCTCTCCTCCCTCCTCCCCGCAGGAGCTTTGCTCCATGTCCCCTTCGGAACCAAGGTGACCGACAGACTCAGCAGGGGATGCTCAAGCCGTTGCTTGGTGGGAGAATCACCCATGTCAGTCCCACAGCAGTGCTATGCCCCAGGAAGGTGACCAGCATGGTCAAGCCCTTTTTCTTCCATAATGGTCTGGAGAAGGTTTGCATGTTTCAGGAATAATCACAGTATAATGTAAAAGTTTACACTTTGTATTTTATAGTCCCCCAGCCCCTTTGATTCATACACACCCAAAGTGACACCCAGCCTCTGCAAAGGCTCACTATGCCCAGTCACTTCTGAGCTGAAGCAGAACACCATCTAACATCAAACAGCAGTATGTTCTTATAGCTCAGCCTGGAAACAGAGGATATGAGTCCACTCCAGTAAATACAGGGCACACTTTACTGGTGGGTACCTCCAGCCCGAAGCACAGTCTGGTAAGTGGGATGTATGATATAAAATCACCTACGTGGTGTGATGCAATCACTGCATCGTGCTGGCCAGAGGTGAGTCAAACTGAGACTGGAAGCAGCGACAACTCCCCTTGTACCAGCCTGGTCCCAGAGCGAGGGCAGCCACCCCTGGGCATGAGTTAGAGCCCTGAGCAATGCTGGTTTGTGCCTCTGGACTCACTGGCTGTAACCTCTGAATGCTGAGGAAACCCTACTCCAACGCACAGTGTAAACATACCCAGAGTTATCCAACCTGGAATCACGCCAGACCTCTGGCATGAAATCCCTTCTACTTGGGAAAAAAAAAATTTAAAAAAAAATCAAGATGATGTGAGTGAACAAGAAGGGACACGTCGCAAAGGCAACGCAGGAGATTTGGGGTTTGTTCTTAGCTCTACCCAGCCCTGGTGACGATAATCCTTTGTTTGCCTTTTTTCTCTCTTCAGATTGTACGTTCTTAAAGACGGAGACAGTCTCTTGGTATTTGTTTATACAGAGTTTATAGATCAGTCCAGGGATTACTGCCATGATTAGGATAATCTTTAATGACCACAAATCACTGCGACCCCTGTTTTATGAATCCTTTAAGGACATGCACATCAAATAGGTGTTCAAAAAGAGGTTCTGAACTAATTACAAGGTATACACACTACAATATTTCTCCGTGCCAGTTTCTGTCTGGAATACCCAGCTAGGAATCAAATCCCTCCGTGCTTGGCTGTAACCTACTTTCTAGAGTTATGGAGAATGGCAAATGAGCCTTACTGTGACTGGGAAGTCTGTGCTTTTCCTCCAGCAGGTTCACACTTGACAGAGAATTCAGAAAAGCTGCATCTCTTTTTACCCTATTAAAAACCAAACAACAACAACAGAACATAAACAACCAACCCCAAACCCCAAAACTAAAGAAAATAAAAACAAACCCGCAACTAGAGACAGCCAGAAACTCAACAACACTTCAGAGAAACTAAGAACACTCTTGTAACTGGGAGCTTTGAAATAAAAGTAGGAAGTCCAAGGCAGAGCTGCTGACTTTAAATGTATACCTGGGGCACAGACAGGAGGAAAAGGAAGGTGCAAGGAGCGGGAGGGATCTGTTAAACCCAGAGCTGTATCTTGAATTTGCTTTTCCTTTCTGAGCAGCAACATCAAGAGGAAGTGCCCAGGAATGGGGAGGAGAGGAAAAGTGCAGCAGCCCATCCCTCTGCCCAGCCGAACCCAGACCCCAGAATGAGCCTTATCGCCAGATTTGATTCCCAAGGACTGCTTCCCCTTCTCCAATGGCTGACAACAGCTCCTCTGACTTCTCACCTGCTGCAGATTACCTTAGTGTAGTCCTACAGCTAAAATGTATTAATAACTGGATTCTGTAGTTACAGGGTTGCAGTAACCAACACAACACTGGCTCAGAAAAGTTTCCATCCTGTACACTTTCCAGGAGAAGGAGCATCACAAACACTGCAAGCCCAGTTTCTAAAGGAAGTTTGGTTCCTTGCCATCATGTCAGTGACCTCTCTTGAGTAACTATCCCCTGGTTAGGGGTTTCAAGTCCTCCAGCATATCCAGCCCCACCAGTGTTATCCAAAGCCCAATGGAGTCACCAAAGGCTTTCATTCCCCTTTTGCAGGCTTTGGCTAAGGCCATAAACATCTCTTAGCCCTAATGACTTGTGACACCTATTTCTGCTGCTTCTTGTACATCCATGGCATCTCCCTTCCCCTCCCACCACAGCACAGTTCTGCTGCTGCACTGGCTCCTGGGGAAGCTGAATCAAATCCAAACAGTGCTGTTCTGAGATTAGCACAGATGAAATACAGGTTTGCCCGTGTGCGGACTGCGGAGCAAGGGTTTGTTTAGAAAAATGACTCTGGTTTACTTCAAATGTCCATCCCTATATGCTCTCCTTCCAGTTGAGATAATTAACCTGCTGAGGAAACATTGTTTGGTCCCTAGTATTTTCTCAGTCCTGTAGAACGAAGCTCATTTTGGTTCTGAAGTCAGTCCTGCTCAAGTAAAGTATTTGTTTGCATTGAAGATCTTACTGGATGTTAAGATGAACCAAGGTGCTTGGGGCTGTCAAGTTGAAAGCTTAATATCTTCAAATTGCTGCCCAGGTTACTTTGAAATATTTATGTAATGTACCTTTCTTTTTCTGGCAAATTACCATTGATGGAAAAGGAGCTTAGAATTACCTAATAGAAGCACCAAAGTCCCTTTAATGGAAACAATTATTCATTCTAACCTTTTATATATATTTTTTATTTTTCCTGTCGTATCTTAAAAATACCTGTAATTCCAGCAAAATGTTTTATATTAATCTAAACTCAGATTCCATCTTTCTCATTTTTCTCAAAGCTGCTGCCTTGAGGAACCAGCTAAAGCAACAGCTAAACACTGATTTCACTCTTCTGACTCTGCATTTGATGTGAAAAATCCTTTTGCTAGTGTAGGCTGTTTTTAAAAAGACTGACCCCACTTCAGTTGGAAGGCATGCTATCATGGTCTCAATCCGAGACCTACTGAAGCCACATGGAAAAATTCCAAAATTGCTCCTCAAAAGGGTTAATAAGTCAACAGCGGATATTTTCATGAGGAGTTACTCAATTCTCAAGAATTATCATAGTCTGAAAGGTCAACAGGCTTTCTCTTAGCTACCTAAAATACTTAATAATATGTTTATTCAAATTTCAGGGTTGTTTTTTTTAAAAAAGCATCTATTTGAAGAAAATGGTGAGTTTTCAGTGAAATAATGGAGAACAAAATATTTCCATGCAGAGATGCCTATAAAATGCCTTACCCCCTCCTCCAGGGGTGAAGTCTCCTACTTGAAACTCACTTAAGCAAACTGCAGGAAACTTGGGAATCCAGAAGAGGAAGGGTGGTTTGGGTCCGTGCCAGAGGCAGGACATTTGTAAGATCTGCATTAATTTCCCAACATTGCTCAGGGTTCCTGCGTGAGCCTGGGCGAGCTGTGGCCCCTCTGCACGGTACCCATCTGTGAGACGGACACAGCACCACCTCTGCCTTGTCCCGGGCCTCTGCAGACTCCCACTTCTTTGGAGCAAAGACAGACTCTCCTCAAAACATATCAGCACGGTGGTTTTTTAGCACAAAAAGGCTTCATTTTGGGGGAGGGAAGTTGGCCACCACTGTAATTCAAACAGCTGCTAAACACAGAGTAAGACATTGCCCTGCTGTGAGAGGTTCAACAAAGCCAGAAAACAGCAGAGCTCTGAAGAGCAACAATTCTGCTGTGTATCAACCCAAAATTACTCCATTTTTTTTTTCTGATGTTCCCTATGCAATCTCAGCAACGCCCACTAATTCATACTGTGGCCACGGAGTAATTTCACCAGCAGTCAGAAGCAGTGAGGCAGCCCCAGTCCTGCTGGGCCAACCAGCCCCAGAACAGACTGGCACCACTGGCACCATAGCAGATGCTCCATGAGAGACTGAGACCAGGGTAAGAGAATACCACCTCCTGCAGGAGTTCAGCAGGTAGAACATGGGTGATGCTGCTTGAACATCCACATGTGCAACACTGAATTGCATTCAGCTGTTATGCCTGAGTCTCCGATCCGTGAGGTCCTCCATTTGCCCTAATTTAAGGCCTCTAACACTACAGAAAGCTTATAAAATTGGTAGGACCCAGTATCAAGGCTGATGAAGGGGAAGCTGAAAGCACCATGCACTTTAATGTTCTACCAAAGCTGCTGGTAAATTACTTGCCATTGCCAAGCTGGTGGATATTTCAGAGAAGATGGAGACCTCGAAGGATAAACTCCTGCCAGCAGAGGACTGCGTGAGAGAAACACAGGAAATTCGACTGTCTGCTAACCAGTTCCAGGAAGAGGTCAAGCTCTTGCATCCATGGGTATGAAAGTCTGTATTATTGCCCTCTAGGACTGCAGAAGAAACGTGAAGACAGAAGAAAACAGAATAAAGTCGTTGGGAAAAACACGAGGCACCGCACGTATTACAGGCCTGCTGTAAATCATCAGGCAAACAGCCAGCTCAATACATGCTCTACTTTCTTCCTTCAGCTGATTGCAATGAATAGTAGGATGCTAAGATGGTATTTTCATATGAGAACAGAACAAAATAAAACCAACAAAAAATTGCACCCCTCCCAGGAACTGCTGCCTGTTTATAAAAAACAAATCCATTAAGGCTCTTGGGGAAATGGAATACTCTGGTCCTGTCAATAGTGAGCAGGTAAGTAGGAGTGAGATCTAAAAGCTATGTAGGACTCTGCAATAGAGCTGCAGCTCTTTCAGTTGAGTGCAAGTACTTACCTTCCCAGTTATTGGTTTCAAATCAATCTCATATGCCCTATATTTACCCATCTGTACTTGTGCTCTGGCCTCTCTCACTGCGGAACAGAGAGACTTTTTTTTTAAATATGTCTAGACAGTTGTCTCTGCATCAGACAAAGTGATCACACAGGAAATTCAAAGGAAAATTGTTGCAGGCTGCTACAAAATAGAGGGATTGAGGATGAGGATGGCAACTCTGTTCCCTGACAAGGCTCCCAGCTGTGGCTCACCTGCAAACCCTACCCACCTCCCACCAGCACCCTCCCTGGCTTTGCCCCCAGGATGAAGAAGTCAAAGGAGTTGTTCGATTCTCATCTGAGCTCCACCAAAACAAGGAGAGATGCCCCACACAAATCACCGCTATGGCAGTGGGTGCAACACCCAAGATCAGTGTGAACAGGGAATGAAATGGAAGCCAGTGCAATTCCCAGGAACTGGGAGTGAGCGGGTAGAAAACAGACACTGAATCGGGCTCTGCTCCTTCCTTTTTTTGAGCGTAGTGTGTACTAACAAAATAGATCTTTGAATCATCTGATGATTCATCCTGGCACCGTGTGGAGTATGGAGTTACCTATCGCGTTACAGGGACGGGAGACACATGATCGGAGCAAAGTTGCAAGACCAAAGGCAGAATCTGACCACGTAAATAAAGCAGGGGTGAGCTCGATTCATTTCTTTCCCTAGTAACCATGCCTCTGCATGTACTTAGTAAAAAGGAGAATTTAAAGGTATTTTTTATCTTTTTGGCACTACACTAACAAATCAAGAGCAGCTCGGATACATATTTAAAGTTTTTCTGACTTTTCTGCTTCAGGATGTATTGATGTATCAGGATGGGCAAAAACCTAAGACTATTTCATTAAAATTGTCAAAGTTGTCAGTTTTTCTTTGCCCCATTTTTATTTTATGTATTAAAGTGTTAATGATATTTCTCTATAACTGAAAATATCTACAGACTTTGACAACATTTTAAATGAAAAATTAAACTATGGTCAAAAAAATTAAACTCATTTTGAAGAAAAATATATTTTAGTGAAATTTTGTTTTAGAGAAAAGACTATTTCTCAATGAAAACCTTTCCCAATGAAAAATGTCTATTTTTTGTGTTGTGCTTTCAAAACTCTAAAAGCTGCTTAGGAAGCAAGAGGGGAAGGAATGAAGGAGAAAACGGTTTGGACCCCTCTCCATTAGAAACTCTATCAATTTATCTCAAGTTCTCAAGCCAACCTAATTGATAGTGGCAGTCTTAAAGATGTAAAATTTATCATTAAACATAACCATAGCTAATTATGGAGCACTTGCAATTAATTAAGTGCTTAGATCCTGCAATAAAGTCCCTTTATTTTAACAGGAGCATCAAATTAATATGACCATTTTAAGGCAAAAATGGTTACTGAATTGCTGTTGTCACCCAAATGACAATATTTTAAGAGACTCTAGGAATAACTCTTCCAGAAGTAATTGCTTCATCTTCTATAAAAAGTAGTGCAAGGCATCCAGTAAGACAGTATTCATATCAGAGCAGCTGAAACTCCCAAAGCAAACATGAAACGAGGATTCTTTGTGGACTTTTTAATGGTCCCATAACATTTTTTCTTGCCTTTTTTGGTTTTCAAATAATATACATCATTTTTTACTGCCAATAAAGTTTACTGGTATTTTCATGGCTAACGGTCACTCATGGTGGAAATGAGAGCCAAGGATTAAAGAGGACGCTATTTTTACAGCTCTTCTGGCAGAAATGGCCTCTCCTGCAGCCGAGGAAGTGAGTGGTGGCTGGCACCTCTCCTGCACCAGGTATGGCCCGGCCCCAGGGGCCAAACCAGAGAGCCTGGGGGGAAGGCTTAGGTTTGATGGTTATGCCACACAGGGTGAAATCCATCCTTTTAACAAAGAAAAAAAAAGAAAAGAGAAAAAAAAAGCAGCAAAAAATATTGACAGGTATCATGTCTGCTTTGTTTGGAGAGCTTAAAGGTGAAGTGAGTGGCAGGCCAGCTTCAATTTCATCTGACTTGAGTCAAATCCAATTAATAAAAGAATTGCAAAATCAGAGGAGGGGGCAGAAAATCCTCATTTCCTTGCAATAACTTTGAGAAGGGCAGGCAGGGCAGGAGCCCAGCAGTCCTGCTGCCAGTCACACGGTGCTCCATGTAAGGAGTGCCAACTCTTTATTCATTCAAAAAATAAAGTAAAAAAGATTTCTGTTGGAAATCACTGTGCTTGCAAGTTGCTTAACTGAGCAGTGATGTGTTCATACCTGTGCTTCCCTGCACCTTTTGCATTTTCCCTTCCTTTTCTTTGTCATGTATTTGCTAAACTTGCTCAGCCTTTTGCAGCTGTGGCTGTTTCCAGATCCTCAGCCAGCCGAGTCCTGCCTAGGGCACCATCTTAGCAACAGCAGCAACAACAAAAAAAAGACAAAAATCATCTAGTTATCTCCAGAGAAGTATTAAATGATCTGGTATTTAATGAATTTGAAATATAAAGATTTGAAATGCAAAACATATGGTGCTAATAGTGCATAAACCCAGGAATCACAGTCAAGCATTAAGATGAGAAACAGCAGCCACATCCAAGTCCCCAGCCTGCCCCTGTGCTGCCGTGGGACGGAGACCCAGCGGGTGTCTCCCGGTGCTTTGCCAGCTTTTGCCAGCCCTCTCTCCTCTGCTGCTTCTGGCCCCTGGTGGGAGCCAGTGCTCACCGTGGCCTGGCCTCCCAGGGAGCCTTGGTCAGCATGGGGAGGCAGAGAGGAGCTGGGGTAGGAAATAGGTGGAATTCCTCAGCCCCGTCGGAAAGGCTGGCGGCAGCAGTCCCACAGACTGCGTGGAAACAGGCATGTTGCTTTGTTTACCTCAAGCTTTATTTTTTAAAGCACCATGACAGCTCTGAGACTCGCTCTGTCTCAGACTAATCTATTTTCCCCTCAACACCTTGCAGCGAGCCGTCTGCCAGCTTCCCATCCAGCCCAGGGGTCAGAACCTCCCGCAGGGACGTACCCGACGGCTGAGCGCTGGACCAGGCGCTCGGGAACCCCAGGATCAGCTCAAGCTGACCCTCCGATAGCGGCTCTCCATGGCCAGGAGCTCCCCAGATCTCAGCCTCAGGACTCGGCAGACTCCACAACTCAACGTGTGCACCTCCGAGAAGTCCCACCTCTGCTAGGAGTGAGGCAGCAAAGGCTGCAAGAAACCAGAGCACCTGAAAGGAAACACGTCTCTGTTTGCTGGCACTTCACTTTGCTGCAGGGTTGAAACGGGAGGGTCCCATTCCTGCACGACTCTCTACAAAATAAAGTTCAAGGTAGAACAATTAAAATCCCATTATGAAACAAGGATTCATGAGCCTCCTATTCAAAAAAAGAAAAGTCCTGAGCATTTGTCTCCTGAGCATTTTGCCGATATTTCTACACTAGACATAGAAAAAGTCACGAGTCAGACTTCTTAAAATCACAAACTGGAGTTGTTGCAGTATCTCAGTCATGTTTTCAAGCTCCTTTGGAAACCACAAAAACAAGAAACTTAGAGGGTATTTTTATATGAAAGCTGAGTCTTAAGCAACACCTTAACTCTCGGTGCTGGGACTTTCCAAATAACACTAATTAAGGCACAACTCATGATAAGATCCTGAGAACTGATCATGTAATTTTTGCAGGATAAACAATAATACGATTAATCCTTCCTATAACTAGATGTGGGTTTTCAGATACCTCACCAACAAAATCACTCATAAATGGGAATCCTTAACTTTTCTCAAATTTTGCTTAACCCCAGTTTGTTTTCTATCTAGATTGTGAACTTGCTTGGGCTGAGTCTTTCCCTACCATTTATACAGCATCTGGCACACGGGGACAGAGAACCCCTTTGGAAGTTCTGAGCATTGATATGAAACAAAAAATACCAGTGTGCAGAGAATTTCATTTTGGATCTCACATACAGGCAGAAGTCCCCTGGTGTGAGCTATGGAGGAGTTATTGTGCATATGCTGCTTTTCTTTTTTTTTTATTACAGAAACTTGCTTTTTCTGGCGGTTTTGGATTGATCAGAACGTGGCCAAGGCAAGATTCTTCCCCTGCAAACAAACAGATCAAACAAAACAAATCTCTGCCGTTTGGGATTTTACAGACAAGAAGCTAGAAGAATGTGCTTTAAGCAAAATAAATGTCTAGGTGTTTATGGCTCTTCTTGCGCCGCTACCCTCCATTTCAGGCAAAAAAAGTTAAAAGTACCTTATGACAGAGATCCCTAAGTATCAGCACAGCACCAATTAAAACTAATAATGAGCTAACTGAGCTTTGCTGGCATAGTGCAGTAGGTGGAAAGCTAATTATGTCATTAGAGGAGCGATGGGTAAGCAGATTTGAGCCGCAGGACGCTGGCGGAGGTCCGGGAGCGGACGCAGTGCGGGATGGCTGCGGGCGCAGGGGTTGGTCCCCCAGGAGACACCCCACTGCGAGACAGAACTGACAGCACAAATCCAGCTGCTCTCCCCGTTCTATTGGGCTGGGCAGAACTCAGCCTTCACAGCTACTGTGAAGCGACACCATGAGCTGTCTGGAGCACACTCCGCCAACAGCACAAGAGAACGCTTTAACTTGATAAATCCTAACGTTTCCCGGTGATGGGTAGGATGCAGATCACAGGGTTTGTTAATTAGGTCATTCTTTACTAGACATATTGGAGTGGTGGTTTGGGTCCTCTTAAAACTACTGCCTAATGAAATAATTCATAATTAGTATCATCTTGTCACTTAGAAAAATCATTATTTCATATACAGGATTAACAAAATATAAATTTATATCAAATATTTTTCAAAGCCCACAGACCAGCTCCCTGCTCAAATTCCAAGTTATATACCAGTATAAAAAGTGGGACAATAGGGCTGGCAGCTCGTGTCATCAACATACCCTCTGCTACTGCAGCCCAAGAGGGATCAGAGCAGGGAGGAAAAGACATTGGTACATTTAGGGGACAGAAAAGCCTATGAATGGAGTAAGGTGCATAACCAGGTACTCCTCCAAACTTCCTCAAGTCCTTAAATAAGAGAACCAACAGCCCATGCACTACCAATGACACCCAGGGAGAGTCCCTTCTCTGGCTTCTCTCAAAGCCTGGATTTCAGCTGGGAGAATTCAGAGCATTTCCATCCCTCTCCACAATATACATCTGTGTTTATTATTTTTTTGCCTGCAAGACTGACAATGAGCAACCCTGTTCACATTTTTCCTAAAAGAGAGCACAGTTTGTTTATCTGCCAGCAATAGGTGCCAATTCTTAATATGTCTGAGGTGACAAGAAAATAAATGGACTTACTATGCCACGCTTAGATCCCCTTCCTGTCCCTCACCAGTCCCCTGGTGTGTTTGGCTCCCTTTTGCTCTCACAGGGGACTTGCAGCACATGCAGCACTGTGCCTTCACATGTACTTGCTCTGAGGCTTTGAGGGCATTTTTTAAAGTATGAGATATGTCTTTGAGGACTTGACCATTTATCATCCTGAAGGAAAAAGTTCTCAGTGAATTCACGAGGACTGGCCCTTCATCAACAACTGGAACAGCTTTTACAGACTGACCAGATTCTGTCACTTCAACCACTTCCTCACACAGAAAGGGAAGAATTTCATCCGATTTAAGGTCTGCAGTGATTTTTCTTCCTGGCACAAGAACCAGCCTGAAAGATGAAGGTCCCCAAGATGTATTTACAGAATGGCTTAGACTTTTCTCAAAGCATTCAGTTCTTAGACATGCAGCCTAAAGCCTGACAGGAGTGTGGTTTTCCTCAATGGCATTTTTACACATAAAATATGAAGAACGCTAGAAATGAAAATTCCAAGTCAGAAACCATTTTTTAAAATCCTTTTTTGAAAATTACTTACAAGTGCCAGAGTTCAGGGGGGAAGGAAATTCAGCAAGCGAAGTTAATAAAAACATTCCCAAACTGTCAGCCTAATTAGCTTCAGCACAATATTTAATGTGGTTGAACAGCATGGGATGGTTTGGGAAACTTCGCATCAACTGCAGCAGGCATGCAGGGCTGCAGTGAGAAACGGATGAAATCCCTTTCTGCCACACAGCAAACTTGCTGGGAAGTGTTTTGTTTGCTGGGAAACAGTATCTGGCCACAGGATGAATCTGCTGCCCAGTTTTGGCCAGTGGAGGGACTGAGGACAGTACTCATCCTTGGCTGGCCGTCATACCCGGCTGCAGAGTCCTTTCTCTTCATGTCCCAGCAGACTATGCAAAGTGGAGCACTGGGGAGAGCCTATGGTCCTCCACCTTGAAAGGGCTTCCAGGCTGGTTGGGTGAGAGCTGACAGTACAGTTAGCCATAGTACAGAGCAAGTGCCAGTATTTCCTCCACCACAGCCAGCTTTGCACATCTCCCCTCCCCTGCCCCAAGTGCAACAGCCCAAAATTGAAATATCTTACGTGGGATGGAGTGGTAAATGGAACATCTTGTTGGACACAAAAGGAATTCAGGGTTGGTTTGGGTTTTTTTTCCTTTCACTTTTTGGTTGTCAAGCCAAAAAGTCAAATGCAGGGAGGCCATTAGTGAAATATGAAGATTATTAAAAAAACTTGAGCATTCAGCCTAACAATCTAGCACTACTATCTCCATCCTTGTAAACAGTATCAAGAGATCTTTAAATGGTGAAAACCCTGGTTTTGTAAAGGTAAGAACATAATGTCTTCAAACCAAGAGTCCAATTCCAAATTGCCCCCATCTGCACAAATTTCTACGGAGGCTTATGAGGATCAGCTTTAAAGATCACTGCAAGACGAAAAACCTTTATCTTTTAAATTGGCCCCATTTCCTGAAGACATCCAGAAACACTAAGCTCAAGCAATTTGTCATCTCTACAGTCATTTGAAAAATATGTAAAGAGAACCATTATATTAAAACCAAGATTAAAATGGCTGAAAACTTCTGCCACAAGCATCTTCTGTTGGGGGGGGGGAAGCTACCATTGAACAAAAAACTAAATCCCTGCTAAAGTAAACTTGCAGCTACATTTATGCTTTTGCATCATGTGAGGATCCTGGCCCCATAGTTGTTTTAAAGGAGGTCAAAGAACAAGTTTGAGAAGCTACGTACCACTTTCCTAATAAGATTGCCTTGTGTCACATTTCTGCTGATTTCTCTCATACCTTCAAAGTTGTTACAGCAGCTCATAAAGAGAAAATAAAGATTAGACACAAGCCTTTGCCCTTGAGACCATCCCTGACCTCTGGTTTGCCATTTACATTTATTACAAAAGAGCTTGAAATGTTTTTGAGTCACAGAAAAGCATCTGATGGTTACAGAGGGTTTTGCACCAATAATGCTTTGTTCGCCAGGTTTCCTCAGACAGAACTTTGTGAGGATATTGAAACTCCCTCAGTCACAGGCAATAAACACAACTAGGCCAAAGTTGGGAGGAGGGGAAGGAGGGGGATGGTTCCTTGCACACCACTGTTCTCTTATCCATCTGGAATTAGGAAAGCACGCCTGGAAAGAAAGAGCCAACAGCTTTGGATAAGTCAGCCCAATTCCTCGGCTATGACATAGTCACTGTATGCACGCGCACGAGAGAACGCAAGTAACTCATTTGTCTGTATTCACTCATTATGTAAAATAGAATCAATTAAAAGATGGACCACAGCAGTAGTGAAAGTCTTCTTTAGAGGATTTGTGAGTCAGCCTGATCTCGGCTGAGCCCCCTCCTGCAAGGGGTGAAGCAGTCCTGAGTTCAAAACGGGATTTAAGGGAGCGTTCACATCTGGTAAAGTCTGTCCCCAGAGGAGTGCTTCCCCGCAGGCTTGTGCCACTGAAATCAATAGGAAGTACACTGGAGACACCAGCATGGTTCACTGGGAGTCACAGCAACGAGAGGGCAAGAGTGAACTGCCGTGACTGGTGGGCTCCTGAAAAAGAGCATCCTACCCTAGCCTTTTTAGCTCCAGTGTCTTCATTAAAATAGCTATAATTTGTCTTTGCTGAATAGCTATAGCTTCCTTTTTATCTGCCACTCACAAACTGTCCATTGCTACCACATGCTGCACTGCAGCCTAGAGGAGAAAGACAAACTGTTTCTCATGAGTGTTCGTATATCCATTTCAATTCAATTTAAATGTGAGCTTCATTATGACCTCGTTAGCACCCCTCCTCCTGTTTACCTTCCATTAACGTTCAGGCTGTCAAACTTTATTAGCACAAATGACCACAGAAATTGTGAGCTGCTTGAATTCTTACAGTTTGAAACATATTTAGTGGGTGAAATTCAATCTGTCCAGTAGGCCAGGGGAACTCTCTGCCGTGCCCCAGCCTTCTGCTGACTTGCAAATTTTAGAAGTGTTCACAAGCAAAACGTGATGACAAGAATAAGTCTCTCTGAGTTAGGGAAAACAGAAATGACACACGTGAGTCCGAGGCAGCCAGCCACGGGTACACTCACTGCAGACCCTCACAGGCTGAAGAAAATGTAAAGGGGAAGAAATTGATTTATATATCTTCCCGCCCCACCCCCCTTCTGGCCCATGTTGGAAAAAAAAATAATCCCAAATTAGGGGAAAAAATACTTCAACCTCAAGGTTATTCTAGAAAGTGGTAAAAAGCTGGGGGGAGGAAAGTGAACTGAGTTATCTGATTCATGGAGCTCTACAAACCACACAAGTATTTTGCATGCAGCCCACACTGTCACCTCTGTCTCTAGAGAAGATGACTCCTTTACTGAACTCACCCTTCCCTTTAGTCTCAGCTAGATTTCTTGTCCCCAGAAGAATATTATAACATATGGTTGACTTTTTCACATAATACCTAGTTCACAATCTCACACAAAAACTTCCACAATATATGTCACTTTGACACGGGTTTAAACATGATAAACAGTGTAATACAATCTCCAGCTGTTTGAACAATTCTGGTCATAAACTGCCTCACTGCACTGTCATCAGGCTCCTTCCTGCATCCAGCCTTTGTTCTTTTATTCCCTGCACTGTTTCCCTTCCACTCTGAAGCGTTTTGAAAGAAAAATGTATAAATGCAACGTTAAAACCACCATTCCCTTGGATCTTCTGTCTCTATGCAAATAAGAATCTCGATTTTCTTTTTTATTAAGATCAGAGATGGACCCCAAGAAAACCTAGGGGTTTATTTTTTAAAAAATCTGGTCAGGCCATTCTGACATACAACATGTAACTCTTCCACAAATGCTCATATAAAGCATAAAGTATGAAGAAGAAAGTATACGACAAGAAAATTCTAAACAATTAAACCATGCCCATTTTTCAGTTCAAAATACACAGGCCAATATTTAGTTCACTCTTATTATTCTTTTTTGATTTTTTTGACTATAGCCTAGTTCTGGTAAAATTAACGTCACATCTACCAGTCACAGATGTCAGTCAGAAGAGGTTAACACCCACTGGCACGTTGCTTTCTGGAGGCTCCCTGCACTGGTTGGCTATGAAATCCTATCTGCCCCTGCTCTAACAACACACAGTCCAGGCAGAAACTCTGCTGAATGCTCTTGTGATGTTTGAATTTTCTGGAGAATATGTATTTTCCTACTGTTCTTCAATGATGGTACAGAATATACTGAAAAACTGAAGGATGAGAGGAAACAAGACAGCAAAGATGAGACCTATAAAGGCAAGCCCACATCTGAATCTATAACTGGCTGCAGTTACAGGGGGTTTATTATTCCCATCGAGTTATACATTTCTTCAGTGCTTCGGCATAGCTTCAGCATGGATTTAAATCCCTTCCTGCCAACCCAGGTGTAGAAGAATGTATTTTAATATCATAAGAAACACAGAGAGAAAGGAAAATACTATTTTACTTCATTAGTGTGCTTTATAAAGGGAAGATCTAAGGTAAAGATAAAGGGAAATTTAGGGTAGGCTAAGGAACAAGTTCCCCAGGGAAACCACAGAAGACCCATCAACTGAGATGTTCAAAATTAAACTCAATAAAGCACAAGAAAGTACCCGGCGCTGAACAACCCTATATCAGCAGAAAGATCAGCCACATAAAGGTTCTTTTTTCACTCCTGGTTTCTGTTGTCTCTCCCCACTTCTTGCCCAGTGTCCCGGGAGTGCCTCCTCCCACGCAGCATCGCTGTCACTCCTCAGGCAGCCAGGGGTGGCTCCAGCTATTTCCATTTTTTTAGCTTCACCTTAAATTCCTATCTATCAATGCAGACACATCGTTATAGATGTATTGGTGCTGAGTAATAACTCACTCTAGGCTAGCTTGTAACGTTTGCTCTGAACAAGGCCAGTCACTGTCCCACTGCTCAGCACTGAAGAAGGCAGTGGGACCTCCTGCCAGGTCTTGCCTATTTAGTTTGCTTTCCCTCCGGCCACGAGACATCATCTGGGGGACAGCCAGCAGCTCTACAGGACAAGGCTTCCCAAGTCCACGCTGCTGTAAGTCACTCAGGACATAGTGGCAGTCCCCGATGGCAGCAGGTACCTGCGCACATGACTCATTCTTTTCACTGTGCAAACTTGGGGCAAAACTAGGGTAGTTCTCATTGGCCAGTATGACGGGGTTATTTCTAGTGTAAGAGAAAGAATTACCCAAACCAAATAGATTAAAAACCATGTTAGCTCATGCCAAGAAAGCCATTAATATAACTAAATACTGTTGACAGGGAAAAAGATAAAAATCACATGTCAAAGATGGGAGGGGAGGATTTGATTAAAGATGGCCTAACTGATTCAGCAGCAATTAAGGTTGCTCTTCAAGTGGTGCAGTTCATTCCTGCCAGGAAGAAGGCAGTGGGTCTGACTCTCCCCTCACTTACACCAGCCTTTTGCTGGGGAAAGCTGCCACCTCTGCAGAGGCAGCTGCTGCCTCAGCTCAGCACTGAACGGAGCAGAATCCACCCCAAAACGCCTGTGGCAATTTTACAGGATCAGATAAGACACCTCAGGAATGCAGCACTGAGTGGAGCACCTCAGTAATGCTTTAATTTCCATCCTTGGCTTACTCAGTCCCAGCTTTCATTAAGAGACTACAGAGTGGTTAGAGAAAAAGTTTTTACATGAATTAGTTTAAAGGGCAGGAATTACATTCGCATTTTAATGGTGTGGAAATGAATAATCTGAACAGGGAGCAACAAACATGGGAAGGGCTCCTCCATGCTTTCCGTTTACCAAAGGAAAGTAACGCTTGATTTTCTTACTCAACTACCTCCCCAGTTGGCTGGCAGCGATCAGGCAGGCACTGAGGCTCCAGCCCTGCAGAGCACACAAATGCCATGCCCTCTGATGCAGCACGGGCGATGACTTCAGTATATGTACTGGTGTAGCAACTAGGGATCCCAGTTGAGCTCAGGCCTGACTGGGCTGGGCTTTGCTCCACCATGCAATGCCATACACGACTGAAGGGTCCGGTCCGACACGGTGGGCAATGCAGCTGCAGGAGAAGGAGGTAGCACGTTCTAATGCAGGAGGCAGAGGAAAGTCATCTGCCCACTGTCACACTGTACCTCCAACACCAGTCCCTTCCCCAGTGTAGGATCCAGACCAGATTTTAGGAAAAATGCATCAAAGGACCAGACTGAATCACACCACTTTCCAGAATAACCTGTCTCATACTGATGAGTTTAAAAGAGCTTTACAACTGGTTACTATTTCCAAGTTCCCAAGTGCACCTGCTAGGCAGTTTATATTTTTATCCCCATTTTATCAATACATAAACTGAGTTCCAAGGCATTAGGATATGGCAGAGATCACCAGCAGAGCCAGCAACAGAAGCCATGGGTCCTGCTCCCACGGGAGTTTGTTCATTGGATAAGTACATGTTTGCACATATGTTTTATGCCTGCATAGCTAACTTAACTTTAACTACACAGCTAAGGGAGATGACACACTCACCTGAGGTTTCACAATGAGTGACTGAAAAGCCTGGAAAGGACCCCAAGAATTGCCTTTGGGGAAAAAAAAAAAAGCAGCAAGCTTTGCCCCAACCCATTTTTACTGTATGTGCTTCATTGCACACACAAGTCATGTACTGCCACTTGCAGTGCAGCATCCATCCAAAAGAACCACCGTAACAAGGCTCTGCCTTGGACACAATCAAGGATTTGTACTTTTATAAGGAGAATCCCACAGACTAAGAGGCCATGATTACATGTCACTTTAATCTAGCAGGAGAGCGCGCTGCTGCTAAAAGAGTCCAGGCACACATGGATATTGGCTTTCCCAAAGTAGCTCGCAAGAATGAGCAATCAAAAAGGAGGGGAAGATCTCAGACACAGGGCAGGGGAGGCTCTATCCTTGCGCTGACCAAGCAGCCAGGTTCTCCTTGCAGTTTGCACTCATAGCCAGCAGTTTATCAAGCCCAAGAATTGCCCCACTAACCCCAGAAAGCCAAACCAGGCCCCAAGATCAGTGCCAGGGCTCTCCCAGTTGCTGCACAGAGTTGGATTGCTGTTGCCACTTTCTCATCCACTTCTGAAATGCAGCGAGGAGCCTGCTAGAAACATCCGACCCTTGTGTTTCTTGAGTGAAAGCTCTTTGGTGGGGCTGGTCTATTACTTCCTTCTCTACCTTGCTGTAAGAGCTCTATGGGTCTGGACTGCTGACACTTGCACCACACGAGCTCAGGACAAGAGCCCACAGACAGCTGTTGTATCTTATTTGTACCTTATTTCCAAGCAGGGTCCTGCCTGAAACCTCAAAACCACAATATCAGCCATTTGGAAATAGGCAATAGCAACCAACAGGGCAGCTCTGCTGGTTTAAGACCAATAAAACATGAAGCTGGATGAATGCCATCCACAGGGCTGATTTCTTCAACATTGTCTACGCAAAAACCTACCTAGTGACTTCAGTGGGACTTGTATACACACACAGTTGCAAAATCTGAATTCAGTTCCTGAAATTCAGAAATAAAAACTTGTGTCGAGCATCAGAAATACAGTTTTGGGGTGTACACACGCCTGGCCTGTGTGAGTTAGTGGCCAAACCAGCTCCCCCTCACATGCTGAGTCACAGATCAGTTTCTCTTTAGCAAAGAAAGCGGCGCCATCAAGTCTGGAGCAGGGGGCTGGTTGACTGGGTTTTTAGTACAACTTGATTTTGGTTACACTACAACCAGAGCCTGTAAAAATCTCAAGCACTGCCCATTCCCCAGGGAGCTCTCTATCACAAGAGCTGAATCTACTTAGAGACATTAAGGGAACATCAACTCTCGCTGTTTCCTAGTTCTCCCAGAAGAGCATCCCACCCTACAGCAACACTGCAGAGGATGGAGGCACAGGTACATATGTAACAGTGCCATCTGGTGATGGCAGCCTGAGCTATTGTCACGTGTTTTGCACATGTGTACTTACCTGACATACCCAGTATGTATTTACTATGATGGCTTGTATTGCAATCAGTATTTTTTATTTTTAGATTTCTTCCCAGCTGTGGCAGTGGTCTTAAGGTAGGCCACTGGTGAGGACCTATCTAATTCGACCACTGATGTTGTGCTGTTGAGAGATGCTTCCCGCTAAAAGAGTGCTGGATTAAGGTGTCTGAGGGGGTGCTGCTTCCCTTCATAAATCAGTATTCCTTTGGAGGATGAGGCTTCACCACCTCAGTCTCGTGATTTAGAAGCAGCAACATTCAGCCAGCAGAGAGGCACACGCACCACCTGAGAAAGACTCAAGGACACAAGAGGAAAGGAACAGGTACAGTTTAGTTTACTTACTAAAGCTGCTGTTTATAAAGAAAGCAAAGACCATGAGCTCTGAAACTACAGACTGTGAGGAAAAACAAAAAGAGGCTTGGGAGAACAATAGAGTGATCTGGAACAGACAAAGGGAATTTGGTGCTTACAAAGGGCACAGACAGGAACACCAACTACGTGAGCTGGGAGCATGTTCTAGGATGGCACAGAATGTGTAACTGATGGTCATTAATCTCTGCAAGAGAAGGAGCTCTTCTTGTGTGCCATCTGTTTCTAATTACTGCCCCGCTCAGCTCCAGGCCTAAATTGTGCAATTCAAATTCGATTCCAAACCACCCAAAGTGCTAAAGGTTTTGGAAGGCACAGGAATGGGAGTATCGGGCAAAAATTGCAGGGTTTATGGTATTTACACAAAAGCACCCAATTACTTCATGCATGAGTGCCAAAACAATACACAGGAGCAGCCCATCAGGTCATGCATGAGTGACAAATGAACTTCACCCATGCATACCCAGTTAGTTAGAATGCTCCAGTAGTTCATGCTTGAGCACCCAATAAATTAATGCATGAGTGCCCAGTTAGTACACACGCGAGTACCTAATCAGTCTGTGCATGAGCAGCCAATTAATTTATTCATGAGTGCCCAATTACCTCATGCATCAGCAAATTATTGGCTTATGCATGAGTGTCCAACTGGTACATGCATGGACACCCTATTAGTTTGTACATGAGAACCCAATCGGTATCTGCTTGAATGCCCCATTAGGTCGTGCTTGAGTGCTCAAACGCTTCATGCATGAGAGCCCAAATAATTCATGCTCGAGGGATGCATTTTATGCATGAGGGCCCAGTTAGTGCATGCATGAACACCCAAGGGCTTTATGCTTGAGGGCCCAAATATTTCACACATGAGCCCCAGTCAGTTTGTGCATGAGCACTCCATTAACTCACCCAAGTGCTGCACTGGGTGTTCATGCAGATTTTGGTACCTGGGGCTGCAGTGGTGCCTCTGTCACGTGCTGGTCACAGCCAGTGCCCAGCCAGCTGTGAAACTGGTGAAAACACCCAAAATGCCCCAATGCATCAGCCCATGGGAAAAGCCCCCAGTGTCCCCAGCTCAGACATATTTAAGAAGGAGCAGCAGTTGCAATTAGTGGAGACACATGGAGGAAGAGATGGCTGAGGAGATGTGGGGCTGGAGATGGGTTCTTGGAAGGAGGCACTCCATGTGCAAGGACTGCACCCCAAGGGACTGCCATCAGGACGATTGATAGATATTTTTATCCTCTTTACTTCCGTGTGCTTTTTGCAGAAGTATCAGAAATGTCACATCTGGAACCAGAAACAGAAGTTGCCTAGAGGCTCTGATACAGGCCAGCTGCTTGTGATTCTGCAGTGTGCCCACAAGAACTCAAAGCCAGATAACAATGACTGGCAGTCTCTAGAGAAAAGTCTCGCTCTAACAAAATGTATTGGCTTAAGAAGGATAAAGGATGAAGCTCTACAGCCTGTGCTACACAGGAGCTCAGATAAGATGATATAATGACACACAGTGGTCATAAAACATACGTTTTTATCAGTCCATCTTGCTTATGTCTCTTAATCACTGGTAAGCCCAACTTGTACAACTTTCCTTGTTCAGGCACAGAGAAAACAAGGTGGTGTGTATTAAGCCTTGCTTGAGCCAATAAAAATGTATTACAGGAATGAATGTATTTATTAACTCTCAGCAGTGATGCCAATGGTTTTGGCTCAACTGCAGCTTCCAGGCTTCAGACACATGGTCACTAACCTCCAAGACTGTTGCATCTTGCCCTGGAGTAAGGAAAACTTCTGAAGTCTGAGCTGGAGCTGGCTGCCACGCGGGACAGAAAGCAAATCCTAGGCACCCTTTTTCAGCATTCAAACAGGACACTTTAAATATTTGCAAGAGCTGAGGAAAGACTTGACTTCAAGATGTTTTGGACCAGCTCTTTGCACTTACATTCAGTTGGATGCAAAGGAAGGGACCAGCCAGAGCACTCTGCCACGGCCTGCAAGGGCAGGCTGCTCCTGAAGGTACACTGCAGCGCCCTTCCAGGAGCACGGCAAGGGCAGGATTGGCCGTAACGCAGGAAGATGCATGTGTCCCCCTTGCTGGCAACCAAACTCACAAATGCAAATTTATTTATTATTTACCAGAACCAATTATTTCCTGATGTAACTGGCAAAACCTATACATTCAATATTTTATCAGTGATTGCAGAAAATTACCATGGAATGATGGCAAGAAGTCCCCCTTACCACCTAGAAAAGAGCATATGTGGGCATCAACAAGTATCTCATTCATGTATCAGTCCCAGCCATGATACCCTCATAACTGTAACTCTTGCCCTTAGCTTCACCCCCCCTCCACCCCTTCTCCTCTGCATGCCTGAGCTCTCCTGTCCCTTGCACTAGGACAGGTCATAGTTCTTCATTTGGTTGCACATTTGGTGTCTAACACAGTAAGAGGCAAATAATGCAGTGGAGACTCCACACACTCAAAACAAAAATACATTTAGCATCTGTCCATGGCCAATCAGCGCATTCTGAATGTGCTCAAAGAGGTGTAATGCTGGCCCATCACTGAAAATAACTCACCCAATCTCCCTTTCTAAAGGTGGCCAAAGTTCTTAGAAGCACACATCTGAGTGAAAGGTGATCAAAATTATGTTCCTAAGGCCCAGATAGTCTAAATTTTAATTAAAAAAAAAATAAAAATCAATACTTAGTGATTCCTATGTGTAAGGCATCTCTTTAAGTCACATTGAACCAACAGCAAAAGTAGGCACAGGCATTACGTACTGGCTGAATCTGGATTCAAGAATCTCTTCTGAAAAGGAGTCTTGGCCTCTTAAATCCCTAAACTGTTACTGAGAAGGAAATAAATTCATCATTAAATTCAGAGGTAAAAAGCCCATATATGGCTGAGAAAAGGAATTAGTCAGTGGGTTTATGCGGGAGCATCTGGAGAGATTCAGGACATGCTCTAAGCAGAGTTTGCCAAGGGAGGTTTACTGAGGCTCCTCCTCTACTTTCAGACTGATCCTCTTTTCTAGCTGAAACCCAGGGGAGCTAGAGGCACATTTCTTCTAGTGGAGGCAGGAGCTGCGCTTGGGAAGTCACCATCCTCACCAGAGGGATCCATCCTTTCCAGCCCTAAAGGACAGGAAGAACCAATGGATTTTATTTGGTATCTCTTGGGTTCAGATTTCATTTACAACTTGGTCAGCTCAAAATCAGGGACCCTTTCCTGGGTCTGAACGTAATCTGGCCACAGAAGCAACAAGTTTTACATCGCTCTGAGCTTTTTCATTTCTTAAGCACAATCCACAGGTATTGAACATTTCTTCACATGTTGAAATCCTGTTAGTGCTGAATTTTAACCTATTAGAGTTTGCATTTAAGAAGACTATAGAAAGTCTGGGGTTAAATCCAGGAGAGGAGATAAGACACCTGAACACCTGTGAATGCCTGGATTTATAGGCTTTCAGCAGAATCCCCTTCTGCCCATCGTATTTAACATAAACATGAGCTGTATGGAGAGCCACCAAACAGCCACCCCCACCTTGTTCAAAGAACAGCTTTCTCCTTTTGTCCTCCCTACCTACATGGGAGGTTTTCAGGGGAACCTCACCAATAATACTATGAGCTAATAACAACATGCTTTGGACAAAGAGCAATCAAAATAAAAAAATTCACCTAATTAGGGTAGGATGTGATGTCATCAGTGATATGAAGCATTATTAAATATATTTGGTCCAGCTAATGAATTGCAGGCCAGTTTTACAGGCATAATCTTTTCATAACTAAATGGTTCACAAATCCCTGGCATTAATTCTTAGAACTGAGTGTCAGTGAGTTTCCAGATGAAACAGAGACGCAAAGGATGTTGCAAGAGAAATCAGTAGGATGATTTAACACCCTGCTGTCTTGATTGGTTTTTAAGCAGAGTTTTGCAATTAGGCGAGAGGATGCCCTGTTACATGTAGGCTTAGTGTGCAGACCCAAGAGTTGAGAAATAATATGTCCTAGAAACAGAGGTTCAACCTCCTGCATGATGGGAGAGAGCCCACACTCCTGCTCCCTCTCAAGACAAAAGAGCAAAATTCAACCACACACATGGGGAGCTCCTCTGTGCTCCTGCAGCGTCTCATCACAGCTTCATGATGGACTATACTCTACATGCATTGATCCCCAAAATATTGCTGTAAGGTGGAAAAAACCTTAATAGCTATTTTACAGATATTAAAGGGAGGCATCAAGAGATTGAGCTGCCAAAAGACACAGAAGAAACCTGTGGAATAGCATGGAACTGAACACAGGTTTTTCACATTTCAATGTCATGAGTTTGTACTTCTCTTCAGAGCTACTTTTGAAAGACGTCTTGGCTGTAGCTGTTAAACTTCCTCCTTATAACAGCTCATTTGTTTGTAGAAAGATGATGTGCATGTGCAAGATGTGCCCATAAACCATGATGAGGTTATTTCATTTCCAATCACAAACTCCAAACATGCCAGAGTTAAAAATAAAAGTAGCATTGAGCTCTACAGTGCATGTTTTTTGTTCTAGAAAAGGTTAATATTACTCTTGTTTTAAGAAACTAATAATATTTTTGCTATTATCATTTGTACACAAGGTGTTTCTAAGGGTGTGCTTGGCCCCAGAACAGCTCTGGATCAGGCAGCAGCACAACACATCCTTGCTGGCAAATGAATCTCTGCACTTTTGGGAGCTACAAGCTTGAACAAAACATAAATCTCCTTCAGTGTGAGTGCCTGGACTCTTCTCCAGGTCTGTTACAAAACAGATAACAAGTGGGGTCACTGAATAGCACAGAAGAAAAGTTTGTGTGGGGCTGGAGTACGTCAAGCTTTACAATGAGACATACGCTTTAAGATTTGTACTTCCAGTGTGCTTGGACTCTTCTGAAGCATCAACCAAGGGACAAAGACAGCCAGGAAAAGATTCAGCAGCTGCCTCTGTGCCACACAAAGCTGCAAGGCGGGGTGGGCACAGGCACACACATTACTCCACGCTACAGCTCCATACGGTAACAACACAGTCCAACCCCAGCATTGCCACGGCTGGGCTGGCTGCTCTGTGCATCTTTCTCCTCGCTGTGTCTTTTGCTCTTCTCGAGGAAGGATCCTTGAGAAGCATGAATGAATGCAAATAACAGCACAGAAAAGAAACACAGGAGTGAAACTCTGGTTTCCCATGGTTTCCTAGCTCTACCATCACACTCTGTGTTCAGACCATTCCTGAATAGGCATCCCAAGAAGAAAATACAGCTGTCTCCAACACAGGCAGTATTTTAAAACCTCACTGCAATCCATGAAAATTTCCAGAAAAAGATAGATCTGCTTTACACTGACATACATTTTTATTAAAGCTAGTTGAAGCAAACTGGATGTGTTTCCTAGTATTTCTTAAAAGAATTACCTGACCGGTGTCCCAACACTATTTATTGCTTCTCGAGACATATTGTGGGTATTATATCCAATGCCTCCATAAGGCATCATGAAGAGCTCCCTCCTTTTCATATATGAAATTCCCTGTACAGGGAAGATCTTTTGAAAATAAAAGATCAGCGAGAAGCAAAATACTTGTCAGAGGGAAAAGAATCACAAACTTCCACATCTCTATACCTGCTTTTATCAGAGGAAATTCTCTACAAAGAAATATTCACAACTCTGGGAAAGGAAACACACTTACCAGATCAGTGCTGTTTGCAAAGGAAGTAAAAAATGCTGAATGTTTATAACCTACAGTGTTTTTAATGAGCTTAACTGGTGTATTTTAGTTTTGGAGGAAGAGTAGAAGTACTTAGAAAAACAAGCAGTACAACCGGGATCCCGAGCTCGGTTAATTCCCCTCGAACCATTCGGTACTAGTAGGCATTCTTGCACCATCTCTGACAGTCCTGCTGATGGCATGTGGGATAACTGCAGTCTGGCACAGAAGGAACGAAGGAACATGCCTTTTGCCAAATGTGACAGGGAGCTACTAGTGCCTGTGTCACCACCCTGTTGGCTTCAATAAAACTCATGGCTGAATCGCCAGCCACTTGCCACCAGCCTGCTCACTGCCTTTAACTTTCCAGTGGGATTCCTACATGACAACCTCTGAAGACAGCGAAGCACATTCTCATTTTCCTGCTTCCGTGGCTAAAATACAACAGCTGTGTTGTAGGTAACTGTGCAGATGAATCCAAGTTTGAAACCAGTTAAAGACAGCAAGTTAGAACAAGAATCTGGGAGTGTAACAATTTCATTAATCATCTTCATTATCTTGGCATACATCAGGAACTTATTAGCAAAACTTAGGAGCTAAGCAAAGGAGTATGAATACTCAAAAAACTGCAATTAAGAGAGGACAACACACACCCAAGGGAAGATCAAATAAACACTAATCTGTTAAAAAGGAAAGAAGAATACAGAATATCGGAGAATAGGTCCTTATCACCAGTATGTACCGCGCTGCCAGATCCTTCTGCCTCCACTGCACCCAGACAAGCTTCACTGCTCCCCCAACGGCTTAAACGCAGGACTGGAGCTTGAGGGCTCTGAGAATCAGGCAGGCAAATAGGCAGAGACTGACCATAAGGTAGAGTGACCCTAAACACATAGTAAAAGACAGACCGCAGCTGGGTCAACCTGGAGTGGGGCCTACTGCAGGCCAGGACCTCGGCATGTTTCCAGGCTGCCAACACGTCCTTAAATGCACTACATTACATGCACTTACAGACTGAAGGGAAAGTCCAGCCCCGGCTGCTGCTCAGTGTGAATGACAGCTGGAGACAGAGTTAAGAAATCTCCAGTGGGATCTTCTGGAAGAGAGATTCCCAGACAAACATTGAGGGGGGGGGGGAGCCTTTCACCTATGGTATGTAAAGTCTTGCAAATTTGGACTAGGTAAAAAGCCAACTGCTTGAGGGATTTTGTTTGTGCTTTATTCAAGATGTAGTTTAGAACATTCTTCTTGCTTAAAATTTCATTAATGGAGAAAAAGTCAGAGTACCAACCTGGTTTTAGCAGAGGGAAAACAAGGCCTGTCTGGGTTTATATGGAAAAACTGAGACTTGAGGGAACACTGAGCCATTGGTAGTCCCAAGGTAGACACTGAACTCTGAGCAGGCCACTTTGTTGTGGAAAGACCAGGCGACAACTTTGGCTGAGCTGCATTGGCACATGCTACAGTCTGAAATTCCTACACATTGCAAAAATTTCCTATGAATTGCAAGTGTTGCAAGGATTTTTGCAAGCCCATAGCACATGAAGCCTTGTTACCTTCAACATAACAGCAGAACCGGGGAAAAGAGAGGTGCCTCCCCGTGACGTACTGAACTGAAGAGGGAAAGGAGATACTCTCAGCAACATAAGCCGAGACACAAGACAGTCTCATACCAGGATTTCAAGTGTAGGACAACATGTCTTCTAGAAAACAATAGGCAAGGTTAACTTCAAAGTGGGGAAGAACAGGCACTCCTCAGAAAAAGTTCCTTAAAAGGAACCAAAAATTGCACTTTCTAGGAAAAACTCAAGAGAACTAGTGGGCTATTTCTGATTAAGATGAAGTCAGAAGTCCAAAGAGAAAATAAACCAGCAGAGGACATCTAAATCAGCTTATACATAAAGACAATTACAAAGACAAACACCTCCCACCCTACCCCCTCCTCCAAGTACTCAACAAGTGAGTGAAAAGCTTAAACACTTAAGATCTAACCTCATATTTAAACTCATACCAGTTTCCACCACCTTGGGGGTGTATAATAAGGCCTAAATATGGGTATAAATAATTATGTGTAATCAAGAATTCAGGCTGCCTTTGCCTGAGGTGGAAAAAACCCATATTCATTCCAAATCCAAATTCATTTTGGAAATGAATTTTCATGACTGATCAGCGTTATCTGCTAATCAACATATCTACAGTCTAGCCCTATAGCATGAATGCCAAGAACAGAAGGTACTGATGACAAAAGACGATATGATCTGCATGTTCATTGAATTTATCAGAGTTTGACAGATACCCTGTGCCCTGGGCAGATAATTAAATATGATTGATTGGGGTTGGAATGGACCAAGCTGAAATCCATTTCAAAAATCTGTTTTTTCTTCAAAGCAGTAGCCAAGAGCAGTGACCAAGTCCCCAGCACACAACCTTCCCATTCACTGCAGGACTTCAAGGTTGTTCTGCTCGGTCAGAGAGACACAGGGAGACCTGCTGTGCCTGTGTAACGGCAGGTCATGACTGTGGACATGAACTCTGAAGGTGCCATTGCTGAGCATCTTTCAGTGATGACAAGAGTGCTTCTCACCATCAATTTTGACTTGTGACAGCTACTGCCGAGACAAGGCTACCTAAGATAGTGATGACTCAGCTCCTGGAATCTCTTTGCCTGTGGTAGTTTCAGTACAGACCTTCCCTGCTACACCTGCCCCAATCTCAACTCCATGCCAATAATGTGCTCTTATTGCCTTTTAAACTCCTACCACACATCTTTCAGAACCCTTTAGCCTAATCTGTTGGCAGAGAAGGATTTGCAACATGGTGGTTGTAAAGCACAGCCTGGATGCGCCTTAATTTCCCCAAGAGTGATACCCCACAGTGGGTAGGCAGCCTTCATCTGTCAGAGCCCTCCACAAGTGATTCCTTCATCCCTTAACTTGCTGGAACTGCCAGCCCATGAAAGCACACAAGTTTTGCACAACTAGAAAGACTGAGCAAGGAAGCAGGCAGGCAGATATACTTGTTTCTAAGTACAGTCAGAGCTTCCAAGGAACCATAAAGGCAGGTATCTCTAGCATAAAGCTTAGCCATTTTGCATAAGCTTGTTGAAGCACTAGCAGCTGAAACCTAGAAACTCTAACCTCAAAACACAAGCCAAAAGCATTTGACTAGTGCTCATGTAGACACTATCAATGATTAATTAGGATATAGAATCTGGCCTTTCTTACTGCTTTCCCAGTTCAATTACCTGCTTGTTAAAAAGGTCCAGTTCACAGCCAGAAGATCGTTGTTAGCTCATGCTTGACAAATCCCACTGTGGAGTCTACCATTTTCTAGACATGACTGAGGATGAGGAAGAGCTGAAGAGAGAACGTATAGATGAACTATTCTTTTGCTGCCTCTTGCTCAGCCCTTACTTTCTGCAGCCTCACCAAAGAAAAAAGGCAAAAGCCCAAACACGTGACGACGTTTCAGGAGTGACCTAGTTAGTTGCTGTAGGTTTGGATCCTTCACATTCTTGGCACCCAGCATTTGCAACTGCATACATGAAAACCAGCAGGCAGAAATGGGGATTGTTCCTCCCATGGCACTTCAAAATAAGGTAAAGATTGAATATTGCCTGGAAATTCACACTGAATGAACCCATCTGTCTGCAATCTTCAGGCTGGAAACAGCAGTGCTGCTGGCAAACAGGAAAATTGTTATTTAAAGGGAAGAAATAGCCCAAGTGTGGTGATTTGCTGCAACGTGCCTATGTTTTCGTCCGGTACCAGAAGACTGCAGAAGTAAATTAACATCTACTAATTATTTAAATCTAAAAATGGAAAGGAAACATCTACTGGTCTAATTCCCACATCTCTCTGCTTCCTGGAAATATTTTACTGTGAACTTCAACACCAGTAACTCTCAGAACAGAGCATTAGGGTACATCATCTGTAACAAGTACTCAAATTTGGCTCTTGCTACCTGGCTTGTTATGGCAAGTATTGAGATGGGACAAAACTTTTTGCTGGCTCTTCATTCCCACCCACTCACCTCAGACCTTGTAACACATTTGCTATCTAAAGTCACCTATTATTCAGTAGCAAAGACTAGATGCTACAGCTAAATCTGTGGGCCCTGACATACAGACCCATTGAACTGGTAAACTACAGGTTTGTGCTTCAATTTACAATAGAGATAATTTAAACAATGATTCTCAATTTGAAAATGCCAAGTAGACAAGAGGAACAGGCTCAGCATGTCCGCCTCGCTCCATATTGCTGGCCAGCATCACATCCCTACCCGCACATTGAGACACGTGCACCCTTTGAACAGGTACTTTGAAGAAAGAAAAGCTCTGCCTCAGACAATCCTGGCTCTGCACAGAATCCCCTGTTAGCGCTTCTGGCTAAGCACGTGGCTGCATATCCACTTGGCACAGCCAAAGGAAAGTGCACTTTATCCTGCATCCGTCAGCACCGGTGACAAGCAGATTCCACATAAGGGCATGAAATAGCACATATCAGGGACAAGGTACTCGTAAGAAATGTGTGAGATTTAAACAAGAATTTCCATCATTGCATTTCTGCCCTGGGAAAATGGACTTGAGATACTACTCAGGAAGTACTTTGAAACAGGTCTCAGCACCGCTCTGCAAATCAGATCCATGTTTGCTGTAAAGTCCTTAATATTGTTATACAGAATCCTACTCTTTCTTAAAAAAAAATAAAAACCCACCCAACCACCACCAGCAGCACTATTAGTAAAAGAGTACAAATGCCAACAGGGACTCTTCTGGGGCTCACTTCTCACTTTCTACACAACAGGCCAAAAAAATTAAAATACCTCACTTGCTAAATTCACGTATCTGCAAAGGTGTTTGCAAAGGCACCCTTACACAGGCGGACGCTGCTGCCTGCCTTTCCTTCCAATTCCCAGGCAGTTCCACTGGTTCTGAAGCCCTCTTTGGCTAATGACTTCAGACTATATACGGGCAGCCTGTTTCTGGAGTAACAGATGCTCCTAATTTATCCTTCAACATCACGCCTAGGAATTGTCACAATTGGATGCCAGCGTCCCTAATTTGGAGCGCTGCCTGTCGGAACAGGGATGGCCACAGAGCGAGATTCAGAGCTGCTCCGCTATTGAAAACAACGTCAACTATTAAAAAGGAGAAAGAAAGAAATGGAGCCAGAAATCCCCGCTCAGTAACACACGCTGCAGAGAGAGGGCAAAGCTGCAACAACTTAGCAAGAGCTGAAATTCAGGCAGAGGAAAAGAACAACCAGAAATAGTTTATTAGTGAATCAGAGACATAGAAGGAGAGACAGTGAGCAATGGAACAGCACGTGGAGGAGCCCTACTGGAAAATAAATGCACACATTATCATGTACAGAAAACCAAAGAAGTGAGACTGAGACAGAGCTACTCCTCAACAAATACTTCAGTGAATAGAAACATTTTTAAACTGTTTTCTTCATTCTGAGTCCACATGGTTCTTTTTGGGTTTGCTCGATGTGATTTTCTAGAAAATAAGGTTGTAAGAAGGAATGCTGTGAACAAGAACATTTTAATCATATGTTGGCACATACTCAAAGAATTCACACACAAAAGCATTTTCACTGAAATCCTAAGAGTTACATTCATCCAGTCTGAGAAGAGGAGCAAAATCACTCGTGTAAAGTGAAGCAGCATATTAATCCGAGTTTAAAATACAGTATTGCCAACTCTAGCTGTTCAATGTCATCAATGAAAAGCTCTGCTTTCCATTTTTTCTCATAGAAGCTGATACTAATGAACTAAAAGAACACACTCATCAAATAGTGAGGCACAGACAAACGTGGTAGTGGCCAAAACCTTGTGTGTCTTTTCCCAGCCTTCTATCACCCAGGTAGGTAGGTGAAGAAAGGAAGCCTAAATTAGCCTGAAAGATCATCAATTACTGAAGTCAGACAAGTTTAACAACAGCTGGAGCCCAGTTACTGGGAAATAAATTAAGATCTTAGATGAGATGTTCCTTGAGACTGAGTCACTTTCCCAGTGGCTGATGCCAGTGGTCTTCAGAGCACATGGCAGTCTAAGGAACTGATGGCACATTGTCTTTAAAATACATCAATATGGCACCCAGGCTATAACCATTACAGGTATTTTTTGCAGCCATATATCACATATAATAAATGTTGAAGTAATTTGCAGGTTATGTGGGAATTCAAATGAAAAACATTGATTTGCTTTATGAGGAATCACTGAATTATGCACTAGACTCCAGATATCAAGGTGCAGTAATTAAACAATGATCTCTAGACCTGCAGTAATTCCATCTTGGAAAGGTTTACATTACACTCACTGAGAGCAGGTACATTTCTCAGCCTATTCCAAACCAAAGACCTAATAGAAAGGCATGGAAAATACAGGCCCTTTCATGGGATAAAGTCTGATTAATAAAGACAGAAAAACCAACCAAGTTCAGTCAAAGCCTTCTGGCTCCTTTTGGAGCTCCTCTGTCACTCACATCCAGCCCAGCTGAGGCTCTCTGGGAAGCTGCTTCTGCCTCTTTGGGGTACATAAACCAACAGGAGCTGAATCCAAGCAAAGCCCTCCTCTGCATGTTGCCAGTGGAATCCCTTGAAGAGGAGTAGAGTTTGTTTTAATTTTCTTAGATGATTTGGTTCCACATTTAACAGAAGTAGTGGAGACATTAAAATATGAAGTGAGTCACATACTGCAGGTTTTGTTTGCTTCTGCATTTTTATATATAAATAGTAAAAAAAGCAATTTTTAGTATTTATTTCTCAACAGATAAGGGAGTTACCATGGCTACCAGTCTCCAGTTACATGGCTTAAAAGGACAAAAAAAGGAAACCAGACTGAAACTTGAAATACTCAGGTTGCTCTGCCCAATACTCACACCGTGTGTGTTATGATAGGAACAGGGGACTGAAATTAGTCAGACTGGAAATATACAACACTGAAAACAAAAGCAATGAAAAGGAGTCAAAAAGGCATGTAAGCCACATAGGCAACTTCAGATTCAATATATTTTCAAGTACACAGAACATTTCAGTAGGACCAAAGCAGCCCAGGATTTAAAGAAAATGCGGTAAAGTCCCTGAAACACATTCAAAGACAACTGCTTTGTAAGGAGATTAATCCAGCTCCATGGGCAGCGTGCACAGGGTAGCCCAGTCCGTGGGATGAATGTCCATTTTAAGGCTCTGGTACCAAGATTAAACACTGGCCCAGCTCCTGAGCCTGTCACAGACCTCTTATGAGTGACACAGAAAATTTCTCAGCACGTCTTTGCCCTACTTCCCCCCCAGTTAAACCATGGATAAAAAGTACTACCCATTGCTGCAGACGCGCTGGAAGTTCTTGGGTTTGAGGTGCTCAGACGCCCTGGCAATGAAGACAAAGGAGAGGGCAGGAGCGCTGCTCAACCAGGCTGTGCCAGCAGGGTGCTGAGTGGCAATGCACTGCAATAATTAAACACTGGAGAGTAATATTACATTTGGATTATGGGAATCAGCTCCAAGAAGAGCATACTATTACTTTACTACCGAAAAAAAATCAATTCATACCAAAAATCCATCAATACTTTTATGCCACCACGCGCATCACATCACAGGTGGTGTAGACAGTAAGAAGTACCCAGCCTTCTGCCCCCTCCAAGTGCCTGAGGAGCCAAACTCCAACCTCCAAAATCAAAGCAACCCTTCCAGCCTCCAGACCTGTCCCATACATATCTCCACTTTCCCTTTATGGCCTGTTGCAAGGCGTCACACCAAGGCCCAAGGGCACCCAACACATTCCAGTCCCCAAAACCTTTGCTGGCTGCTCCCATTGGTCACCTTTGAGTTCAGAGCAGCTGCTGGATTCATACATGGATATCTGTAAAAGGTCATTCACCCACACAGTGGGAGCAACGGTACTTTGGTGTACTTCCACTTACAAATGGAATCAGCAAAACTTGTTTCTCCAAGTGTTTTTTCATCCTTCTGTTTTTATTACAGAAGAAAATTCAACTGTCTTCAAAAAAAAAAAAAAGAAATTTGATGCTTCATACACTGGTTTTCTGATATACTGAAGGCCTTCAGACAGATGTTTGAACTATTTGTTGGCACAAAGGACTCTTTGTATACCAGACTTTCCACTAAGAATAGGCAAAGATATATTCTGGTATTTCAAAAGCTGAGCAAAGGAGGTGTTAAATAGAGGCCTGAGAAGAATGCTTGACCATGATTCATTTTATATTGATGCACCCATTGTTCACAAAAACGTAGCCTTGTTTAAACAGTGTAATATATTTGGAGGAGGGAAAAAGTTCTCCAGCTGCACAAGATGATGCATTTTCCAAATCACTAGCACATGAGCAAGATCAGTATAATTATAATTTATCGAGAAAACGAGATAATTTGTGCTTAATATAATGAGACTTTAAATTTTAAATCATAAATCAGACTGCAGGCCTCATTTTTTTTTCAAAATGATCTTTTTCCTTCCTCTTCTCAGCTCCTTATACTCCCTTACTACAGAGATCAAGTATTTAGAACGCTTTGCCCACCCGGCACCAGGCCTCGTTGTGTGCACACCTGAATTCTGCTCAGCAGCGGTGGGGAAGGCTCGGCCCTTTCATACGATCTGCTTCCCAATTTGTCTCATCCTGAATTTTCTCATTACTTTAAATCATAAGAGCAAAGAACAACAAGATGCCCCCTTGGCAACGCCAGCAGCATCAGCAAACATTAACAATAGTGTGTTTGTGTGCTTTTCAACCTCATGATGGCCTCTGCGTGTTTGGCTCAAGAGCTTGATATTTGTTGGAAATTCCGGAGTGCCAGAAGTGTAATCTTTGTGGAAGAGTTCGAAGCACGAATTGTTTCCAAAAGCATCACAAAAATATCTCTCTGAAAGATGAGGAGACATTTTTTTAATCTATATTAAAATTTTAAACAGCCCTAATTATACAAGCAAAATTTATCTTCCTGCCCCTCACTAATTTCTCCCCACACGCCACTCGGGCACGGGCCGATGAAGTACTGCATCCTGGGCAATGAAGCAATTTTTCCTCCAGCTACTAAAGCAGCGTCGTCTGCAGAGATGTGACTGTTCAAAGTGTGTGTGTTATTTTAATGAAATATCATGATAGCTCGTTAAAGAAAGATGGCAACAGAATTGTGGAGTCTCTCCTGTTCCCATGTTATGTATACAAATGAATGCTCACTTTCTTCCAAAAGGTACAAGCAGAGTTCAGCTGAGACAGATGTCTGCTGCATCAATTGTTCTAACAACCAGCTCTGACAGCCAGCCTGCAGTACGAGGCTCTGATTACCACAGCTAGACCCAGTTATGGGTCACTTGGGAATTATGATTAGACCATATACATTTTTCTTAGAAGGCAGAAAAATTGGATAGGATGAGTAAATTTTGGCTCACAGGAAGCTTTTTTTTTTCCCCCTCCTCCTCAGGATGGAGATGCTCGAGTTTCTAATGAATAATACTTTGTAAATGGCTGAACATCGATGTTAGAAGGTGAGAGGGACAAAAACCAGCAAACAAGAGAAGCAAGAAATTTGTACTTATAGAATACATCCTGCAATGCTTTCTGGAAAACAACATGGAGACTGACTTTAGAGGAATGAGACACACAGGAGAAGTACCTGAGCCACCCACAATTCAGTTGGAAAGGATGCAGAGTAGATGTGCAAACACCCCACCTACAAGTTTTAAGTTGGCGGCCTTGTTCCCCCAGTTTCCTGCAATGCTCTGGAGAGTTTCTCCAGGAAGGGCACTTGCACTAACAAGACCCTTGATTGCCAAGGCTGAAAGACCATAAGTTTACAGGGAACCACACACACACACCCTGCTGTCCTGCAGATTTATAGCCAGGCTGATGAGAAATGCATGGCAAGGATACAATCTGCTCCTCTCCACCACAGCAGTGAGCCCCTGGGTTCTGCTTTTGGTCTTGCTACTGATCAGTCACCTGAGTTCAGGAATAACATCTGAAGTGAGAAAGGACAGATCAAGCCTTTCACTTCTTGAGTCTGCATAAAATGGGGAAAACAATCTCCTGCTGCAGCCCTGAGGCTCTTCTCTACCTAGAAAAGTCTTTGAGACTTTCCTTAGCTGATGAAAATACAGAGTTCAATTATCATCTTGTAAGTATTGCAGGAGGCTGGGGAGGACAAACATATGCATCAGTTTTATTCCTTGCTATACCACCAGCTTCGTGTGTGACCTTAGCAACTCATCAGCCTCTCCTGGGCCTCATTTCCCAATTCATTTTTTTAAAAGTCTGTGGTTTCTATACAGACAGGTAAGATCAAACGATCCAGATCTCTGCCATTATAAAGTTCCCAACTCTGTTTTATATCAGCAAGGAATTTGGCTCAGCGTTTCTGCTGGAATAGTTCATTGCTATTGCAAACAAAATAGTGGAAAATAGAGAGAGAAGCAGAGAGAATAAGACGACCCTTAATTTAAATAGTAGATGTTTAAATGCTAAAAGCCTGGCACCAGTGACACAGTTAAACCTTTCCGACAAGGAGGTGTCTAGGAAAAGCCTCCAGAACAATAAGAAAATGGCTTGACAGGAAAAAATACCAGCAAAAGTGCCTGAGGCGAGTTGTGTCTTTTAGCAGCCCCTGGGTCATCTTCGTTTCCATCCTGAACAGAACAAAGGAAAAGGTTGAAGAGGAAATAAGATCATGGTTATTCATCAGATTTACCCTAAGAGACATAACTGAATAGAAGATAAATCATCATTGTCATTATCACACAGATCAAGAAAAGCATCTGACAGCCTGCAGCACTTCACTCTGGAATACCTCGAAGCACCCTGCCATGCCAAGGAGACTCACAAACACCCTCCAGGCTTCCTATCAAGATGCAGCACATGGAGTTCCACAACCAGAGGCTGGAGTGATCTCCTGCCAGCCTGGCACTGCCCCGTGGCTCCCCAAGGAAGCAGAGCAGAGACGAACACAACTGACCCCACAGGCCTCCGCGGTGCTCCATTGGGAGAGAGGGTTTGTGTCAGAGGTGTAGTCCTCTGCAACAGGGTCAATTTGAAGTGTCACCTCTGTCTCCTGTGAGACCCTCTGGGATTTTAGGGTCCCATGAGCACCCTTCAGGTGAGAAGCAAACCTTCCTTACAGATGCAGACTTCCACCCCTTTCCCATCTGTTAATCTAGCATTTAGTGTGCTCATTCAGAAATGGTAAGTTTGTACTAACCAGCCCACTGATACCGTAGGATTTTACATTCATTTAATGCAGCAGCATTATTTAAAAAAAAAAAAAAAAGTAGCAGGACTAGTATTTCATCTCCATCGTGTTTCTCTTGAAATCAACTTAATGATTCAATTAAATTAATAATAAAGAGGAAAGGAGAGCTTGATACAGTACACTACTCTGCACATCACACTTAGCTGCAAACAGAAAAGAACCCCCATAGAAAATAATGCAGAGAGCGAGCTGGGAGGGAGAGAGCAAAGGGAGAGAACAGAGTGGGCAATTTTCAGGGTTTTGGGTTTTGTAACCTGCCATTTACCAGCGAGGCCAGGCCAGGCCAGGGAGTGTACCCATCACCCACTTCAAGTACAAGCCAATCATTTGTGGAAAATTCTCCTTCTGGATTTGATTTGGACTGAACTCAAAATGAAGCATTGTAGAGATTTGTTTGTATTGGTAGGAAAAATATGGACAGGAGTTGAATCCCAGCAGATGTCTTTGCTTGCTTCTTTCAGCACTGAACTTATACCACCCTCCACCCCCCAGAAAAGCCAACCCCAGAACAACCAAACCCTAAAAAACCAAATCTCTCCACTCAGCCCAGGATGCTGAGTCAGCATATATACTAATGTCAACCAGCGCATTATTGTGGTGTTTTAATAGAAGTGGTCTTCAGGATGAGTCTTGAGAAAAGCTGTAGCTGCCAACTCTGCCACAATATTTTAAATTACTCATGGCTGCACCTCTGGCTCTGCAGGTTTCTTCGCTGCTTCTCACCACACAGCTGTAAAATGAAACACCTTTACCCCGTCCTACAGTTGTGAGGCACAGAGAGATGAAGCGACTCACTGACAGTCAGACAAGAGCTGTGCCACAGGGTCAGGAACCAAACCCAGGCTCTTCCTGCCAAGGTGGTACTTGGCATAAGGCTTGTATTTAGAAAGGGGCTGAGCTCCAGCTTCACACAGGCACTTAATAAAATACAGAAAGTGTTCTTGAGAAGTGTCTTGGAGATAAAAGAGGGTTTATTATATAAAAGGTTTTATTACCTAAGCCTTACGTACACTTTTATATATACTCAAATGATCAAATTAACAGTCCTGCCTCATTTCCAGTGTACAGCATCTCTAATGTGTTCACCTTATGAGCTGAATTAAGAATGAAAATAAATCTGCTGGAAGATCCTGAATAAAGTTTTGGCAGTTGTTTCTACAATTGGACCTTTCTAAACTAAATGTGAATAACAATATGACTACCCAATTGAAAAAAGGAAAAAAGCCACTAAAAACAATTCTTATGATTAAGATTTATTACTCTCTCAATTTCTATCCTAATTATTATAGAATATTTTTTTCACATTCTTTTTTTAATTACAAAATATTATCAAATTAAAAAATACAATCACTGTTAAAATCTGTACTTTGATACAGTCCCACAAAAGGCCACCAACTAATGAGACAGGAGACTGCAAATCCTAACAGCCGCCTCCTCCAAGTCATTCATTTCCAGTGCCACGAGGAGGAATTCCTGAGAGCATCCCTCTGGGTTAAGGTATGCAGTTCATTGATTTATACAGAACTGATTTAAAAGAAACCAAATCTACCTACATAAATAAAGATTATAAAACACCAATTCTAAAAGACTTTTTATTCTGTTAATCCAATAATGCATTTTCCTTTTTTTTTTTGCCTTGATATTTTCCACCCATATTTTAAGGAAATTTCATGACAAGTAAATCCAGGCAATAAATATTTTTGTTGAGTCTGATCTGTGACTTATCAAATCTAATGACACACTGACACAGCGCCTTCTTCCTGCCACGCCACATTTATCCCATGCAACTGGAGCTCCTCGGGCAGGAAGACTCTACCATTTTTGATTTATGTGGCTTGAAAGGAAACGGACACGTTTTCAAGCTGCAAAGCTGCAATTCCATTTCGTCTCCTGCTGGGCGTGTTTGATCAAATCAGAGCTTGCAAACCAAGCTCTCCGCTGCGGTCTGTGCTTGAGAGGGGAGAGAGTTCTTTTTGTGGGAATGATCTAGCTCGGGAAAAATGCCGAGGTTAGCACACCCTTGTGTAAAACACATTGCCGGCATTACTTGGCACTGCTGCCTGCAGGTCAAGCTTCTGCTCATGTCAGCAATCTTGGCTCTTTTGGAGGAAACTTGGCAGGATGATGGAAAAAAAAACGTACACCCCTCCTTGATGGATCCTCCCCTCCTCACCCTCTGGACACTGGCAGCAGCACCAGCATAGTTGGATGGTGCTGCTCACCTGGGCTAGAACATCATCTAACGCTATTTTTAATGATAGCTTTCCTCCCAGAGAAATAAAAGTTATATAAAATTTCCTTGGAACCTCCCAAGAAGTGGTAAAAGATGAGAGGGAAGTGAATAAATAAAGAGAAAATATTACTAATCACAGGAAAAGCAAGGGCAGATGGAGACAGGTTAAAATGACTTAAGTGATTAGAATTGAAAATAAATCATATTAATATGTTGTGACAAGAAACAAGTGCTTTGATAGGCTTGTACATATCACTTGAAATTCAGTGCACCTAAACAGTGATGCACATCCACATGTTGTACCATCACCTCTTTCAAAGGGTGTTACGCATCCCGGTGAGAGCAGTACTGGCTCCGAGAAACTTTCACAGAGGGAAATGTTTACCTGGTGAGAGCAGGCACAGGGTCCCGCCTCAGAGAAGGTGGGGAAGGACAAAAAAAAAATAAAGGAAATGAGAAGAGGACCAAGATTCAAGAAAGAACACTGCTCTAGCAAACCACAAGGATGTCTTGATGTTTCATGCTACAGTGAAGAAATGACTAACACCAGGGAAACCCAGGATTCACATTCCCCTGCCCCATAAACTGGACTCTTGAGTGAAAACAACATCTCTGATGCATCAGTGGTGCTGGGATGGGGCACAAAGCTGAGTTCTCCTTCTATCCACGGGAGGGCAGAGCCGCTCACACATTAGATATATGACACAAGTACATTTTTACATAATATTAAGAAGTCTGTAACTTCAGTACCAAATATCCTTTGCACAGCTTCAAACAGCTTTGGTTAGAGGAAGCAAAACTCTTGTCTGTTTAAACAGATGTCAGACAGCAGGAGGAACAAACACCCAACTCAGTTCTTAGGAGAGATCTGCAAGAGAGAATTAAATTGAATTCTGAAAACTGCAGCTGCAGTCCCATAGCCAGGATGAGGAAATTCCAAAAACAGACGACTGAGGTGGCAATGAGATGGCAGGAAGAGTATTTACCCAGGAGAGGAAGAAAAGACTATTTACACAACAGTATTAGGGTTCTTCTTGAGCGTAATTGACAGGGCTCTAGTAAAAAGAAACAGCAAGTACAGAACTTCCCCAGTGAAGACGACACACAATGACCAGGAGTGCAGAAAATCTAATTTAACTTTGCTGTATTAGGAATGTAGTTACTGAGATTTTTTTGCATAGAATCCTTGCATACAGAAGTCTTCAAAATAACAATCTAATGTAGCTATCTGCAATAGGTGTGCATGTTACTATTTTGAAGAAATCATAGGCTAAACGCAGTTCTCAGTAACCACAGTGTTCTCAGCTCATGTTATGATGGAATGGAGAGGACCTGACTACAGACCGTGTGTACACTTCTGCTTCTCATACTTAACACCTGCAACTTGCAAAGATTTTAAGGTTTTGGCCTCATACTGAGTAAAAATGTTAACTTGTTTATTCCCATTATCAGGTCCATCAGTTCCAACTTGGACAAGAAAAGAAAATGAAAGACACCATGCAAACACGTGCACAAACGCAGCACCATGAATCTTCCTCTAGCAAAAAGAAAAGGATGTATTTTTTACAGGGCAGTTACATTGGTTTATGTTATTTTCATAAAGCAGGTCCAAGTTCTGCATTTGGCACACATTATTCAGCAGCCAATGGAAGAATTCAATAAATCACTCTGGCTGGCAGCGTGGAGCCCTAAACAGCTGGCCAAAGGAGTTCTGTGTGCAAACATGCAGCTGCGTGTATTGCTGATCCGTGCAAACAGGCACATGTGCATATAAGCAGGAAGGTTTAAATTAAGCCCTGACCATTTAAAATACTTCTTTTATCAGAACTGAAACAGATATTCCATTGTGGAGCATTTCAAGGAATACAAACATTTCTTTGGCAGCTCCAGTTTTTCTCTTTCAGGCCTCTCCACCTGCCAGGCCGTAAGGTTCCTTGCACATTTCATCTGAACACAGATTTCTCTTCTACTCGAAAGTCAAAGAAAGCTGCCAGGAATTAGCACCTCCTGGAGCCAGAGCTGTTAAATGAGGTGAGGTAACTCCTCCCAGGCTTTGCTACAGAGAAAGCTGAAGTGAAATACAGCACAGGAAAGAAGCTCCAGACTTCCTGAAGGTCTCCTATGTCATGCAAGGACACGTGGAAGAAGAGACCTCCTTTGCTCACACCTTTCCCTAAAGGGCCAGTTCCCACCGTGCTGCCAAAGGCTCTTTGCCTTTCTTCAACACATCCACTTACTGGTGATTTCACTGGTCCCTTCCCTGGTGTGCCTTCACAACTAAGGCCATATTAGAGTTTATCATCCAAGAAGATTTGGACCTTTAGATTTGAGGAACAGCTGTTTGAGAAGGTGGTGTACTGTATGTCTAGATTTGGGATCCTGCATGCTCCAGCGAGGACATGGGTGCACAGAGAGGCTGTCTTCAGGCTGAGAATGTTCTTGCTCGGTAGCTTCAAGAATGGAGCACTGAGGAGAGGGCAAAAGAGTGCACAAAATTCAAGTGACCACAGGTTGTCTTTGCCCTACCACCTCCTGAAATACAGAAACTCTATACTGGGACAGCACCGATAGAACTGAATGCCACAGAGAAACTACATCATGCTCAGCTGGAATGAATGGAAAGCTGCTCACATCACACCTCTGCCACTGCTTTGGAAAAGGAGATCAGAGCTAAGATCTACTCTGCTGGGAATTACAGAGAAATAGGAAAGGGTGGAGGGAATTAAGAACCAGTTTGCACTGTGCAGTGCTCTGGGACCTGCTTGATAAACCTAGCCCTGAACCACACACCAGACAGGTTGTCCTCAGGTCTCTGATGCTGCTCAGGTGGTCACTGCTGACTTCAAGCAAAGAGGGATGGATAATGTCTTGTCTCTGCAAGACAAACCAAACCCACCATGTCTCAGCCAATGGACAAGAAAATGCACAGCAAAGATGAAGTTACCAACAGGCAGTGATAAACCACTCGTGAAGACATCTGAGCTTGAGCCAATATCCAGAGTCACTGGGAAACATTCTTCAGTAGGTGTTGGGTGGGAGCTACACAGTTCATTACTCATTACTACATTAAATGGAGAGGGATAATAATTCCAAAACTAGAAGCCTTGGGGATACAATGCTCTACACGGAGATGGGAGCTGTAACATTACAGGCAGGATTTAACACTACTTTTTTCACAGAATCACAGAATATCAGGGATTGGAAGGGACCTTGAAAGATCATCTAGTCCAGTCTAGTTTTACAGACAGATGTTACGCAGGAGCAAACCTATCGAAGTCAGTGGACTTAACACCAGTGTAAAACCTGCACAACAGAGAGGAGACAGGGTCAATGTTGAGTGGAGATAGCAGAGGCAGGGATTTTGAGAACCGCCTGTGGAAAAATGTTCACACGTACTTTGCACACATCATTGCTATGATTAATTTCTTGTGCATGCATGAAGTACTCAAAATGTGGGCTTGAACTTGCTAACTCCAGCAGTATGAGAATAGACTCACACAGCAGATACTCAGCTGGAGTAAATCAACATAACCCTATTGAAGCCAAAGGAGTTACATCAATTTATAGCACCAAAAGAGCTGGTCTGGAGGCATTCAAAAACCGCACGAGGAAAACAAACCCACCAAAAAACAAAACCAAGAGGAAACACATTGCAGGGAATGTGCTTTTTTGTCCTAAAAGGCAACTTCGGTTTTCTTTCCCTAAAGATGTACTTATTCATCCCACTCCTCTGGGAATTGCTCACAAAGCTTTCTTACATTGCTGTCCATTTAGTGTCAGGTTTCACTCCCACCAGTCATTCAGTTTAGGGGCTCCCTTGCTGATTAAGAGACTTACAGTAATTCAGTAACAGTCCAGATGCTAGACACTGCCTCTCTAGGTAGCTATTTGAGGCCTGGTAATTCAAAACCTTTTATTTAAACCCCCGTCATCTTCCAAAATACAACTTTCAAGACCTAACTTACTGTTCTTTCAAATTACTGAAAGCAGCAGGTGGGCTCTAAGGAAGTAATTTGTTATAAACATGATGCTGCCTACATAATGGTAGCTGTTTAATCCCTGCAGTGGTTAATGGCCAGCACGCTGGAGAAGAGCGCAGAACAATTTATGAATTCCAAATATGCTTTTTGTAATAGAATTCTGGCATCCAAGAAGAGTAATGTGATACATGGAGCCGACTACTCCGATTATGCCTCAACCCTTCTCATAGAGCCTGAAGGAAAGATTTTAGGCTATCCATAACCTAGGGTTGTTTAGCAGCCTAATCTTCAGATTGGAAACACCTTGAATCCCTGAGGTCAATTTAGATTTTCATCCTTTCAGTGTACAATAGGGGCATTGAGATTGGGAGCCATTTCTGAGGATGAAAGCACTACAAAGAGTAGAGGAAGCACATCTTGGATTAGACCACACAGATGGAGAGGCTCCATGTTGCTTACAGATACCCACAGCTTGGTAGCTCACATGGGTACTGCCCAAAACCCTGATCCCCCCTCAAACAATGCTGAGACCTATTTTCTGTTAATGTATTTCAGTCTTCAGCGTCTTCCTTACAAACACCCTCTATATGTGCTGCTGGGCAGTGAAACACGCTCCTCTCCTCTCCGAGGAAAGGAGCTCAGTAGTGATCCTGAGAGTCCCTCTGAGTGCTCTCATCCTAGCAAACCTACCAGGGACTGACCATCACTCACTAAAAGGAAGAATTGGCAACGCACTTGAGAAGCTTCAAGTCACAATGAACATTTCTGACTGCCTTCTTACATTACTATAGTAACGATGATAAATGCTTGCAACATGCAGTGGCCAAAAACTCACAAGCACTTCCATCCCTAACACTTTGGACAGGAACGGAAAGGAAACAGATCCTATCTTTGACAGTCTCTGCGTTGCAATTAAAGGCAGAAATGTAACAAAGCAAACAGCAATCAATGTCGGTTCACACAGCAAACCCAGAAGAAAAATAGCATTAGTATCACCCGAAGGTTTGTTCTGTTTTGGGGGTGTTCAGTAAACATCCGAGCAATGAGTTGGAGCTGTAGTGACAATGCATCACTGAAGATCAACCCCACACAGAGGACAGCACAGGCTCTGTTTATGAATCCTGGATTCAGGACTGAACCAGTACTTTCCAGTGTGTGCAGCAGAAATCCAAATGTGCAGAAGAGGGAACAACCCCACAAAGAGAACAAGGGAAAGCTTGAAAGTGATGTCCCTTCTAAATGAACTGGAAAGAAAATGCACTTACCGCTTTGACAGCAAATCACAAGGTAATTGTTTCTTCCCACAGACATTATTGTAACATAGACAAAAATTGGTCACCATTAAACAAAGTTTACTCAGTGGCATTTTTACTGTTCTGCTGATGGGCCAGTTAAGAAAACACTGAATAAATTATGAAACAATAGAAGGAAGATGGCTCTTTATAAGCAGTGTTCGATATAACAATTTTAAAAGGCTATAACACAAGTTTATTGAATTTGGCAGGGCTTATAAATCCTAACTCCCATTACCGCACTGCAACTTAAAAAGAAGTATTCTTCAATTTGTCATTGGAAGTTTCAAGTTTAAGTGGTCCCAGTGCAAAATGATAACTTACTCACACGCTCAGATGTTTCCATGCACACACCACAGGTCAAACATGTGGGTAAATGCGGCAGTCCCTGCTGCAGCCTGTCTTGTGTATGCAAACACGTGGGAGCCACTGGTCCCCGCCTGTCCAGCTGACCAAGTATTTATCTCGTTTGAGAGCTCATTGGTAGTGTTGGTTTGTTCACTTGGTTTTTTGATGGTTGGACTTTTAAATTCTTTTAAAATAATTCTGACCCTCTTGATCATCTTTCTGCAATGGTTCGGTGTTGTCAAAGCTCAAAAGGAGCAGCAGAGCATTTCAGTTCGGATGCCCATGAGTCCACCCAGCTGGTTTAATGGCAATCACATAACTAAAGGGTGTTTTGGGAACCTTTGATTCTGTTGCAGGAACTGAAGCGCTTGCCTACAGACAGTTTCTGGCACACAGTGGTCTCAGTTTGCGGAGCAATGCTCCCCAGGAATTAACCTGGGCTCACAAGACCTTCCTCCTTGCCCAAATACTATGAGATCTTTAGAGTCCTGATTTGCAGTAGGGAACAGATGAAACACAAAATACATTTGGCCACAAGGCAGATTTGTAGAACTAAGTTTGGAGGATTTGAAAGGGAAGGAGGTTCTTTTCTCCTTTCCCTGTGCAACAAGCAAGCTAACATCAACTCCTCTAAACAGACAACTCTTTTCCAGAATATTGTCTTACAGATATGTCCAATTTATTAAGACTGGAACAGGATTGAAGCATTTAACCTTTATTTTAAAGTGAGGGGGGAATTAAAAAGGCTTAACTGCTAGGGCTGCTAGAAATGTAGCTGCTTCAAGCCTGAAACGCTGAACTGTGATTAGAAGGAAATTATTCCCAAATTCACCAAAAAAAGCCTGAAGCTTTCTATTTTGTTTTCGTTCTATGGAGAATATACAGCTACATACAGACTTCACATGAAAAGATACAAATATCTTGTAGTAACAAATTCACATCAAGTCATCATGTTTTTCTATTAATTTCTGCTTTGAATTTGCAGCTGAAAAGCTGAAATAAAAATCCATGTAGCAATGATCGTGAATAAGATCTTCCCATAGAACAACACTACCTTGAAAAACACTGAACCACAGAAGGGCTTGAACCAAAGACCAACAGGAGCTGATGAAAAAAAAAGTGCACATCTTTAACAGTTTCTGAATCAGGTCGAGCAAAGCTTTAATTCCACCCAATTTTATACATATCCACTTCTATCTCTGCAGGAAGGAAACTCCATTTTCAATGTGACAAAATGACTGGTAAATGGGGACTTTTACAGGGACTAGCCTGTGACATCTATTTTTAAATTTAAAAAAATGCTTTCCAGGGTTATTATATTACAGACCTACCTTGACCAAATGCAGCACCATTTAAAAAGAGGGATGAGAATACCCCTAAAACAGAAACGTATCTGCTCCTCCAGAGACCCAAATAGTTAAACTAGAAGCTTGAAGTTCATCACTTGTGTTTGTGTGAAAGCACACTTAAGTCAACTGACAAGCTCCCCGTTTCTAGCAGAAGATCGGTGATGTTGTGATGACTCTTGGGCTGCGCTGGCTTCTGAACACCAGCCTTCATTTAAGAGCTTTCTTTCAATACAAGCAATAATATTTGGACAGCTCCAGCAGAGCAGGATTTACCGCTCTGCTTCCACTGCCCCCCTCTCCAGAGTACGGGCTTTTCAAAAACTAATGATTTTTTAAAGCCTCCTTTTCTTGGTGAAGCACAGAGAGAGTAACAGCTTTGCCCCAAGTCAAGCGAAGTGAGAGGAAAGTGATATTCCTCCAGGTCACGCTGAAAACCCAAGGCAGGCTAAGAGCTGCATTCACATCATGATTCTCAGCCCTGATCCAGGAGCTGCTGAAGCCGACACAAGTCTCTCTACTGACTTTAATGGGCAACAGACCAGGACCCTTTGGCCTTAACCCATGGGTTAATCCTTGGGCACAAGCCTGAAGATAAGTAATTGCAGAGCAACTATGCTTCTTACAAAGCACCAAGACAACAGCCAGATTTGCTTGACGTGGACTGGGAAGGCGCAGTGCATGAAAAAGCACAATTCCCACTGTTACTGCCTTGTTGAAGCCCTCAGGAATTTGAACGTGCACTCTGCTGCTTTGAAATACAACCTTCTCCTGCACATCTCATGCCACATCCCTCGGGTATTATAGGGCCACGTATTGCCCAGGATCCATAAGCTCTGGATGGGCAATGCAGAGCCCTGTTGGTTAGGTTTGCTAGACAAGACCAAACGCAGGACACGGGGTCTCTACCATTTTCTCACCTAAAAGTACTTCTTAAAATTCAGGCAGACTGATAAGGGTCACAAGTTTTTATATGAAAACAAAGCAAATTAAGGTATAAAGAATGAGATTTTTCTCTAAACAGAGGTTTTGTTTATTTCAGAACAAATATTCCTTATAAAAAGCATTGAACTCCTCTGCATCTGAGAGTCCAGCTGTATTTTGCTTCAAGGTAATCACATTAGCCCAGACACTGGCTGTATGTTAACAAAATCCTTTTTGAAATGTGCTCTAAATAACACATTCTGAGATGTCATTAGACTAAATGCAAACAGAACACAAGCCTTGAAGGGCTGTACACATTAAAAAAAGGATTCCTAGAAGTTGCACTTTATGGGACATATCACACGCTGCTGACGTCCTTGGATGCTTTGCCAGAGCCAAGATTAATAGCCCATTTTAAAGCCTGAAAATGTTTAAGAACTGGAATGCTAGTGCTGATGGCTGAGCTCCCTCACGTTCCACTGAGATCAATGAATTTGAAAGCATTTGGCATCTTACATGATAGGTGAGCTTTGCTCTAGCTACCAAATCTTGATTAGTCCAAAATAGAAGAACTTTGAACAGTCTTGGAAGAACGTAGAGGAAAATGTGAGCTGTCATGGAAGAGAAATAAATCTCCTTCCTGCCAGCCACAGTAAATCTCTTTCCCTCTCTCATCAGTTTCCCCTTCCCTCCACCACCCCAAAAGAAGAAAAATAAATAAATAAATAAAATTATCTTAATGGACAAGACTGGACCACCTGATAGTTTATTTCTGACCAGCTCTGCACAACCTCCTGGGATTTTCAACAAACATCATAAACAAAACCAGGTGGGAAACTGTTTTCATTTATTTTCATTTTACAGAGAAGTTCAGACTGAAATTGAGTTGTTTACAAAACTACAGGACCGTGAGGGGCCAGGAAAGAAGCCTATGTCAATCTGAAATCCACAGTCAACATCTCACTAAAAGCAAGGGTATATTTATGTTATGTGCCCAGAATTAGCAATAAATAAAGAAACTCTGTTAAAGATGCAGAGGCAAAAATCCTAGTTTACACAGCTGCACCAGCCCAGAGCATTTTATAAAACTATGCAGTACCTGAAAAAGGTTGAATCGCAGCCTCCTATGAAAGGGAGTTTCACAGCAGTTTATAACAGGATGTCAGGATCATCAATACGCAGTTATAACTGCAAATTAATTTAAAAACAGGTAAAAGTAAGAGGTTGGAGTTCAGCCTAAGAAGAGGGATACTTTTCAACACAGTTTAAAGCTGACAAGTCAATTGAAATTAACGTTTCAACTTGTTGAGAAGATGCACTATGCGAAGAAGGGCTCAGACTGAATGTCAGCTCTCTGGTAATCCTAACCATTCCTTAGAAACCTCTCTCCAAAGCACCTCATGCAGTACTGAAACTATGGATAGAAGATACAGCATGAAAACTTTCATCTCAGGGTTTAGATTAAGATCTTTCTGTGGCCATACTTACATTTGAGAAGAGCATCATCTCAGCTGGCCATGGCTAAGATCATATGGTAATACAGACCTCACTGTAAGCAAGAGCAAGTTAAGGCTGTGACGTGAACCGTTTCAGCTGAGTTACCCCTTGCTTAGAGGCCAGCAGCTCTACAGCAAACATGTACCAACAGCCAAGTCAGGACCACGCTCAAGCGAAAGCAAAACTTCAGAAAGAAGCATGTGATGCTCCACTGCCTCCACAAGTTTCTCACTTATGAATGGGTGCATCTTAACAGCGGAGCATGATGATGAGCCTCAACTGCAGGGCAGAGACATCAGTGTTTTTCCATTCTTCTTGACATGACAGTAAGTGCACGTCAAAGAAAACGGCAACACTTCCTTAATCAAAGCAAGGAGCAAGTTTTCACCAGCTGAAAACATAGATTAAGACTTAACTCTGATGAAGCTGCTGTCAGACCAGTATGGCTGAAAAAAGATTCACACCCTTGCAGAAGTAGGCTAGAGAATGTCATTTAAAAGAAAAAATAGTTTGCCAGCACAATCTGATCTGTGTGCAACTCCTCTGCCATTTTCATGCAGATTCAGAATATGTTATTTCATGAGAAAAAGAAAAATTGCAACTTTGTAAGAGATGAAAATTCAAAAGGCCAGATCCCCTTTATATAAAACAGCCCCTTTCCATCATTTAGCTGAGCAAAGGAGCAAAAATACTTTTAATTTAATTTTGCTTTTATATCCTGTTAGACTGCTGGGTTGGTACAGTCTTCCAGAGTTCAGAATTAAATCACACTGCAAGTTACCAAGAGTCCTGAATAGGCTATTTTATTAGCACACAGAGAAGCACCACTCGATACCGAATAGCATTCCCCTGAGCTCTTCAGAAAGTGGCACGGCGATGCAGACCCACCTATGCAGCTGCACATACTCACCACTGCCCTCTGTGCTGTTCCATTTTAAGAAGAGAGGAGAAAATGCACAGACTGGGCAGAAGATGGACAGTTTCCACGGTCAAAAAGCAAGCCACTGTGTCCAAGTCTAGAACTGGGGATGGATTAAGGCAATGTTGGGCTCAATGTCACCCAATGTCAGGCAACACAGGGATGAAAGAGGCAGTGCCTGAACAGCACTGCTGCCCTCCTCCCACTGCACTAATCTTTGCACAACCCTGGTGTTATTTCTCCTTTCATGGCAGTGAATAAATCCCCAAGTTTCAGTCACAGGAAGGGTTCTCCCAAAAGACTGTATTAGTGAATCAATTCCAAACGTTTGCAGGTCACATAGAGATAAAAGCAGAAAAGAAAGAAAGATTAGAGTCAAGACACACAGGTCAGAGGCAGAGTATGCACTGAAGACTCACACTAACTACAACGATAAACATCTCCAAAAAGCTTCATGAGTCACTCTTATAGAAAACTCCTACTACAAAGATCCCTATTCTTAATGCAGAAGTTGCCTTCTCAGAAGTCAGTATAACCTTAAGAACAGCTCACATGATAATTCTTCATGGTGTCTCTGAAAGGATTAATCTTGCCTTTTGCACGTACTGTCCTGAAAAAGTTACAATGAGAAAAAAGCAGTTATCTTCAGTCTGGTGCTGAATTTATGCATGAACTTGAAAAAGTTATGAGATATGGAACTTAATATGAAAAACAACCTTTCATAGTCCCATAAAATGTTATTTGCAATGCTTTGCATCTAGTGAAAAATTAATAACAGAGAAAAAATGAAGCCGCTCCAAGCCAGATCCTCAGCTGAGCATAGCTCACACTGATCCTCTGCAAAGAGCTATACAGGTTACAGGTTCCTCAAAGGCGGGATCTGTATCCAGGGTCCATCATACTGTATTCTGACTGCCTCTGCCACAAACAAATCTTAAACACAGAGATTGAGAAGGGAAAGCATCATGAGGAGAGATTTCTGAAGTACGCTGAGCAACTCAGTGGCATAAGATAAAAGGAGGAGAGTACAGCCACATTACCACACTCAAGGAAGCCCAGAAGATGAAGCAGCTGCGCTGCTGGGACCGTCCCTCCACGCCAGGTCAGAAGATCTCAGCACTATTGTCAGCTTCCCCCCAAAGCTCAAATGGGTTAGAAAAAACACCCATAAATTTGATCTTTCCCTTCTGCCAAAGATGACAAAGAGCTATGTGAGTGGATTTAGACACCCATCAGGGCAGGAGTTGCAGTTTTCTCCCCTGTGGATGGGCCCCTTTGACTATCTTTCTCATGTCCATGCTGTCTGAGCTGCACTCATCCTTCCCTCCCCTCCACCACTGCTCTGCTTAGATGCTGTCTTCCCAAGACATAACACAGTTATAAAACAAAATAATGCCCCTAAATCACTGTCTCCAACCCTTGCATCATTCACTGTGTTTGCACACAACATCCTCTTCTCCTTGACTAAATCAGACTTGTGTGTTCAGGAGAGGTCAGCTCAATGCTCACATTTCCACAGTGCTGACAGAGCTGTGACCGTGTCAGTTCCGAGGCTCTAGCACAACACAGGTAACGATCTACTGAGGACACCAACTTGCTATGGTCAAAACTTCAAAAGTTTGCATCAGATGATGACCCAAAGGATGTTTAAGGACACCACCTGACAATACCCGTGAGGAGATGTGCTCAGCAGCTTTCTAAATCGGACTTAAACCAAACCACCCCAGCAAAAGTCTTTTCATTCAACTGGAAACTCATTCTCATCGAAGCTGTAGTAGAGAGCAACCTAGATTTAGTGCTTTGACGGGTAAGTCTCCTAGACTGACCAGACAATCCAAGACTCACATGCACCACCCCAGCTGTGTGTTTAAAGCCTCAGTTTGTGAGCCTTCAATAAATCTGTCCTGAAGGTTCTGGCAGCAAGTTGTATCACGCCAGAGGTGCTATGAGTGAAGGAGCATAGCTTCAAAAAATAAATCATTAATGAGTTGCTGTGTATCGTTATGCAACTCAAGAGCACATTGTGTACCTGGCATCCAGTGACACCTTGGAAGAAGATGAAAGACATGTTTGCTAGTGCAAAATTCCAAACAACCACCACTCATTAAAGCCACTTCCTTCTGCCATCTCTTCTCCTTATGGGGATGAGCAATTTCTACTTTTCTTGACGTGACACAAAGTACTAACAGTGAAATGATCTCTCTTATCCTCCTTGTTGCTGACATACAGCAATGGTTTATGTCAACAGCAGTTACTTGACAAGTTGCCCAAAGGTTTAAACCCACAGATACTGGATATGCAAGCTGAGGAGATGCATCATTCCTTTTTCAGCCATGCACACATCAAAGGAGGCAGTGGCACATTGTCCCTCGAAGCAGGACAGGAGATGAGCCTAACCCTGGGAAATCAATTTTCCAACAAGATTGAGGTACTCACTCAGAGTCTCCTTTCACAAAGACCCCTACAGACACAACACAGTAACTACTCCAACACACATAACTATTTCCTCCAAGCGAGCTATTTCACTATGATGATCTGATGCCAAACAGAACAGCTCGGGAGTCTATCCCTACAGAATAAACTACAGCTAATATGAATTCTCTCTAGCACACTTTTCCTCCTCTCTCACCCCTTAACCCTCTATTAGGGAAGAAAAAAACTGTTTAAAAATAAGGATTGTTTCAGTTAAGGTTAGAGAGGAAAGACACTAACGTGCTGGGATGAATAAGGTGGAATTGAACTCAGTTAAACCCAATCCCTGTGTCCCTGAGAAAGTTATTCCCTTCTGTGTGCCTTAGATGCCAATCTGTAAAGCAGGGTAAGACCTACTGTTTCCCACCTCTTGTCTGTCTTGTCTTTTTAGACTTTAATTCTTGAAAGTGAACTTCTATTTACATAAGCTAACCCCCTCCAAAAATAACAAAAGCCCAGACAACTCTCCCCCACCCACTTTTTCCATTTCTGCCTTCTTCTTAGATATATTTCGAATAGGGCATTTCCATGTAGGTACTGTCCAGACGTTCGCCATGCAGAGGTTTTCAGGGCTTAAATCTTTTAGCCATAAGGAAAGCATCACCAGCCAGTCCCCACTTGCAGTCAGAGCTGCTGAGCAAGATCCTAGGGAGATGCAGCACCAACATCCCAGCAGTAAATTTCTGAAGAGGGAGTAAAGCTGCACTGCTGCTTTATTGCAGCTACTGTCAGCTCCCTGCTTCCCTCTCCTGCCCTTGCTCCTCTGACCTCTGCTGGGGCAAAGAAGAAAGGAAAAGATCCCATCTCCATGATATATATCATTCACAGAGGCTGCAGCAGCCAGGCTGAAGGTGACTGTTTTCTAGGGATCTCTAGCTGGAGAAAGCTACCAGTTCAGGACCAGAAGCTATGGCAAATGCAGTTTGCTCATAACTACTGAGTTACCATCAGACCAGTGCTCCCCATGGTCTTGGTATTTATTTTCATTGCAGATACAGAGCACACATCTCTAGAAAATAAAAAGTTAATTCATAAGCTTAATTTCAAAGCTAGAGACAAACATCTCCATTATGCTGCTAAGTTTGGTCTGCGGCTGTGCCAGTGATCTGAAGACCGAGTTGGATAATACCATTAACAGGACTAATCAGTGGTTTAAGATCCAAGGTTCTCAAGGTGCTTTCACAGAAAATAGTAAAATTGATAACATCCATGGGAGATAAGTGTCATTATTATAGCATATTTCACATTGGGGTAAAAAATAATATAGGCTAAACTGAATTACCAAGAACATTACCAGAGTAAGCCGGAAATATAATGAAGATCTGATTCTCAGTTCCCAGCATTGTCTGGGCAGTGTTGTTTCCCCTGTTGTGCAATTACTGCAGAACCCTGCTCAGCTTCGCTGCTGCAGAAACTGAGGAGAGCTGCTACGAAGCAGAGTTTACCAGCGACAAACAAAAAAGCGTTTCTGGTGAAAATTCAACATGCCAACAAACAAAAAAATCCCCTTTGGCAGAAGAGATATTTTCATTTGGAAACGTTGCCAGTGAATCTTACAGAGTTGTAGCCTGGGCCCATGAAAGCTGACAATCTGCTACTGAACGGCTGCATTCTTACCCTGCCACAGTTTGACTTCCTCCAGCAGGCAGGACCAGCTCTTCAGAAACAGGAGAGAGTATGAAAACAGACAAAGCTTTCAGCAGAAAGCACATTTTTTCACCCTCAAAAGATGATGATTGTGACAATATATAACTCTATTCCCCTGAGAGTTCTCTTTTGACAAACATTACTTCTGACCGTTTAAGCTGATGCTTGGGAACAAAAATGGGAGCTCTACAACTTTAAAAAGCCATTGTTTTTATGTAACAGAGAGGATAACATAGCCCACTATATTCCTGATGAACTCTGTTTGTTTTTTCTCCCTCAGCCCTTCCAGTACCCTGGATCCTTTTGCCTGTTGTGTCCACGTCCTGCACTCTGTTTCATATCTAAACTAAACCCCAGGCACAATGACAGCACAATGAAGCCTTGATCAAGCGCTCTGAGCTCTACTGTAAATACATCAGATAGGATGAGATCTTCCCATTTGCCCTCTATAAGCTCTGGATCAAGTCCAGGACAAAGAGAAGTTTATTAATGCACACACATTCCTACTGGCCTTTGAGCTCTTTGGCAAAAATTGTTTGAAACAGGCCTCTGTAGAGACTGAATGAGCAGTATTCAAATATTTACATCGAACAACAGAGTTAATTTCACTTCAAGACATTAGTAAGATTCACTTTGCTGCAACCTCAGCAACATATAACAGCAAACGAGCAACATAAACCATTTTCCACAATCTGAGGCGGGCAGCTTTCCATCTGGGTTTCAGCTAAGGCAGGAATGTTTCTGTCTACAATAGAACCTCACTAATCAGCACTTCACTAATCCACACATTTTATTAACTTCGCCAAAAAACTCACAGCCTCTCCCTGCCCCTCGGCAAAGATTTAATAGCAGAGACCTCAAGCAAGGGCTTTCGTTACCAAAACATATTTTTCAGGCAAACTTTACGTGCATTTGAGTCAGACATTACAAAGCAGTTTGATAAATAATTTGAGCAAAACTAGAATTGTCAAAGACAGAGCCAAATCTTATGCATATCTGGAGAAGAAAACCCAAGGCAACTTGAAATTGAAGCTACAAAAGAATGTTTTATCAAAAAACACTTAATCCGTGGTATCTCTCAGGATTTTGCCCTTTGTGAACAAAATAACACGCACAAATGAAATTTACTTCTTTCTAAGTTAACACTACATTTACCCACTTACTTACTGGCTCACAAATTCAATAACTTTCAAAGAAGTCTCCCTCCAGCCACTTTTGACACTTCATTCTTCCTCTCGCAGAGTAGTCAGCATCCTTTAAATGTAAGCCAACAGCAAAAGCAAAGCCAACAAAAACATTTAACAACACACTGCAATGAAAAGCTCTGTCCATCCTACTGTCTTAGCTCTGTGTTTAGCAACTGCTCCTACCTCTCTGCCCTAACCATTAGCACTGAAAGGCTGCAGCGATGGCAGCTTCATTTTTCAAGCCTACCAGATATTATCCACATGCCACCCTTAAAAATGAAACTAAATGACAGCACACCATTAATTATCCTTCCACTTCCAAGGGCATTTTTAAACAAGCGAGAGGATAACCAAATATACTAACTTGCTGAGTTTTTTCTTCCTCATCAATTATGCTTGCTATTGATATAAAATATGAATAATACAATGTATAAATTATGTACATACATTTATAGAGGAACAGAAGGGAAATTCATATACAGAAACCCAATAAATTGGACAGCATTTATATTGATCCATTTCTACGGTTTTCCATGAAATATTTAGCAACACATAGAAAAGAATGCCATTTAAAGTCTACAGATGTTATTTCATTGCATCTATTGTTCTTTGGCTTTTGAGTTACAATTTCCTTTAGGACTCAAGCAATTAATTTTAGAAGCATGAATAAGTACATGCAAAGAGTAGACTTTCCATTATTTTCTTCATTCCAAAAATCTTATTATAAAAGCTATCTTCACCTGTAGGTAACAGACCAAAAAGAAAAAATGAACAATACAGAATTTAAGAAGCTCTTATCTTGTAGTATTATGCTTGGAAGTGGAGGAAGAAACAGATTATTTTTACTTTATATATTTTAAATGGGGTATTGCTAAAGATTTCTTCACTGGGTTAAGACCCTCATAAAGCAGTGACATGCTGGCATTCCTCCACGTGCAACGACCCCCATACAAGGCAGAAGAAAGTGAATGACTTCAGCTAACAATAATTTGTGAGACTGTGTCTTTTCAGGTCATCAGCTTGAATTGGAAAGCCACACACACTGAAAGCTGTATGTCCAGCTAAATAACTTGTGAATGTCTGTTTTTCAGCACAGAGGCATTCAAACCCCCAAGATTTACACCTTCGCATGGGGTCTCAGCAAACTGGCCAAGCACTGAGTTTGCACCAAGACAACAGGCAGAACAAAACAATACATGAAAAGCAGCTTATTCTCTTACATAAATTACACAAACCACTGGATCAGAGGCCAGATTTGTCCAAAATACAGCTGAGCACCCCTTTAAAATTTCACTGTCCAGGAGATTTTGTTCCCCTGGCAATGCTCCGTCTGCCCTGGCAATCACAGTCAGAGGGAACACACAAGCCCACAGGGATCCTGCCATCTCCACCTATCATTCAATTCGCATCTTACCAAACCCACCTCTCCCCAACCTCCCAGGTGTGTAACGCAGAGCAAGCATTCACAAGTTCTTTTTGGAGTGCCAGATCACAGTTCCAGGCAAAGATAGGATAGAAACTCCATACATTCTCCTTGAGAGCCAAGAAGGAACAGAAGGGAAGCTCCAGCACGCGGACAGAGTACACAGAGGAGAGAAAGAAGCTGTGGTCTCACGTGTTCAATTCAGAAGCTACAAATATCCCTGCTTCATTTAACATCTCCTGTACTGCCACAGCCCAGAAGAGCAGAGAATCTGGGTGCTTTTACACAACAATCTTCCAATTAGCATCTGGTGGGCAAGAACAGATAAACACAGACAGAGAACGAGCCATCAGTTTTGACCATCCCCATTCGGCTCTGGGCTCTTCAAAATCTTATTTCCTCAGGCTAGCAAAGTTCAGACAGACACATCAAAAGCAGGTTGCTCCGGAGCTCTCAGCCCTGGCAGCATTCCTAGTTGGAGATGCATTGTGCTGGATTTACAGTGAGTAGTGCCACAAGGCTCAGGAATAGAATAGTTTGTGTCTGTCAATGATCTAATTCAGTTTATTACACAAATCTTGACATTTTAAATTAAATTACACTCTTAAAATAAAGAGGCATACAAGAAACGCTGATGAACCATAACTGTAAGTGAGACCAATAAAAAGTAATCCTTGTACCAAGCAGTAACACTGGTGTCTGACTGCACACTCCCTGATTACCGTCATTAATTCTCCAAGCTGGGATTTCTGTTCAATCCTTGCGCTTAGCTCAATAGGTCACAACTGGGAAATGCCACATTGCATTTGAAGAGCTGAATGCTGCTTCTGTCCTTGAAAATTAAAGCAATGTTGAGATGTTCAGACTTCCTAATCCAACATTCCCCTTTGCCTCTGTTTGAACGATGCTGGAAAGACATGCTCTGTGCATCACTAGCGACAAGATCCACACACCCACTCGTACGTTATTCTCAGCTTCCCACTAATGTTTACTGGAGGAGATTTTGATTTATTCAAATAGATGCCCTGCAAAACACCTACCTCAGCAGAACTGACACGATACTGCGGAAGGCTTTGACTTCACACATCTTTATCAGTTATCCCCAGAGCCTGTGTTGTCTTAATTCTGGAAAACTGCTCTGCTTGTTGCTTCTTCATTTGAACTGTATTTAATAATAACATACATTTTGACCTTCTATAGCATATACTGCCCACGAGTAAAAATCAGGTCTCACACAACTCCTTTGCATGAGATAGATTTTGACAGGATTCCAGTAAAAGGAGTCCAGAGAAAATAAAAGATATGTCCTATATGCACAAAGCTAGGTGGTGTAACAAGGAACTGATCAGGGAACAACTTACTCTCCTGGTTTAAACTTAATCCTAAGTATCCACTTTAAGAAGGCAAACGTTCTCCCCTCACAGGCAGATGAGGACCAGAAGGCACTTGGTAACGATCCTTCTCAAGCTTTGAAGCCACCCACAGAACTGCAAACAAGGCAAGAAATTCCTTCATAAAGGGTTTGCTTAAATGGCTCCTGAGATCAGGTCATCTGATCTACCCTGACATGTGGGATCCTCTCCGCTTCCCCCTTGCTGGATTAAACTCTGCTTTGCATTCTTGCATCTGGGCTCTCACAAACATACCTCACTAAACTCTGCCTTTCTTAAAAACACAGAAACTTTCAGCAGACCAGTCCAAGATCAATAAACAAGGGAAACCTTCCATGATATGCTGAAATCAGATGGCACCATCAAACTGTAACCTTAGCTGAGCATGAGAGAGAGGTGTGACAAACCCTTCTCGCCTAGGGCAACCTGCTCTGCAGCCCGCAGAACAGGAGAACCATACCCTGCACTGTTATACAGCTGGAAATCCACCTCTGGCATGACTGTTTCCTTCAACTTCAGTACAGGTGGTACAATACACATAGCAGAGACACTGCCTCTATCAAAGAAGCATCTAACAGTAAGTGATACTAAGGAGAAGATTAAAACAAAAATGTATCTACAGATTATTTCTTACTTGAAACAGTCAACCAATGTATCTGAGAAACTTGCAAGCTCCATGTTCCTTTTGACAAGCTAAGAAAGCCACCTCTCCCGTTTTATGGATTTAACATTGGGGTTTTTTTGCTATTCCAAATTACATTTCAAGATTTCAGTTAAATGTAGGCAGGATGCCAAAGCCATGTTCTGTGTGCCGCCAAACAGGCTGTAGGCACATAAACACCTACCTGTAAACATGCACATGATTTATATAAACATATGCACACATACACAGTCACTTTATAAACAGAGTCAGACCACACCTCAAGCTTCCAGTCTGCACAGAGATCCAACTCCCACACCACTGGGAATTTCTAGATACGTTCAAACTTGAAGTCAATCCTACACGTGCTTTGACCCCTGAATTTTCAGGCCTAAGACAGATCTGAACTTGCACAGAAAGGTTTCACAGATGTCTCCTCAATCTCCAAATCAGACCTTATTTTAAAGAGCCAATTTATCAATAGTAGCCAGCAAAAAAATGATGACATTTACTGTAAACATTAATTAGCAGTCTTTGGAACAATGTTGTCTGGTATTTATTATTTCTATAAAGGAATTTAATGAGCAATAATCAGGAGAGACCTAGCACAGCTAATGAAATCAGTCTGAACCAGTCTGAGGAGGCATAAAATTCATTAGGTCTTTGTCTCCATCTACTGTATGGAGAAATAATACTCATAACTCCTTGAAGGATACAGAGAAAAATGCTCAATACCTTTCTTGTTATACAAACCCAACATCTATTCCATACAGATCAGTCCTTCAACCTTCAGCAATTGTTGAAACAGGTACTGCTAGAACGCTAGCATGGAGAGACAGTCACAATGGCTTCTTTCACTTAGAACAGCAGGGAGCATTAGCCCATAATTGCAAAGTGGCAACTGTTATGGTTTTAAGGTACACTCTTCCTTTATAATAAAAAGGTTCTGAAATACAAGAAACTGTTGAAAATAACTTATGTAAGCATAAAGGGTGATTTGGAAACTTCCTGAACAGGAATGAAAATTAAAAGCCTTCATAATATTTACTTCAATTTTATTTAATGACCAACAATTATATTTCAAAAAAAAACCCTGCAGGATTGCAGTCTAAACCTGCATAGGCCTGTGAACACTCTCAGGTATAAAGGCAAAAGGAATTAAATAAAACACTCTTAATTAAAACTGTCAATCTGTCAAATTCTAGAAGAGAGTCTGGAGAAGTCTGAGCTATGACTGCTCTATACTTTGCATTTCCTAATTTGACAAAACAAAAATGCAAGTTATGATCTTTTTCTAAAGATAGCCCTTACCTGCTATTTTAGCACTCATCCAACCAGTCTATTTCTTTCCTACCTATCACTAAATTTCAGAAGCTGAAATAAAGCTTTTCATTGTTATGGACTTGGGAAGACTGGTGTCAGACAGAAAACTGGGGAAGCCCCAGGAGTCCATTAAAAACTTGATTGAAATTGTCAGGCTGATGGCAGGGAAACAGCTAACCTGTGCAGCGAGGGGGCACCGATGCACCCCAGGCAATTTCATGGTTTTATTTATTCAAACCACACGATGTTTCCAGTTCACAGAATCTGTTCAGGTGGTAGATTCAAAAATGCCAGAAAATTGAACTTTGAAACACGCCACTATCAGGGAACATGATCTTTCAGGAATAATACTCAGACGTACCAAATATGTAGTTGTAAAAATATGTAAGGCAATAATTTTGTTTTCACAAAGAACTGTCTGGCCTGCATGGTGCAGACCTGTGAGGTATTTAAACCATTTTCAAAACTGGTCATAAATAACCGGTTCCCTGGTTATTTAATATGAGAAAGAGGATATGGAACTATGGCAATTTCAATTTTTTTTTACAAATTCCTTTTTTGCCTGTGTACAAAATAATATTGATTGTTCTTACTCCAACTCAAGAGCATGCAAAGAGGATAAAGGCTCTTATGGAGTAGATGATCCTAAAGCTATGAAAGGCTTAAAAGAAACATCTTCCATTCAACTCCTCATAAACCTCAGGAAGGCTTCATCTGAAATACACAAGTAGTTTCAAGTAATGGGTAGGAGATTTTATATACATATCCTAGCTGCAACAAAAGTCACAGTCAATATTACTTCGTCACTTGTTTTTCACCCTCACCCCAGGAAGACTTCAGGCTCTTCAGAGCCCGCAGGAATCAAAGATACATCTGATCATGAGTGCTGCATGAGGGATCCTCACCCTCCCCTATGGATGCACCAGGGTAAAAGGTGTCATCACACACCCCAGCCCACAGCAGACAGGATGGCGAGCAAGGGAATAAGGAATCATGGAATGCCATGGCTTGGCCAGATGTGCACACTCACAACTAACAACTGAAGGCTTTCACATACCCTGCCAGATTGTTTTCCTGAAGGACAAGCTTTGCTGCTCTAAAGCAAACAGACCTACTTCAGCAAACACTTTCATCCATCAGTTATTTACACAGACGTAAATGTACGTGTTAAAAATAGTTTTAAACCACAAGCAGAAGCTCTACACTGGATAAAAAAGGTTTGATAATATATACGTATGGCCACAACAAGAGAGTCATCTTTGCATAGTAACCCTAGAGGACATGATGGGAGACGCCTAGACACTTGCTCTTTTGTCCTCAATATAAAGGGAACAATCCCTGACAAAGGAAAGCAGTGTCAGGAGCACTTGATCTTTGACCTTTGCTGGGCAGATGTGCTGTTGGTGCAGGCCAGATGCCAGGATGACAGAGCAAAATCCTTTTTACTTCCTGTGCTTCACTTTGCATTGTTTATATAACCTTGTTAATATTATCTTTAATTGAGCTCAGTGAGGGAAGCTGCATAGGAATTGCCCAACAGGATCTCACCACGGGGCTTATGTCCATCCCTTCACATTACAAATAACAGGTTACATTTTCCGATGGATTCATGAACATCCTGCAGCAATTGGCCACGATAACAATGGTGGCAGGACCCACAGCTTCAGAGGAAATGAGCTCTAATGGGATTATAATGGCGTATCTTGACCATAAAAGTCATTCCTCCTTAACCTTCTCATTTACTAGTCAAAGCATACTTTACAGAACAAGTGTTCAGAAGCGCAAGACCAGTTTCAAGAGCAAGTGGGCATAAGTCACTCCTATAAATACAAATGTCTCTTCATAACACATACACGAATATGTTAGAGCTCTGCCCACATTCAGTGGGCACATTCAGATAAACTGCACTTATCCCCTGCCAAGGGATGGGGCACCTCTGTCCTGCAATCCAGGAGAATAAATGAGATTTAATTCAAAGACGTGAAATAAAAGCACATGTTTTGGGAACAGCTGCATTTCCAGCTTTTCTGATTCCTCATGGCAAAAAGTTCCACCAACTAATGAATGCAAATTCAAAGCCCTTTTGAAAGTTCTATTTCATTACACTGAAAGAATGGGAAAAAAGAGTCGTCTTTGAAGTGAAATGCACTGCAGTCCTGGAACTAAGGAAGCTTTGGTAACTATAGCAACATTGTAATTTTCATTATAAATTTTAATAGATATTTAATTTGGCAAATCACAGACTGGTACTCAAGCCACTTTTTTTCCATCAGACCCAGGCTTTTCAATACATGAAACTATTCATGTTTACTAGCAGTGGCTTCTAAGGCATTTTACAACACAGCTACCTCCCAAATATAATTTTCATATCAACCTTGACAAAAAAAAAATGTACTAAGTGGTTTCTACTATTGCTGTTATTGTCCTTGACAACTTTTTTTTTTTTTTAAAAGTCATGTGAAGTGTTTGGAAATGTTCATCTTTGTAGAAGACACAACAGGTAATGTTCTGTGGTGACTAACTCGTAAGTTATTAAGAGCAGCTGAAATACTTTGCCTTCCAAATCCTGTTCAATATCCAAGTTATTTTAAAAGTATGTAGTTCTATAGATAGAAGATAAATTATAAAGCTAGTCCTGAACTATGGCAGAATGTTATATCAGAATGAAATCCACCTGCAAAAAGCTTTCTGAAATTCCCTGCTGAACATAAGACTGCTAAGCAAGAAAAACCATGCTACTTATTACTAGTGAATCTGATGAAGCACTTCGGTATTGGAATAGGCTTCCATTCCTGAACATAAAGTGCATTCCTCTGTTGTCTATTAGAAACCATAAAAAGTTTGAAAACAATCTACTATTGAACAAATTCAGAACTTTCTCAAGATAATTATGACAATTAAACATGACATAATCTCCACTGAAAAGCACATCTCAGTCAGATCTTAAGTGTGTAATGACTTAAAAAATCACAAGTCAAAAATATCACCAGTGAAAATATGAAGGCAGAGGGAATTGGGGTATAGCAATATTGTCATGAGTCCTAGGATTTTGTCCTAAAGTACTAGTTTTCTAGTAAAGGACTAGTTCATGCTTCCCTGCTTCTGGATGGGACCATGGAGATGAGAAGTCTGGTACATACACACATATGTCATCTATGGACCATCTGAAGAACAAGTTAACAAGTTAAATTACATGCCACCTTGCTTCACAGAAAAAAAAAAGCACAAACCATCAAACAACCAGAGGATATCATTTAAGTGGTACAGATACCATATTTTGACAGATAATATCAGAAAGAGTCCCCTGTAAAGTTAGACAATTGCTACAGTATCAGGCAGTGATAGCAAACAGGCAATAAAAAGGATATAACAATATATATCAAAGGATAAAAAGGAGAAAATACATTGAGAAAAAATCAGAAAGTAGAAAACTGTAAACACTAGCATTAAAACACAGTCAATTGAAGTGTTAAAAAAAAACAGAAATTAGTCTAATTGAATCATCCTTACAGCATCTGACAGCAAAACACATTGATATATTTGTCATTTTACCTGAACAACAAGATAGTTACAACTACTGAGTCGTTAAAAAAAAAATTAGCCTTAAATGTCATCCTAGATGTAATGAAATGTCATCCTAGATGTAATGACAGAATCAAGATTAAATAACTGCTAAATACCCAATATACTTATTTTTTAGAGGAAAGAATCTATCTGTGTAGCCACAAGTACCTATTCCTAGATTGCAGTCCCCATGAAGAGATGCAATGAGATCCCTCGGGTGGAAATTTGTAATAGCCAGGAATACAGAAATTTCTTTGTTATTATTAGAACATGGAGGATATTTGATAAGACATGGAGAAAACAGCTGTTGCCTACATCATTAAAATAGCACTGAACGGTCAAACAGAACCTGCATGGATTAATCATGGGAAGAAGGGCTAAAAATAAATATCCCTCTGACATCAGTGTCATGTCTAAGGTACCGTAGCAAGCACAGCAGAGAAGGGTACAAGGCACTCTAATTTAGGGAAGGCAAGCTCTCAGCTCAATTAGGTGAGGCTTCACTTAATCAAAGAGGAAGCAATCGAGTCAAACGAAGCATGCTCCAATTGTAATAGAGAGCACAGTTACTGCACTCTCTCTCTCCGTGTTCTCCAGGTATTTACCCTCATTCCGGTCTCCTCCCACACTCACTGCTGATACAATCCCTGCGTTGTTACATAAGGTGGACACTACCATAATAGAGAACATACTTCTTCTGTTCTTTAGCCAGCATCCACTGCTAGGTCTTAGTACTACATGTAGGAACAAAAATTAAATTTAACCCAAGGCAGAAGCAGCCACTAGGTATAAAACAGACAAAAAAAGGAAAAGAATCCTTCAAAAATGGAAGATTCAAGCAGAGAGGGAAACACAAACCTGAAATCAGTAAAAATCCTGCTACTAAGCTTTGAAGACTGAGTTGTGGTGGAAGCTATTATTAAAGGCTTAGCAATAACCAATACCAAGGTAAGTTGAACAGGAGTAACAAAGCCAAACTTAAAAGGATATGTAGCAGAGAGGTTGTTTCCCAAGTATCTGAAGACTCAATTATGGGACAGTTAATTCCATTAGCAGGACACTGAACTAAGCCCTTTTGTTTACAGGGGTCAAGGTCACAAGGGCTGGGTGTTACCAGTTTCCCCAGTCCCATAACCCCTAACAGCCACACTCTCACATGCTGGCAAAATGGCCACATCTACCCCATTTTCACACAGAATCTAGAGAAAAAAAATCAGTACATCCTTTAATCAAAGTTGTGGAGGGATAGAAGGTGCCTTGTGTGGCCAATGTACCCGAGAAGGGCTTCCCCTCGCTGTCAGCGCCTGTTTTAGCCAGCCTCTGCTTTGCACAACAGAAACCCTGCTGCAGTTAATGGGGCAGATGATGAAACTCACCATTCTTTGGTCTGAGAATTTACCTCTGAGCATAATTAGAAGCACCATCATTAACGTTAGTGTTTAAAATTGCAGGCAGGATCCAGACACACAAAGTATTCCTATAGGGCTACAATGCACTTTATAGACCACATAAGAAAGACTGTCCTTCAACCAAATCCCAGATCTGTCTGAAAAGCAGTTTGCCTGCTTCTCTCCAAAAGACCAAATTAAATCTAATCCACATACTAACACAAGTGCAGATAATAGAACTAAATGTAGTTCTTATCTAGTGGACAGGCAGTCTGCCTAAGAAACATTTATCTAAGGGGCTTTATCTATGTCTGACCAATCCCACTGAAAAGACTATGCTTCTGGCAAACTACAAGCTGCTGAGTTAAAGGCCCAATCAAACAAATCAAGTTTCAAATGATGCAAAAAAGCTATAACTAACCAAAACAGAACACAAAAGGTGTTTCATGCCAGGAAAATAATGGTGTGTTTGAAGAATATGGAACTGTAGGTACTGAACACAGGACGGAGGGTTAGGCTATATGACCAAAGTGATCCCTATCTATGACATGTAGCCATTAGAAGTTTAAAATAGCAGCTATATTAATTTCTCTCTACACCCTTCTCCCCAGGGGAGTTTTAAAAGGGATTCTGAATTGCAATGCAGTATCAGGTGGTTTTATATATCAGACCAAGTATATTTTGGTAAAATGCAGTAAGTACAGCAACTGGAACCAAGCAGAAGAATCTATCAGTCCTGCATAGCGTAAATTCTAGCCCTTCCTTGTTACCCTCCCCTACAGGTATTTTATTTTCACAGATGATGCTATTTTGGAGCAGATGTAGTTTGGACCTATTTAAGGTCCATTTAAGAGAATATCAAACCAGACAAAACATGTAACAGGCTTCTCTCCTGACAAGGGCACTTCTGTAGCCGTTCAGTTCAGTCCCCAGTTCCTTGCAGAGAATCCACCTGAGACCAGCTCAGTACTCATTCCTACCAAATACCTCAATATGAATCGCCTTCAAATTGCACTGGCTTTCAGTGGCTGCCTACCCGAGCTAGAAATTAATTCACATCCACTGCTGAACAAGGTTTCTGTCTATCACCACTTCCCCTAGAAGTTACTAGGGCAATCCCTAATATATAACTTTGATTTGCTGCCCATGCTTCTATTGGAAGTATCAGCTGTTCCTCTAGCCTGGCTGTTCCAATTCTACCACGCTGCTGCCGCCACCACTGCTCAGTTAAAATACCTTTCCTTTCTCTGGAATACCAGTTGCATAAAATGAGGTGGTTGTCGCTGCTGTGGAGTATAGGTCCTGTTTAATCACGCTGTCATACCTAGTTATTTCCCGAGAAGCATTTGAGCATGCAACACGTACAGCGGGAGACGGAGTTACACAATCCCAGCAGACTGTAGCCAGCCAGTTCTGTATCACAATGTTGAACATTTACCCACAAACCCATAAGGTGTCTGCACAAAGATTACAGATGAAATGATAATCACTTTATCTGTGATCAAATAATTTAAAAACCAACAAAATATTTTCTGCTACGTGTTAACTAACTGAGGGAACTCCTCAGTGAGACTGTGGAAGTTCTGGAGCAGCTCCTGAGGTAGACATAGAAATAACAAGTACCTCGTTTAGCGTCGGAACGAGGGTCTGCAATACTTACACTGATTAAAATTGCCAAGTAGCACACTGAGAGCTTGTCTCTCTCTGGTACCCCAGGTATCACAGAAAACATGTTGTTCAATGTAAACTTCACTAAGGACCAATAGCTCAAAAAGGACTGAGCAGAACTAACTGGTACTTCCCCTTGGGGGAACTAAAACAAACTGAGACCTCAGGCTCAAACAAATACATACAAGGTATGTATACTGCTCAGTCTTAAATTCCTGCATCACACAATTAAAAGGTTTTCCAGGTCTAAATGCAGGAGTTGCAGGCAGATAGAAAGGATTTAATTAAAATAACTCAGGCCAGAGAATCAAGACTTGCTGAATTCCAAGAAGTTAACTTTCCTAGGCTGATTTCTGCTACATGTCCTGAAATTAGGTATCCTTGATGTGGAAAAAAACCACTCAAACCAAAACAACCTGCAAAGAAACAAGTATAGACACTGAGTCACGTTCATGTTTTTTGCTCTGTGAGGGTCAACAGAGTTACAATGAATGGAAAGAAACCCATTATATTAAGAACGAAAACTCACAGCAATAATGAAACACTGAGCAGGAGCTGTAGCTCTGAGATGACAGGCGCTGCATAGGGGGATATACGGGGACAGAGATTCTGCTTGGGTAAAGAGCTGCAACAGTTTATACCAGCTGAGTCTCTGTTCCATATACTTCGAGGAAGCTGTTTCCATCAATAAAAACAATTATTAGGGTTGTGTACTTTGCAGCTTTTTTTTAGGTTACAGTTTCTTCTGCCAAGCTAGGAAGCTGTGCTGTGAGCAGCTGGTACTCCCAGGACTAACAACTCTACCACAATTTTATCCTCTAATACTCAAGCCTCCAATGTCTGTTTGCCATACAGGACCACAGAGGGTAACTATGACAAGTTCCTTGCCCGTGCCTACAGAGACTCACCCACTAGCTTCACAAAATGACCTTTGTTACAATGGGATTTACACTGGTGTCCTTGGAAGCAGCAGATGGTCAGGATGAGCTGCTGCCATCAGCACTTTTCTTTTAGTCTGTGAAATTATTCAGTCTCCCCGACAGCGGAGGCGTTTTCTCTGCTTAAGAACGAAAGCATGCTAGTTAAAAGATGGGACAAAACTACAAGTCAAGCAGCAGTGTCTTTAAAAGCCACTAAAATGGACTGTATTTTGTGGTTATAGAGGAGCAAGAAACCACTATCTCAATCTGATGTATGAATTAAATGCTGTACCTTATCAACAGGAAATATGAACACATTTCCTTCTATTATTTCCTCTTGCAAATCATTCCCTGTAGGTCTCAAAGGAAACAACAGATGCACCCAAAACAAGCTTTCATTTCTTTGCAGGGCTGTTCAAAGAAAATACAGAACTCTGTTTTGGTTTGGGTTTTTTTAACATCTCACTATTTAGACAAAATTTCTTGCTTGGAGAAGTTGAAATGCTTTACACACAGGCTGACATCATTATCTCTACCTGTTAAAACAGGGAACTGCGAGGAAAAGCAAGGGCAGCCGCAGAGTTGCGCCCAAGTCTCTTTCCGAGTCACCATACGATGCCACACTACTAAGCCTCCCCCACAATCTAAATCCAGCAAGATATTAACCTGCAGTAGAGCCTTCCGTCCTTTGAATGGCATCTTATACTGTAGGAATAGAATGGGGAAATCTTGTCAGAGATGTACGCACATTTAACTGAGAAATCTCTGATACTTCTGATAAATTTTCCAACTGATTTATCCATTGCTAAAGTGTTTCTTGTACGAGTACGATCTCAGTCCTGTAATGGGACTCTTCTCCCTCCAACAATCTAAGCAGGCTTGAACGGTTGACACTCTTGGCTTGAACTGTTGGCTCATGTGTTACCTTATGTTGCTTTTAATTGCAACGTATTCTTGCCTAGAATGACACGCTTGTGTCAACACAAAACAGGCTCAGTACAAGATTCATAATGGAATTTGAAACACTCTGTAGTGCAGAAACATTGGAATCCGTGAGCTTGGTTTCAAATCCTTCCAGGGAGATGCTTTCTGAGAAGTCTGCATCTGGTTTTCTAATCCCACTGAAGTTTGAGAGCATTCAGATCAAGCTTTACATTAAGTCCCTTCCCTAACAAGCAGGGCCAAGACGAATGAACTTACATTTGCCAACTGATCCCTAGAGAGCGCAACGCATCTCTGCTGTAACATCCTGATGCCATTTTTTCCAAAGCTGCTGGGGGTGGTGTCAGTTTTAACCTTAAAAGATTTGTTTTCAATTTCCCTTAAAGTTTGCAATAATTTAGAATACCTACAGCTTGGCAAAACACCCATTTAAGAAAATTTCTCCTCAAATTACAGGACAGTCAAGATAGACAAGGCTGATTGCAATTAAAGGTACAGGCTGAAAAAACAATCATGACTTATAGAGTGCATAGGAAATGGCTTGAAGACTTCAGCACTGATGGAATTTTGGAACCATACAGGGAGAAAATAATCCTAACTGATGTTATAAGGACTTTTTGGTTATCCTTTTAAAACAATTCTTAAAAAGGTGGGTTTTCTTCCACAGAATTCTGTTAGTTTCATCTTTATTAAATAAGGTGAAACATCTCCCACAAGCATAGTAAAAAAATATATTAAGCCCCAAGTCAGGTGGTTTTCTTTGCTCAGCCATGGGAGAAATTTTTCAGTCCAGTAAGTGTAATTTCATAGTGAAATTAAAAAACCGAGAAACTAATCAGGGCCATGAATCAGTCTCACCGGGGAACAACAGGGCTATGCAGAACACAGATCTAAATTGCTATCAATGTTGCACATCCAGCCCGGGGATCTGCACTTGCTGGTGAAACTTAGCGCCAGATGAAAATACGCTGCGCAGGGTAGACAATTTTTTGCTGCCCTCTGCAGGGCAGCGTGGAGCATTGCCGTCTGCTGCTGAAGCCTGGGAAGACATAAACGGGCTTAAAAATAACCTGTGCTTTTTCAGAAGAACTTACACAACTTACTGGTGTATTGTTATTTCAACAGTAATTTCTACTCAATTTATATTTACTAATATTGCATTTGTAAATGCAAATGGTCTATTTTACTCCAGTCAAAGAGTCAGTTATAGCTGTGCTCAGAGTTTCATTCCTGTTTTCTCAAGAGAAAGAAGTCGATATACATCCAAACAGGATGAGCTGAGCATAGTCAATTCTCACTTCTATTCCAGAGTCAAGTGCATGTTCTAACTAATGCAGAACTCAAAAGAGCTGTACTCTCTCTCTCACATACACAAAACTCCACAGAACAAACCCCACCCCCAATGCTTTAAGAGAGCACAGCTAGGGCTTTCTTGCTGTGCAGGGAAAAAGTGGTCTGTTAGCCTGTGCTTTGTGCTGTATGTATGCATTCAGGAGGCATGCCAGAGTAAGTTTTGATGGAAATACTAATCCCTAGATGACTCCATCATACAGGAATAAAAGAACAGGCCCTCCTTCTTGCAACTTTACCACCAGGTTTTCAGCCCTTACTTCAACTGCTTGCAAGGTTTTAAGATGTAACCAAAAACTGCAAGGTACCAGAAGAAAAGATTCTTCCAAGCACTCATCCTCTGCTCTCAAGGAAAAGATTAAGCAAATATTATTGTGTCATTCCCTTTCTCCTTCCAAACTAATGCGTAAATTATTCCAGTCTCATACACTGGATAATTTCTAAAAAAATAATTAAAAGTCTTGAAGTAGTAATTGTTAACTCCTTGTCTGAGAATAAACAAACATGGGTCCTGTGATCTGGTATCAGTCTGTGTCAAAACACAAAGCTACCAAAATCTCTGAAGTGATTAAGGAAACACGAGCATTAGAAGAAGACATTTACTCCAGTCATCAGCCATTCAATCCACTTACATGCTTCATTTGAGAACATCTGTTTTAACTCCAAAGCAAAGGCAAGAAGGATATGGTTCTAGTTCCAGCTATTCTCTTAGAGATGTTACAAAGTATTCTGTGTTCCCATTTGCCACAACATAAATAATGAAACAAATATATCAGCAGTATCAGAAAACTTGTTTGCAGGACACAGATTATATACTGCAAGACCCTATAGAAGCATAGATATGTACTTCCTGTTTACACATCTGATACCACATGAGAATGTTAACTAAGACGACTGTGAGAGTGGAGGATAATATGCCCAAGTACAAGAAAGTTGGATGTGGAGAAACTTTTGCTGGGAGAGGGTCTTAAGCACTCGGCATCGCCGTTGGGAGCAGGCCCTAGTGTGTGTCTGCGTGTGTATTTGCAAAACACATCGCACATATCTGCATTCCCTTTATACTGAAATACATAAAATAAAACCAGAACAACTCATGCTGCATTTGTCACAGCTAATTTTGTTAAACGCCAGCATTAGATACGGAATCACAAACCGCAACACAGAAATACAACAGGAAGCTGGAAGGAGGAAGTTTTTAAAGCTGTATGAACCAATTCAACAGCATCAAATGAAAAGGAAAATAAAAAACAAAAATTACATAGACACACAGGGATCAGCATGTCAAAACTGGCAAAGCTTGGCAAACAAGTTGAAGTTTAGAAATTAAATACTTCCTCTCAAGCAATTTGTTAACAACATAGATCTATATAACAGGAACACAAAGTCCAAAATTGACTCCTTCCAGCTAGCACCTGCACTCATTTTAATTTATAAACAGCTCAGAAGCGGTCTAAGCAAAACTTCAGAGATGGTGTAGCATTTCTGGCCTTATGCTGAAGTCTGCAAGCAAGCCAAAGGACTTGACATGACTCAATCGGTGAAGAACACAATCCAACTCAGAAGCCAAACTTAGTTCTGACCACGGTCAACCTCATTCATCAGCATCATCAAACTGGCCAGTTTCAGTCATTCTAACTGGTGGTGTAAAAGCAAAGCAAGCTGCATGGTGACAGCTTGGGTTGTAAAACGAATCCTCTCGCCATGAGTATGAGGCCAAAAGATTATTTTCCTTAAAGCTTCCACAGTGGAGATCGCCAGCATCTAAAGAAGATCAAAGAAAAGATTTAAACCATGGGAGATAGTTAGAAAACTAGTGGTATAGTGTAGCAGATTGTTTTGCAGGTCTACAACATCGTCCAATTAAGTATTATAATTTGATCTGCCAGCACTCTCATGAATTAGACCTACAAAGCAAACAGAAACCTGAATTTGGTAACGTCCTCATATTAAGGAAGGTTCATGCCCCAAAAACAAAAAACAGTTCTCAAAAAAGTTCAGTGATATATTTGGATTCAGAACATCCAACACCAGCTCTTACAATGCATGCAGTTCTACACCTTCTCTGGGCATAAAAGGCACAGGAATCATTACTTTTCTCTTTCTCCTCCCCCTTCCTGCTGCCTCCATCTCAATAAGGAGCCCTCCAAACCCTTTAAGACCTGAGTCACTGGACAGAATGGAAGTGTGAGGTCCTGAAAGTGAATTCTGAAAAACTTCCACAAGGATAGAATTAAGCCTAATAAGCCAGTTATTTACCAACCTAGCACAAAAATAGAGTAATGTCCTTTAGCAGAAGCAAAGGATTTCTCACCAGCAGGCACTGAAAAGATTGAGCAAATGAAAAGCCCAGAACATGAAGCAGCAGAGGATGCAACACAGCACAGCCACATGTCAGCCTTCCAGCAGCACCGCTAAACAAGCCATCAAAGCAAGCATTCTTCAAATGTCATGTTTTTCACTTGTAGCAGTTAACAGCTCAGGCACTTATATTCACAATATCCTTCACAAGGACCTGAATCCCATCATCACAGCTTCCTTAGCTTGTGAGGATTTGAAGAACATAAGCTACAGATAGGGATGAGGTAGTTAAATAAAGGAAGAGAACTTGTGTCAATTCCAGTAGAAAAAAGAAAAATAATGCCAAAACATTCCATAAATTTGTGCATAAGAGAGATTAAAAGCCAAGCCCAGGGTGGAAGAGCGGGAAACATCCAAAAAGTAAACAGACTTTCTCTCAGATTACCCATTGTGAAAAATAATTTCTCTATTTCCACTGTAAAGTCAGAATTATTTTACAGGAAGGCCACAAAATCTTTCCAACTTCCTTATGTTACCTAATGATGGAACTTGAATACAACAGCCATTTATAGAACTAAAATGAACAGATAATTGACATTTCCCAAGCGTGCTGGTTTTGAGCAATCAGACAGATGAAGACCCCTCCCTCCCCTCTAAGGAAAAAAGAGGAGAGGTCTTATCACTATAAGACAAAACAGTTTCTGAACAATGTGCTGTTAATTTCAGACTTTAGTCAGTTAGAAGAGGTCCAGCTAAAAGGTAAAATTACTGAACCAAAAATTGGTTTGTTTTACCTCAAACCAGGACACCAAGGGGAAAAAAAAAAAAAGCGCATTTGTATTAATTACAAAAGATACACATTAATGAGAAGAAAACGTGAATAGTAGTACTCTGCATTGAAGACACAACAAGTCACCACTGCTGGATAAACTCCATCCACTCCTACCCTAGCATACAGCTCAGCAAGTGCAAGATTGAGACTCAGTTCAACACACGAGTAACACCTGTGCAATGCTGGCAAAACAGGTAACAAACTAGAGGGTTAACACAACTCTAAAGACATGGATGAAGCTGCTTCTATCCATTGCCACCTTTGGTCATGGGACTGATCACATGTGCAACCACTTAAAAGGATCAAGCTTAGAAAAACCCCAGACCTCAAAAAATCCTACCACCAAAAAAACCCAACCAACCAAAACCAACCAACCAAACAAACAAAAAACCTAGAGCAAAAAGGAACAACAAACAATACTTAAGACTGTTTGTACCACTGCCCTCCAAAGAACTCCATGCTCTACAGGGACATTACAGTCCACGATCTGGATTAATTTTCTTGGAGAAGAACTCCTTTTACACAAAAAAAAAAGTTACATTTCTGCACTCCATGTACCTTTCTCTTCTGCTTCTGAATAACAAAGATGAACTACTGAGACCTACATTCTCCAGAGAAACTCAATACACACATACAATTCTTCTCCCTACTGTTCCACTCCAAGATTTCAACAGCTTAAGTTTCCTGTAAACTTCATAATGCTGCTTTTAAATCCTGTATTTGACAACAAAATTATGCATTACAAATCCATGAGGTTAACAACAACAAAAATGCTTCCCAAAATGGAACATGCAGTTATTCAAACACATTCCCTTACAAGCATCTACCTTCAATCACATATTAACCAAAACTCAAATGAAGCACAAGTAAATTTGTACTCACCATAAGGATTACATTCAGAGTCCTCCAATTCTTTATCCCAGTCCTCCTCTGCTTTGTACAGAGCAGCAGCCTGCAGCTCTGGAAAAGTCACAGCCTCGGGCGTACTGGAGATGTCACCATCTAAGTCTTCCAGGTCAGAATGCACATAGTCAACGGGAGAGCCACTAACATCATTCTCATTGTGAGAGGTATCAGAGAATTCACTTTCTTCAGACTCGCTGTCAAGGACATTTGGAATATTCTTCAGCAAACATTCTAAAAACAATGGAAAGAGTTAACAGAGATACTTTGGAATTAAACTGGAACAATTCATAGCATACAATAATTCAGCCAGGTATACAAATACACTTTGTGACTACTCATCTAATTATAAAGTATGTGATTCCTTACATGTGTAGTATCACTACGGTGCTGCTTCAGATGCTTGGAAACGTCTGACATGGGCTTGCATCACAACACTAGCCCCAAATCTGGATTTTCTACAGACTCTTGTTGGGAAATAACTCTTTAAACTAGGGCCTAGGACCCAGCAATCTTGTTTCATCACACTCACCTGTTGATACTTAAAAAAAAAAATATGTATGCTAAAAAACCACAGCTCTAGTTTACAAAAAAAAAGATTTGTTGGTAGCAATGATTAATTACTCTTTCACCCAGGCACATGTAAATATCTACACAGAAATAATTCAGTGTACTAACTCAAGAAATATTTCCCATGCATCAACAGAGAATTTTAAATATATTTCCTTGAGTAGAGTGTAAATTTCATTACTGTCTGCTTTGTTTCACCCTCATAATTTAAGCTTACCTTTTCTGGGCTTCCAGATCATTCTTTCTCTCTTATTAGGAAGTTCTTCCTCCTCAAAGCTTGCAGACTCTGGGGCAGCAGCCATCACCTACAAGACAGTTTTAAAGAATCCAGTAGCACTTTTCACCGAGTCCTCCAACAAAGTTCATGCAACTTCTACTCCATTTGAGTGTTCCTGAGCCCTTGAGCCGAGCCTGTTTGTTTGTTCCCTTGATGAATCAGAGGTTTTAAACCAGACAGGCTTTCACTTCAGAAAGCAAATCTGCTGAGGGATGGCTCATCCTGCTGCTGCCATCAGTCACCTCAGGTGGCAAGCAACATACAACAGCCAGTCTCCTCAGCCATAGTCCTGCTGTCACCATTTTGGGAACAGGTCCCAAAGCTGACCTAAAATGCACCCATCTGGGAACAGCAGCAGACTGAAAGCTGCAGAAAGTGGAAGGCATACAAGCACCAAAGATTGCGAACCAAGCACCTCAGGGGGGCTGACATACCAAGGGCCCAGGTGAGAGACAGGCCCTCTAGCAGCCCTAAGGAGCTGGAAAAGATGGCCGGATGCACAGCTGAAGATAACACCTCAATTGGGTTAACAGTCACCAGGGTGTGAGGAAAGGAAGGGCGAGTTAT
>VZTM01034595.1:6586-31969 GCA_013400555.1 Jacana jacana | reverse complement strand
CACTTCTACCACAACAAAGATGAATCCGCTGAGGGACAACCCCTGCCTAGGGCGGTGGGTAAGAACAGCCAGGTTCCCGGGGTCTCAGAGNGCGCCGGCAGCGGCGCCTGCGCCCGAGGCAGCCGGCGATCGCGGACACGGTTAGGCGGGCGGTCTCCGGGGAAGGGCAGCTGCTGCCAAAGCCGTTGAGAGTAATGGCTCTGCCCCGGCAGCCGCGGGGCGAGCGACGGCTTCTCCCGCCTCGGACGGGCAGCGCTGCGACCTCCGCCTCTCCTGCCACCCGCAGGGCCTGGCGCCATCGGCGCCTGTGGAAGGCAGAACTTCTGTCGTGGATACTGGGAACTGAGTCCAGTGGGAGAGGATAACAGCCTGACGTGAGGGCAGAAACAAGCAATTAAAACAACCAGAGAAAAAAGGTGGAGAAATACAGAGACCCAAGAGCTGTAAAAAAAAGCACCTTTACACTCATAAAGCTGTAAATAATAAAAAAAAATACCAATGCAGTTCCAGGCTCTGTGGCTTTTTTAACCTTGCCAAGAGATGACTATACCTGCTGGAAGCACGTCCAGAGATGGCAGCGAGAGGTGGAGAGCACCGGGACAGAGCTGCCCCAAACCTGCTGTGGGAAATGGTGTCCCCCTCGGGGGCTGCAGAGGCAAAGCTTCGTAAGGAACCAGAGCAGCTAAAAGTAAATGGCCCCCTTTCTGAAATGGTGGAGGCAGACAGGTGTTGAGAGGAGCGATTACTCAGGTGGAAGCTCAGTAACTGGCATGAGATAGCAGAGAACTCATGGGGAGACAGAAGGTGGCCTGGCTGAAGCAGAAGATACTTCAAATGCCATGGAAGGAGCAATCTCAACAGGCTGGAAATCCAAACCTTGTTTCCAGCTACTCAAAAGTTACTGGAATTCATTACTTGATAAGAGCTGCAGTTTCCACTTGTGTGAAAAATCTTGAAGAAATACTTCTCTGTATTGTCATGTCATTGTTCAGTCACAGGAAAATTAGGTAAAGGAACTATTGCTGCATGTTCCTCTACTTCCCTAAGCATGCTCAATGGGTCTGAGGATACCATTTATGCTGATTTAATGGGTTTGACATGGGAAAATGCAGCTCTGCAAACAGCTGAGAACAGCACTGTCTCAAAAAAACCATTAACCGTTTTTCAGGCATTGTAGACAGAAAGTTGAAGCGTAAATCAGAACCTCCTACTGTCACATCAGGGACATCTGTAACAGACCTCAGCTCCCTTCTATGTTTCATAGTCACTCTCAGAATTACAGCTTAGGGGGCAAACACTCATACGAGGTGGTTGCTTAAGTTGGTTTTGTTTTTGAAAAGAGGATTAGAAGTTACCTCAAGGCTAGGAAACAAATTCCATCTTCTTCCAAGCTGTTTTTCCAGTGTTCCACTTTTCATTGTTCAACTTCATAAGATAAGAAGAATGCCCACAGGTGTGAGTTCCTTAGGTTTGGGGGGGGGTTTCGGGGGTTTTGCACAAATAAGCTGTAATATCAGCTTTCCAGAGTTTTATGACTATTCCATCTGAAAGTTTAGGCAGGAGGAGTTTGCTCTCACATGTCCTAGTGAAGAACACACTCAGAGACACCTTTGCTTTCTCCTCTAACTATGCACTTGCCCCTGGCAGCAGCCACAATACAAACAACTGCAATGGATCAGATGACTTTTCCCTTTACACAAATGCAGGACTATAAAGAAGGTACACTTTAATATGATCCGAGCACATATTTACCTTTGTACAAAGTAAAAAAAAAATAAAAATCCACACTGCCATGTTTTAGCTATTTATAGTTTTTTCATAAATGTCCTGTTTGCAGTAAAGTGTATTTGGAAACAAAGTCTTCCACCAGGTCTCCCTGCAGCATCTTCATAGCTCGCCAGTGAATGCTCCCACAGTTTTCTGGTTTGCCTTGGGGATGACTTAGCTCCTCTTTGATATAATCCAGCCAGAGATCTTTAAAAGAAAAATTAGAAGTCTTGTCAGATTTTGATTGGATATTACTTAACAAATCTACCAAGCCTAACCTAGAAACCCTCTTTTGGCAAGTGTCCTTGATGTTAAGACAATGAGATTTGCTTTGTGAAACTACAACCTCTGGCCCCTTGAGGACTAACAGCCTGGGTGCCGTTCCCAGCTGGAACAGGGACGTTTTAAGAAATAATGCAGCAATATGTGAGCTGTTTTCCTTCTTATAAGGAATACTGCAGAAATCTTGGGTAAAAAAAACCCAAAAACAACCCCAAAACCACAGAGCTGCACATTGATCACAAATTCAAATTAAAAGTGATGGGCATCTCTTATACCAGCCAGTGTCAAAGCCTTATTTGCTGGTAATTCTGCTGAAGCCGTCCCACTGTGACCAGCCACCCTGAACTGAAAGTGAAGGGTCGCTGCAGTGTCACGCACTTAATGGCACAGAAAAAATAAGCTCCACTCTACATGACAGCAATCATGAGGGCAGAACAAACAGCTGCCTTTTGAAATGGGTGGAAATAAAAGAGGCAGCGCTGAATGAATAAATAAATAAATAAAATCTCCTTACCAGAATCTGTTGAACCAAACTCTCTCAAGGCACGTTCATAGTATTCTCTCAGATGAAGCATTTTGCAGGATTCCTAACAAAGGAAGGTATTAAAAGGCCATTTATTTTGTACAGAAGTGGATCTGCAGCTTGATTAGATTCTTACAAAGAAGGAGAGTCATGGTAATTACACGCGCACACGCACACTGCCAAAGATTAGTTACCATGGAACTTTGTTTGTGTTACATGCTATGAATCAACTGTAGAAGACAAATATGAACTCATCACAAACTAATGACACTACTCATAAGCCCTGTTTCCTATTGAAATCCAAAGTTAGAAGTGTATTTTTTTAAAGAAATGGCACTAATTGGATATTCAACAACTTACTTGCTCCTTTTCTATTTGGATCATCTTCCTGAAGAAGTCAAGTGAAAATGGACGATTTTCACACAGGCTGAAGTAAAAACACAAGTAACTTCAGACATAAAGCCTTTTAACACATGCCTTAGGACAATCGGGTTTGAAGGTTTTATTTGTCACCTGTTAAAGACTCTTCTAACTTTCTTATAACCACCAGTTCTGTAGGTCCAGTCAAGATACTTTTCTTTCATAGTCACAGATTCAGCATGAGTTATGGCACACAAAGATCTCTGCAAGTGTAAAAGGAGATAAAAAAGCAAAAAAGCAAAAAACATAAGCTACAAGTAAAAGGCAGCAAGGGAGAACAAACCAAGTAGTACCTTCTCTCTAATTAGGCATCTGACGTAATGCCCATCTAAATGAGCCAAAGTACTGGACAAATGCATCCCAAGTGATGTCTGAAATTTTCAAAATTCAGATTTTTCAAATTAAAACATTACTTGTAACCTAAAATACATGTCTCATCCCATATCCCACACAGATGGCGATCAGCATTTCCCTAACATCTTTCATGCAGAGGGTTTCACAGCGCTCTACAAACAGCTGAATTCAAGCTTCCCCCCGAAATACGTGTTTTATTTTGGAAATGGGGGAGGGGAAACAACAAACATGCCAGGCTAAGAGGAAACGTTTCACCCTAAGTTATTTAGGGAATTTACAGTGAGATTAAAGTCCCAGTTTTCCTCTCGAGTTTTCTGTAACATGGCCGATATTTTCACACAGGCTGGAAAATTCTCTTTTGCCTGTTCAGACATCTTGAAAATAAAGCAAAACTTCTAGACCACGAAGTAAGAGAAAAATAAGAGTCCATCACTGGTTGTGCTTACAAACATCTAAATGTCTTAGAAGCACAGGGATGGCATTTGTGCTTATAAGCCTATGTTCAATCAATTTCTGGTAACATTCACAATTTTAGTTGAAATTATTTGATATCAACACATGCATGAAGTACCTGCAGTATAAAGTATTTGTTACACGTTCGGTCTCCACACCCTGTTCCTGTTTATTTATGCACTGCCACAAAAAGTATATTTCTATTAGCTAAGTACCTGGTAGAGAGCTTCTGTGTCTTCCTTGCTCCTTGTGCCTTCACTCCATTCCACCCAGAGGGTCCATAACGGCAAAGTGCCCTACAGGGTAAGCAGATAATTCATGTGATTGAAACACTCTGATTTACAGAAAGAGGCAGCATAACATCCACCAGGTTCTGGATCAGAGCTGTTGTAAAAAGTGTCCTTTAGACATAGCTCTTAGAAAGCCAACTTCAGGCTGCACTTCTTGCTTCTTTCTCCCTTACAAGATAAATACTACCCAGCTGGACAACTGACAAGACACAATGCAATGAGACACAAGTTCTTCTGCATCGACAAAGGTGACTTCCTAGAACACCAAGGAGGAAAGAAACAATCACCTCCTCCTTTCCTCTTCTCACTCCTTGGGCCCCAGGGTTTGAAATGGAAAAGAAAGAGAGCATGCAGCTAATTCAAGGCTTGAAATACTGCACATGTGAACAGTTCTCTGGAACATGTCCAGAGAAGGGCAACAAAACCGGTGAGGGGTCTGGAGCACAAGTCTGATGAGGAACAGCTGAGGGAGCTGGGATTGTTTAGTCTGGAGAAGAGAAGGCTGAGGGGAGACCTCATCACACTCTACAGCTTCCTGAAGGGAGGCTGTGAGGAGCAGGGGGTCAGCCTCTTCCCCCAGAGAACTAATGACAGGACTAGAGGGAATGGCCACAAGTTGTGCCAGAGGAGATTTAGATTAGATGTCAGGATAAACTTATCCCCAAGAATGGTGAGGCACTGGAATGGCCTCTCCAGGGAGGTGGTGGAGTCACCATCCCTGGTGGTGTTCAAGAAGCATCTGGATGAGGTGCTACAAGCCATGATTTAGTAGCTGAGTGGGTAGTGTTGGTGACAGGAGGACGGTTGGATGAGATGATCTTGTAGGTCCTTTCCAACCTTGTGTTTCTATGATTCTACAACGTATCGGGACAGTGAAGAAAAGGAAATGCCTTTTCAAGTAAGACACAAAGAAGAGCAGCTGACTGCTAGAAGAGTGTGCAGAATGTCACCCGTGAGCATTCAGACTTTAAAACTGTGAATATGAAGTGAATTTGCAATTCCCTCATGCTCCTGAATGCAATGTGTGTGTGAAATGTCAAGTTCTTGTTTCTGACCTTAAAAATGGTTAGGGACTTTGAATGCCTTGTCAAGGAAAAAACCTCACTCAAATATCAGACGTTTCCTGTGTAAGATTAATGCATGAAAATCTCCATAAAACCAGCACAGACCTTAGATTTTACACGCTTAATAGCTTCTTCAAAACACTGGGACACATCATCGCTCTTCAGCTGGATCAGCACCTGCAGCCTCATCTGCCACGTTTCCACTGACAGGCTGAAGCGCTTCGTTGCAGCTTCTGCCACCTCCACAGCCTTCTCCAAGAGGTTGGATTCCAGTAACAGTTGAAGCTAAAGCCAAGCAGATACAGCAAGTCACCACAATCAGCAAAATACCTTGTTAACAAGCAAGGATTTGAGTACATTATTGCCCCCTTTTCTATCTACTTAAAAGAGTAAAGACAAGCAATGCACAACAGTCTCACAACCTATATTTTTGTGTCAGCTCTTACCCACTGCTTATAGAGAGCTTCTGGCAACAAACTGGACTCATGGGCTTTGTTGAACACACTCCGTGTCCTCTCCAGCCTCTAAAACCAACAGAGAAGAAAAAGAAAACAAGCATTATCCCTGCAAATACCAGATCCTGGCATTCCAAAAAGCCAAGTGGGTTAGTGTGTCAACACATCGCTGAAAGTCAGAGTTATTTATCTTTAGGTACCTGTATACCTTCCAAGATAAAGGGGAAATTTATGCATCTGAATTACATTTCTTCTTTAAGGGGCAAAAGAACAATGTAGTGATGTTCTTTTACTGTATTAAAAGGGAACCAGCCTACACAGGATGATGAGTTAATTCACCGAGTCATACCCGAGCACAGATACATAATTAAGTTCCCACGCGCTCAGACTTAATTCACCCTTTTCTTTGAACAAGCACAGGTTTGCAGGGACTGTCAGCAACCATTAACAAGTTTGCACTCTTAACATCCATCCACAGAGGTCACTGTACTTTACTGACAAGGCTGGTTTATGCCCAAGTTACTCACATTTGGGCAGGCCCTACAGGAGCCTGACAGTAAAAGCAATTCCCTCAGATGGAGACTACATGATTTTTAATGATAGCCACAGGTAAATATTTCTGATAAAATGACAAAGTGTATGTGCTCCTTGTCTGATGGGTTACAGTCAGTAAAAACAGGGATGATTTCTAAGTTGTTACTTATTTGTTAATAAGCTTTTACCTTTTGCTTTAATCCTTCACTGTTGGTTTTCCTGTTATATCTCTCTACGCAAAAAGTGATGTAGTATTTCCACATGTCCTCTGTGGAATCAAAAGCATAACATTATACTTTATAGACTCACAAAATTGCACAAATATTTGTCTTTAGGTAATATAGAGAGCCCAAGAAATAAGTGTTAATGCTAACCTTGTTTCAAAAGGTCCAATTATAAAATAGGCCCTCCATTAAACATTAATATTTAAAAATGGCTTCCTGGTATAAGCTGCAGCCACTAACTCTTTAGAAAGAACTCTTAGTTCAGCCGAGGCTTCAGCATACACTGTCACTATTAATATTTGCTACACCCTTGGTCTGTAGCTTCTGATGGACCTGCAAGAGCGAAGACACTTACAGGCAGTCAAGAAAATCCTTCTTTATCTGCCAGACTTCAAAGGCTATAAACCCAGCAAGTCCGAGTCCACTCACAGCCAGCCTGTGGAAAGCCTCCTCTGAAAGCAGGGACAATGCCAGGTGCTGAAGGTGGATACCCACTCACTGGCAACTTAAAGACATCACTTCCTCACAGCTAACCAGCAATACGCTACAGTTCTACGTGTTTTCTCTATTTACAACTGCCAAGCCTCTCTATTCACATGTGGGCTTCTATTCTCCTCACTGGTTAAGTCACATTAATAAAAGCAGCTCCTTTGAGAGCATAAATGTACTGGAAATAACCCGAATAACACATAAAAGAGATCCCCCAAAAGGCAACACCTAAAAACTGCTCTCCTTCTCTTAGGTACGGCAGAGCAGACCAACACCTACTGGAAACCTTTCGGAGTGTACAGAATGCTGAGGTACCAGGAAAAAGTGCCACTCAAATGCAGGCAGAACGTTTCACCTGTTGGGACTGCTCTCACAGCCTCTTCAAAGACTGCCGAGCACCGCTCCTCCCTCTGCGCTATCTCAGATACTTTCATCTGCTTTGTGGTGTGTTCCGTGGACTGCAGCGACCCCAGCTCCAGCTCCCGACGGGCCATGTAGTCCCATGTAAGAGGGTCATCAGCAAACTTGGTCTGCAAACTAAACACACCATGTCTGTCAGACCCCTCAATCACCGTTCTTCTTTTGCCAGGGAAAGGTCTTCCATTGGTATAGAAACATACTTAAGTTCTAAGGAACAAAATATATATATAGAGACTGGATAGATGGGCCAATGTTAATGGCATGGCCTTCAATGAGGCTAAGTGCCAGGTCCTGCACTTGGGCCACACCAACCCCATGGATGGCTACAGGCCTGGGGCAGTGTGGCTGGAGCTGCCTGGCAGAAAAGGACCTGGGGGTGCTGGTTGACAGGCGGCTGAACATGAGCCAGCAGTGTGCCCAGGTGGCCAAGAAGGCCAAGGGCATCCTGGCTTGCATAAAGAATAGTGTGACCAGCAGAAGTAGGGAGGTGATTGTCCCCCTGTGCTCAGCACTGGTGAGGCCACACCTTGAGTCTTGTGTCCAGTTCTGGGCACCTCAACACAAGAGAGATATTGAGGTGCTGGAGCGAGTGCAGAGGAGGGCAACGAAACTGGTGAGAGGCCTGGAGAATAAGGCTTATGAGGATCAATCGAGGGAGTTGGGATTGTTTAGTTTGAGGAAGAGGAGGCTGAGGGGAGACCTCATCACTCTCCACAACTGCTTAAAAGGGCATTGTAGAGAGGTTGGTGCTGGTCTCTTCTCACAGGCAATGAGCGACAGGACGAGAGGGAATGGCTGCAAGCTGCAGCAGGGTAGGGTTAGGCTGGACATTAGGAAAAAGTTTTTCACAGCAAGAGTGGTCAGTCAGTGGAATCAGCTGCCCAGGGAGGTGGTGGAGTCCCCATCCCTGACTGTGTTTAAGAGTAGATTAGATGTGGTGTTGAGGGATCTGGTGTAGGGGAGAACTTGTAGAGTAGGCCTGATGGTTGGACTTGATGATCCCAGGGGTCTCTTCCAACCTAAATGATTCTATGATTCTATGAAAATACCACAGAAAAAACATTTCCAGAATTGCCAGGAAAACAAACAAAAATCCCCCAACACCAGCAAAACCACAACACGAAGCCACACCTCACCTTTCAAGAATTTCTTTTTGCAGATCTTGGGTAAAATCAAAGAGTTTTGCAATAGAAAGCACAGCCAGGTGGAACTTGACACCTACAGTTCAGGGGAGAAAAAACAACCCTATCAAGTGGGGCTATTAGATCCATTGCACACTTTGCATCTCTGTATCTTTGCAAGCTTTTGTCAAGATCCTGGTAACATTTTAACTGTCTGGAGAGATACCCTTTTCTTCTCTATAAAACTCAGTGTTCCACCCATATGATAAATCCTATGTCAGGATGTTGATTCTATGACTATATTCTTCATTACTTCACTTTAAAAAAAAAAAAAATGCCTTGAGAGGCAGGACTCTCCTGTGGAGGATAAGCCTCCACAGCGATGAACTAGTCCTGCCCTGGCACGCTTACACGTCCTGCCAGCTCGGTTCCACTGCTCCTTCACTTGACTCCACCACAGAAACACAGAACGCTGCACACCTGGAACACAGCTCTCCAAAGCTGCACACAGTAACATCAAGGACTTATATCCTTCCCACTTGTATCTGTGTAACATCTGAGAACTCCCAAGTGAGAGGACTTGACATAATTAGTTTATTCTGAATCTCTGTCAGCCATTACTCATCTCCTTATTTTTAGGTACTTACAAATCACTTGTATGCCCATTTATTCCAGTATTTCTCCAGGAGTTTGAATTAAGCCATCACTTTCTGTAATTTTCTCTGATGTCCTTTTACTCCCTCCTACTTTTCCACACTGTTATTATATCATCTTGTTCACTGTCTTCCACAATGTCGCCATCTACCATGATTTCTCAAAAGAGATCTGCTACTACTTTGCAATTAGTTTACCCAATTCTCTCAATGAAATTGGAGAATTTTACCAAGCCTAGTTAATTTTAAATCATCTAACCTTTTTATTAGTAGTCTGAATTCTTACTTATTTGTCAGTAATGCTAGCTGCTTAGTTGTGGTCTAATGTTTAGTAACCTACAAAGCAAAAAAGCTGAAGAGGCAAGTTTTGAGACTGTAAGCCCAGCACCTGTGCTGCTTCAGCACAAAAGCTGTTGTACCAGGAGAGGTGTCAATCTGCACAACAGTTAGGAAATCTGAATTACCATCGCTATCAGTTTACAATTCAGCATTATCTAGGTTCTGATGAAGAAACAGCATGGTTGAAAATATCTTAGGGGGTGCAGTAGAACTAAGTCCATCCATATTACCTACTGGATAGCTGAGTTGAAGGTGAGAATTTTCCTATTAAGAACAAGAGATGACAAATCACCTTGAATTTTCTGAGCAGCATCCCTGTAGATGATGCGAGCCATTTCCCCGTTGAGAATCTCTTCAGAGTAATTGAATTCCCCCTGCAATATCAAGTGTAACACCAATGAAAATTTAAAATCATAGAATCATTCAGGTTGGAAGAGACCCTTGGGATCATCCAGTCCAACCATCAGCCCTACTCTACAAGTTCTCCCCTACACCAGATCCCTCAACACCGCATCTCGTAAACACAGTCAGGGATGGTGACTCCACCCCTCCCTGGGCAGCCCATTCCAGGCTCTGACCACTCTTGCTGGGAAGAATTTTTTCGTAACATCAAGTCTAATCCTACCCTGCTGCAGCTTGCAGCCATTCCCTCTCCTTCTGTCGCTCATTGCCCGTGAGAAGAGACCAGCACCAACCTCTCTCCAATGTCCTTTCAAGCAGTTGTAGAGAGTGATGAGGTCTCCCCTCAGCCTCCTCTTCCTCAAACTAAACAGTCCCAGCTCCCTCAATCGTTCCTCATAAGATTTATTCTCCAGGCTTTCCTTTCTCAGCTACTGTTTTTGCAAACGTGAAAAAAACACAGACATTTTTTTTCCACCTGACTCTCATCTCTATCCAATTTACATGAAATAGTAAGTTTAACTACTCCTTGCTAGAAATTGCTATTAACTTTCAAACCCAGGGATGTAACAAATGACTTTACAAATGGAAAGAAAAATCAACAGACGAAGCATTTGAGCTGAGCATCAGCCAACTCTTGCTAAGCTTAACACAGAATAAAACCTTTCTCTAAGCTGTTCTCAAACCGTTAACATAGATCCCCTGGAACTCTCCACTCAAACGTGTGACACAAGCGAACAGTATCGCTTAAGTTCTGCAGACCTACCAAGTCCATCTTTGCTCGTTCAAATTCTTTCTTTTCTTTCCTCTGCTTTTCAGCATTCATCAGCTCCATTCTGAAATACTGCAAGAGAGAATAAAATTAATCATTGCAGGGGTAGGGAGAAACCATCAAACATCTAAGTCCACACATGTATTAACACAACCTCTATCCTGAGGAGCTACAAATTAGGACTTTGCCAACATCCCATGCCTACATTCTCCAGAGTCTTGGTTTTCAAGTGTTTGTGCACATGGTTATCTGCTCTACATACCTACTCCAGAAATGTTGAAATTGCTGATTTCTAGTAATTCTTTAAAGTTTCACTTGTCCTCAAAGAAAACCATGCTCCCTATCAAAGGCTAGGGAGAAGTTTAACCATCCCTAGCAAAGGCTAGGGATGCCAGGTCTAATCCAAAGAACTATGTCCTCACAGAGCTTGAAGTGCTTTAGAAGGGAAATCTGACACTTTTATCTATAAGCAGTGAAAACCCCTCACTTTGCATACCCAAATACAGTATATGCTAAGCAACTGAAAAATGCTGCGAGTATAGATTATCTTTTTCTTAAGCCTCTTTGACAACATTTCCTTGCTGATCAGGACATGAGGTTTTTCCAGTTTTCTCAGACTGATCTGAGATGTATGCTGGACTGACCTGCTCTGACTGATCAAATATCTGGTCATAGAAGAAAACCAGGAACTCACTTCTTGATAAAGCTTTGGGCACTCTGGATGGAAGCGCAAAGCACGAAGGAACAAATGCCTGGCACTTTCTGACGAGAGCCGTGTCTCCATTTCCCATTTTGCTGCCATAATCCACAGTGCTGAAACAGACAGTACATATAAATCCATTTTCAGGCAAAGCAAGTGGCTGGTCCCGTGAACCCATTTTGAAGGTACTCTCCCGGACACACAGGTTAGCTTTGTTCGCTGTACCCACCCCAACATAATCCAAGAGCTCAGCAGTGGAGTAAGACTGATTATTTCCCATCTGAAGCCAAGTTAAAGCAGGAATCTAAGCAGCTAAGCAGATCTGGGAAGTTTAATCTGGTATAGCTACAGATCCAATAACGGACAATGATGTCTTCAAAAGGCAATCACCAAATATAGCTTGAACTTAGATCTATAAAAACTTACACCAATACTATATAATCTACACTGATTATAGATTTGTTTCATTTACCTGGTTTATTGGGATGAATGGCCAACATGGAGGAAAACACCTTACTAAGCTCATGTTTTGCATTCTGTAAAAGAAATAGTTTTGTTTCACCAACTCCAGTACGGAATAGAGTTACCAGCACCCAAGTTTCCCTATGAAGGGTTACAAGCTGTAATGCATTTGTACTGGAAAAGACACTTTGCTACTATTTTATCTTCAGCAGAAAGTTTCTTTATTTGTTCAATACCAACCAGCTTTCAAATGTTACCAGAGCAAATGAGCACAGTTAACTCAAACCTTTCTGAAGGACAAGGCCAACACAAATCTTGCTTATGTCAGAAATCCACAGCCACACTGACCACTTTTGAGGTACAGTCTGTGTTTTTCTTTGGCCACTTGCATTACTATGACAAAGTCACCTTCTTCAATACAGCCACAGCAACAAGTGAACGCTAATAATAACCTGAAGCCTTACATGGGTAAGTTTACGAAGTACAGAAGTGCCAGAATGACACTTTTTGGCACAGCCACTAAGCAAATGTGTCAAACAAAATCTCAGTTCACAGCCAGGTGATTGATTCTTTCCAGAGAATGTATAACCAATGTTATCATTCTTTCAAGCCAAATGGTACTTCAGAGTCCAAACAATCAACCTCACCTTTACCACCTGCAGACATCACAGTTCATACTAATGCATTCTAAGTCAAATTCTACACTTACCCACCCCAGTGAAAAGTCTCGGGAAGCTCCAACAATACTATAGAAATTATTTCAATAATACAGCAAGTGACAATGAAGTCTGTAACCCTGTCTTGCAATTCAAGTTCCAGGTGCCTGATTAAACACTAAACCGGGATCTCAACTCACGTAAGACTACCGTTTTGAGAACTCACCCACTGCTTGCAGAATGCAACATGTGAAAGCCAAAGCTGAACATCTTCCTGTTGGAAATGCAAGGGGAAGAGAATCAACCTTACGATAAGGTGAGCACAAAATTACTTACACATTAACAAGCAAACCTGACACTGTTGGCATCACAACTCGGCATGCAGAGAGAAGGGACTTCTGAATCTCAAATTCAACACAACACTCCCCCATCTTCCAATCCCTGCAGAACACCCAAAGAAAACCAACCCCCCCATCTCAGGACACCCCCGTGTAGTCCCCCCATGAAATCCATGTTACACTGAACTCACCAGAGAGCTCACTCTCATAGTTCCTTAGGCACGTCATTTAGGTTTTACCATTTAATGTAGCAAGGCAGTATTTTCCTAAAGTAGATGAAAACTTATTTTCATGCTGTTTCCTGTCCTTGCAAGCCAAAGGGCCAAACTCCCAGGGCAACATTTAAGGCAAGGCAGGTGAGGACTAATGTCTCAGAAAAGACAAAATAACGTTTCTATACAAAAAACATCCGACGTGTCAGTTTCATTCCTAGGCTGCTGCTAACTGTGAGACCAGACACTCACTTAGTTTCTCTACTACATTCTTCCATATTATTGCCAGTATTTGGTGGCAGTGAGACCTAGATAAATTTTACATAGCAAAAGGGCAATTTTCAACTTATCAGTATGAATCAACAAACTTACTTTCCATTTCCCTATGGCGCGTTTGAAGAGGCTGTGGACTCTATGCAGGATAGAGCCCTCGATTTCATCCTTCTTAAACGAGTATCCGATGCGCTAGGAGGGAAACAAAGAGCATTAGCTTTATTGCAATCACAGAACTCAACATAAAGTATTCTGTGCTCTAAACAACTGACAAACTTACCGCTCTTCTCTTCTTGATCAGCTCCAGAAAATTAATCTCATACTGAAACAGGAAGAAAGAAAACAAGAGGGACAGTTTTTTGGTGGGATCACTACATTTCTAAGGTTCACTGACAGCGAGCTCAATTGGTGTTGCACATGACGTTTCAGATTCAAGCTGTCAGCCCTCCAGATACTCCTAGAACTGTAATGCAGAAGCCAAACTTCTAACACCACAAAAAGACCTAATTACACTTAACTACAACTTGCCCAGCACATCAAGGAGCTCGGGTCTCTGCATCCCTGAAAAGAGAAGAAGCTACAGGGAAAAGTCACAGCAAGAAAGAAGATTCTTTCATCCCAAACTCGGGCACCAGCTCCCGGCCGCGATCGGGTGCGCTGGGGGCCGACAGAGCGCCGGAAGAGGAGAACCCCAAGCAGCAGCCGGTTCCCCGCCTGGGTCACTACAGACTCGCGTCCCTTCTCACGGAGCGGCTCCGCGGTGCTGCTCACCTGAATATAGTTGATAAAATCCTCCTTCCGGAGCGCTCTCCGCTGGATTTTGTACTCCAGAGCCGAGGCTCTCTTAAGGACGGCCCTGAAGAGGGAAAGGGACATCAGCGAGCGGNTTCCGGCCGCGCCGCGCCGCTCCGCCCACCAACTTCCGAGGAGGGGCCGCGCCGCTCTGCCGCCCCCTGGCGGCCCCAAGGGCAAAGCGCCGGCGCTTCTCCGGCCACCAAGCACGGTTGTCCTGGCGAGCGCCCCAACGGGAAACCGGCTCCAAGAATAACGGTGTTGGGAGTCCTGTGGGTCAAGGCGTCCGGAGGGCGGGTGGAGAGATGGGCTCTAACAGTTCAGGAGCCCCCAAGCTGCCGGGTGCTCTCCCAGAGCCATCGACCAGGCGGGAGACATCAGCCCAAAACCGCTGCGAGGACATCAGCTTCTGGTGGGATTCCTCACGGCTCTGCCCCTCTCACGCAGCACCTTCCTTCTGAGAAAACAACCACGAAAACCAGATGATGTTAAATTCCCATTTTGTAAATTAGGGAAGTCCCAGGAAATAAACAAAAATGGTGGGAAACAATTTTTTGGAGAGTTGCTTTAAATACGTGTTATCCACAGCGGTGTCTTCTGCTGGTGCTTTGAGCTGTCGCTGCCATCACCGAGCTGGAAGAGCTGGAACCACACCTTCCAGCCCACTCTGCCTGTTGGGACCATTACTCCCTCCCGGGGCAAGAGGCAGGAGCCATTTCTGTGGTAAAACAGAGGATTTAGGGGCCATGAACTAAGGACTCCTGGCACAGTATTCTTCATCTAGAAATGCCACCAAAAAAAAAGTTGTTGGTGATCTTCTCTTATTATAGTGGAATGGCTTCAACAGTGTTGAGTACAGAGTGAGAACCTAACTCCTGCTAAAAGCATATGTAAGACAAAGCACTTCACAAAGCTATGCAGAACAGCGGTCTTTTCGTTCACCTGCTACGACCTGGGTCCGTGGTGGTTTTTCTCAACGTCGGGCGGCGATTGAAGAAAAACCCCAGTTCTCAGTGGGAGAGGGTTAGCAGCTCCTGACTCTGACAGGAAGCTGTGACGCCGTTTTCCAAGAAGTGATCGAACAGGAAAGCTACCAGGAAACAGCGAGGCACCATCCAGCCACGAGGGCAAGAAGTACCGAGTTCCTTCGGAGGTGGGTGGCTGTGGCAGCGCGGCACCCAGCCCGCGGCGCCCAGGGACACCTCCCCACCCAGCCCTGGGCGCCCAGGGACACCTCCCCACCCAGGCCTGGGCGCCCAGGGACACCTCCCCACCTCACCCGGGAGAACGGCAGCTCCCGCCCCAGCTGCCACAAGCTGTGATTGGGGTTTGTTTGAGATGCCCCAACTCAAACGGATTCTCTCCTGAGTCCCCAGACTTTACTAAATTAGAACTCAGGGAGGACTACACCGCACATGAAAAGTAGTGCTAATCAGGAATGACTGCATGTGACTGTTTAACTTCATTTATTATGTTATTTCTGCGCCTGACGGCGTGGTTTTATACTCTGGAAGTGTTCTGTAGGCAGAGCTTATCTGTCATGGTGCACTTCAGTCACCCCCCGTAAATGAGACCACCACATGAAGTGTAGGAGGTCAAAGCTTAAAAGGTAGATGTCAGTCATTACCTGGAAACCTCCAGGAAATTCTATTCCTCTCCTCTTGCTCTCCTCATTCTTTAAACACTGTGCTCTCCTTTGGCTGAGAACCAGCAGAGACACAAACAAAAAGGTCAGTCTTCTCCCTAAGCTTTATGGTTGATCATTCTGACAGTCTGAAAATCCTGTTTTGTGATCACCCTGCAGTGTTCAGTCACCCGCCATCAGTTGGGAACTCTGAAACTCACACCCCACTACCAAACAGTCCGTGACTGCTGTAACACAGACAACAGAGAACTTCTTATGTACGACGGGAAATGGGCACAAACTTGTACATAAGAAGTTCCAGCTAAACATGAGGAGGAACTTCTTCACTTTGAGGGTGGCAGAGCCCTGGCAGAGGCTGCCCAGAGAGAGTCTCCATCTCTGGAGACATTCAAACCCTGCCTGGACAAGTTTCTGTGCAACGTGCTCTAGTAGGACCTGCTTTGGCAGGAGGGTTGGACTAGCTGGTCTCCAGAGGTCCCTTCCAACCCCATTCTGTGACTCTGTGAGACGTGTGGGTGCCCTAAGGGGCGACAGCAACCTCCCCCTTGAATTGTGCCTCCAGGAGAATTGAGTCATAGACACACATCTAGCAACAGGTCTTGCACACACCCACACCCGAGAGTTACACACGCACTGCCCACATCCCCATAACAATGTGTCCCCAGCAATGCCTCTCGGGGCATTAAATCCCTTGTTAGCACTTGTCAAAGCACCACAATATCACCCCTAGAAGCACATAGGCACAGCCCAGACCGCTCCGCAGGACCCATCGGTGTGGGACTCAAAGGAAGAAAGAATGGTGTTTGCCAAAACAATAGACTCCCCAAGTTTCTAGTTTAGGGGCCCCGTATTTCCCACTCAAAACCCCAGGCACAGAGTAACAAAAAGATTGAAAATACTGAACTTGTTGATGACCTCACAGGACTATTTACAAATAAAATAGATCACAAACGCATCGAAAGCATTTTTCCCTCGGCTAGCCCTCTTCCCTGTAAAGGGAAAAAGTAAAAGAAAAAAACAATAATAATAATAATTTTTAAAAAGCAGCCTTTCCTTTCTTCTCCCAGCAAAACAATCCTTAGAACAATTAACATAACGGACTGTCAGAAGTGTTCAGCCCACAGTGACAAATGCGGTGAGTGGCAGGCGAGCCCAGGCCGACCCACCAGAACACTGCATGCTGGATTTGTCATGCAAATCAAAATGCAACCTGACATGCTCTTTGTTCATTTTCCTTTCAAAACATCTACTTTAAATGCCTCCCATGTGCCTTGTTTTGGAAGCTGACATTCCAAATGCATCAGTGCAAATTAAGGGAGGGATCCATTACCAATAAAGACGTTGAGATACAGAGAGTTTCAACAAACCTGATTGGGAAGCAGAGGGGGAGCCGCTGCAGCTTGCACCTGTGGGGTCACTCCTTTCGCCGCCGCTGCCGCCGCTTTTATCAAGTCTCTTTAGAAAAAACTCCATCCCTCAGTCCTTGCAGGAGAACTTCTGGCAAAACTGTCACAGCTTAGTACGTCTAGATTATAGTCTGCAAGCAATGGGTACACGGTGAATTAGGAATAATAGAGGTGGGTTCGCTTTAAGTCTTGTCTGTATTGAAACCCGTGATAGTTAGTGTGCATAAAGCAAATACTTAAATTAGGAATTGATTTAGAGATATCTTATTTATTTCTGCTATTTTACTACCTGAGTGCATAAACAACTACAGCTTTCTAGAAGGTGCCACCAGCTGTACTTTACAGTTAACTTACACTACATGAAGACGCCTTTTAAACAATGAGCGTGATGTTCTGACCTCGTGGAAATAATTGGGAAACTTCCACTGAGCTCAGCTGAGCCCATGGCTCATCCTTAGGGACACGTTTTTAACACAGACCTCAAAGAATTTACTGAGTAACTGGGGCTTTGGTTTAAAAAGATACGAACACATCTGTTCATAAAGCAGCTTGGAATTTATTCTCAAAAATTCTAACAACTAACTCAAAATTCAGACTACCTTAACTTCCCTAGTTTTGTAATTAAAACAATTTACATGGTGATTTCGTTCTGCCTCCTCCAAAACCAGCCAGCCATCTGCATAAACAGTGGTTTCATCACTGCAGTTCCACACTGAGCCTCCAAAATTTTCTATTTACAACTCTGCAGTCAGTCAGTCGGACCATCCCAAACCTACTTTCATACTGGTACGTGTACCCGTATTAAAGGAAATGTTCTTTTTCCCATTCCAGTAGAGCAATGCTTGTCTTTGCCAATGCACTGCGTTACGCTTGCAGCTCCTTGGCCCTTACCCCGGAGCACTAGACCTGAATGCTTCCTAGAATTTCACTCACTCACTTATCTCTTCTGCAACTAGGATTGGTTAAAAAAATAAGCATTTTCATTCAATGCCTTAACTATTATCCAACAATCTGCTCTTACATATAGTCTCTTTAAAAAGGCAAGAGCTTTACTTTCTTCTCTGCATTAGGTCTGAACGTGAATGTTTATGAATGAGACTTCTCCTCCTACTCATTTTGAGGCATTCCTTTTCTTCTCAGTTGCCCCAAGATCTGGACATCCACACACAAGGAATTTTCAGTGAAAGGGAACAATGCCCCTGCAACTGTTTTCTTGCCAGTTCACATCTGGTACTCAGTACGAGATCCATCTGTTTATTCAGGGTCTCCAGGGGCTTGTACAGTAGTGCCTGTAAGTATGCCTTTTAATTTCATTTTGTCATTTGGCTGGTTAGTAAATAGTTGACAGGCTGTCCAAACGAGGCAGGGCAGTTATAACTAGTCAGTCTTCATATTCCACTTGCCAATTCATAATCCAGTGGAATGCCAGTCACATCTCAACAATTTAAAACTGTTATCAGTCATCTCCTACGTCTTCCCAAATTGTCAACACCATGAAATGTATTGCTTAATTACCTTTAATTTAGTATTATTTCTTGCATGTATGTTTGTACTTAGGATTGCTGCCTGAGCTCTGTAGAGCAGAGTCACCTTAATCTGAATTTACCTCAGTAACCTGTCTGGGGCTGAAGAGTAGGTGAAACTGGCATGGCCTTGGGTGACCCAGCTTTATCAGAAGTAACAAGGCAGGTAAAAATAGAACTCCCCAGAGCAACGCCTCTTTTTAAACCTTTTAAACGCAAAGATATCAGTACCAGCATCAATTCAACTGGCATACCAAAGAGCACAAATCATGGCACGTATAGACTTCTTTCTCTTTCCAAAAAGTGGGATTAGGATTGGTTGCAATTGGCTTCCTGCTGCTTCTCCCCTCCTTCTGAGGAGATGTGGTTAGCATGGTAAGAGTACTTTGACCACAGTCATGGCAACAACCGGTAAAACTCCTTCTGGAGCACGGATAATTCAGATTACAGTGTGCAGAATCACATATTGCAAGCACCATTCCAAAATCAACATGAACCCTGGAAAAAGCCTTCTGAAGCAGCCTCTAGCACATAAAACCACAGATAAGGTGTTAACTTTTGTATGAAACACTTAGATAAGCTCTCCTGTGTGAGTTTTGTCTACCTGTGCTAACGGGAAAACATCGGGAAAACAGTTTCTGCCTCAATCTTATAATTTAAATAATTGCTGATGATAAAATTCAATATTCTCATCTTATTAACCTGTATTTGGTTTAGCCACAAGCATTTATCCCCATTAAATCTTATTCCTTACTTAAAGCTGAAATTAATTTCAGAGGTTTCATTTTACTATCTATTGATGTATTCTTTGATCCCCCTATATTTTTGATTAACTGAAGGTTTCATTCTTGCACTGTCAACAGACCTTCTGGTGAGAAACTTCTGTTTACATCCGGAACTGACTGAATTCTCACATCTTCCCAGCAGTTTCTCTTTGATCTCTCAATTTCTGAGTTTAATCATTAAGTTTACAACACAAGTTTTTCAGTTGTGTATCTTTCACATTTCCGGGACTCAGTGAAGAAAACACAATTCCTGAAAGTTCACTCACAACTATTTTTTGGTAGTTTCACAGTAAGTACTACACGTGCTGGATCTCTGAAATGATAATATGAACACAATGATTCCTATTCCATTTCCATTTAAATGCCAAGATTTGGCTTTTTTTTTTCTGTGTGTTTTGCTTGGAATAACGCATCAAATATATTGTAGAGTGGGTGCAGTTTGGGTTTATTTATCATATACAGGAAGTCTGCAGATTTTCTGTTACAAAGGCAAGCAACTCTGGATTATAATATTAAAAACACATGATTTTCTTTTCTGAAGCTCAAGTTTAAAAAGGAGACTCATGTCAAAGATCCACAGTTTCTCTGAAGACAAAAGAGACAAGAGCTTTTACACAGCTCACCTCAAGAACCTTCAATTTTTTCAAACAACCACAGATTCCATGTAGACATTCAAACCCAAGGGCACAGACCAGTGGATAAGCCAGATAAGCCCTGCTCTGAGTGCTGTAACTCCAAGAGCCCTTTTCCGACCCACGGGGTCTTCAGTGATATATGGAATTTATTCAGGTTTTAACAAAGGTGAGTAACAATATTTTGTTTTCTTTCAGCACACGCTTCCTTTTGGTTTTGATCCAATCTTATATGAATAAAGATCTTGTTTTAGCCTTGGTCTTTAAAACTAAGTGGATGTTATCCTCAACTTACTGTTTTTGCATCATAAACATTTGGGGATTTTAGTTCATTGTATGAGATGTATTTTTCAGTAATTAATTCTTTTACTGATAGTACATTTCTGGGCTTACAGTTAAGCCATTTTAAGAGATCACTTCCCTTTCTAGAGCAAATTAATATATTTGGCCTAGGCTTTTTTTAATGCTTTTGAAACAATTCTGGTATTTTTAGTCCACTATATAAACACTAAGGACAAACACTACTGCTAAAAATCCACCAAGCAAAAAAAAAATCATTAACTGAAAATCAGGAAATAAATTTCACTGTAGGAGAGTCATGAAAAATATATTTAATCATCCAAGATTCCAAGAAACAACTCCTGAGCACACATTTCTACTAAGCAATAATGACTAGCAATTATCACTTATTGTTCACCATAGGAATGCAGAAGACAGGTGACTCTGTGGTGCAAAACATACTGGGCATCCACTTTTCACTCTCTAAAATAACTCAAGATGCGCGAGCAACCTGCTCGCTGGAAGCTGTGCATTATGGGTGCATTAAGATTCCCCGAGGGCCAAGTTCCTTGAGTACCGTGCTCCTGGAATACATTTGAGCAGCTCTGTACAAAAGCAGGCCCCAGCCAAACACATGAATGAGAATCACAAGTGGCTGCTCTGTCAATCTTCTGCACATACTGCATTCATAGCCGAACATCACAATACTTGGATTGCTATGTCTGATCTTAGCTCTTCCCTTTGCCGTGCTTCACTAGAGTTCTTCCCTTACAGTTAAGTTTATTTTCTCTTTTCTTAATTCCCTGCTTATAAAAACAGGGCAGCCCTAGCCATTAACATGCAGAAAAGCAAACGGAAACAGAGAGCTACCACCCCAACAGCAATATGATCCTGCCATCCTAAATATACCCTGCACTCCGCCTACCCGCTCTCACACTGTTACCCAGAGAGCTGTGGCTACTCCCTCTCTCCAGTTGCTGGTTTATGGAGCCTCTGTTTACAAGAGACTGGGAAAACACAAAGTGGGAGTTGACTTTTTGCTTTCCAAGTAGGCAGGGAAGAGTAGTTTATCTAATCATTTCCATTGCCTGTTACTGCTGATCAACATGGAATCCAGTTGAAAATACAGAATATGAACTGAAAAGATAATCAATATCTATTGCAGATGAAATTAACCCAGCATCTAGTGAAATTTATTCATGAATGGGATGCCATCTCACGGATCTGTATTCGGAGCACAGTGATACAGCTGTGGGACCCGGACCTTCCCATTGCTGCATGAAGGATTTCTGTTTGTCTCACAAATGCAGCACTTGTGCATTCTCACTTCTCTCATGGAGAACTTGGATTTGGTGGGCTGGACAGACAGTGGGAAGGAGAACCTGGAAGCATGGCAAGAGAATGAAGTAAAGTTTGGGTGTAACTACAGAAGCGGAGCGTTTAAGGTCTCTTCCACGCTGGATGCCCTTGAATCCCACTGACTGCGCTCAATTAGCTCGAGGCCAGGATAAAGAATCGCAGAACATTCGCTGTGGATTTGTTATTCTCAGCAACACCCTGAACAGCAAACTTCAGTTCCTACCAATGTGATACCATAGTGCTCCCTAATAAATACTGACTCTGGCTTTCACAATGTTCGTGATGGCCTGAATCTGCAAGCAAGTTTTAAAAAAGGATTGACCAAAAGTGTATATTCAGCTAGTAAGCACTCCTCTTTTGTTCCAAAGTTCTACTATTTAAGTTCTCAGAAAATAAGCTAGGTCTGTACCATTATTTATTTATTTAGTTAGTTGCTAACAATCTATTTAGGCAGACCCACATTTAAAGATGTGAGGAAAACAGTAAATATATTGGCAGAATTTTCATTTAGACTGAGCTCCAGGTACTTATTTATCCTTTAAAAAGGATTTACTTTGTAATTACTCCTATGCTGAGATAGAGTAATTTGGAGGACTGAAGTTGGAAAATTAAGTAGCATGGTTATAGGAGTAGTACAGGCAACCAAGAAAAGCATGTAACTATGAATTGAAGGAAAATATTACTAAAGTGGTATAAAATATGCATGCACTTTTTCATACATACCCAAAGAGGTAAAAATCATTAGAGTTCAGCCTTTCAAGACAACGGGAACACTGGCTTGGTACAGGCTGTGAAAAGCCTCAGGAAAAAGATTTAGAAGCAGCAAATACTTCCAATCTGCAGGAAACAAATCTGATCTTTTGGACATCAAACACAAAGCCCACTAATGGTACGTGAAAGCAAGAATAGATTGGCCACCTTGAGACATAAAACCTGACATACAAAAGCGCCCCTGCCAACTACTTCAGCTTTCACTACCAGAAATTTGTTCCAACAGCAACTCTGTTTCACAAATGATTGTTTCTTGCATTTATCATATGAAACTTATTAAACTGCCCTCTTTGGCATTATGTTAGAATATTTTCTATATTTATAGCAAAAAAAAAAATACACTACTTGCCATCCTCTCTTTAAATTTTACAAGTTGATATCAATTTCAGTAATGTGTGCTGTATTTCACTCGTCTTTTTTACATGACTTTATTGGAAAATACATTTTCACTGGCTTTGCAGTACCCTGCCATTTGCTAAATATGGCCAACTTCTTTCTGTTACCTGATATCTATACATCTAAGATTTAAAAAAATATATTATTTTTTAATTAATGCATCTGTAAAATCTATTGGGGTCTGTATAACCAGGCAGGTCAAGGACACAGCCGTTTCATGCCACAGCTCATTTCCTCTGAGGAAACCATAATTATTTCCATCTTTCTAAAAAGGAACATTTATTTTCTTGCTTCTAACTGTGCTAAGTAAATAAAATTTACTTGCTATTCCATGCCCTGCACTTTTTCTGTGCTTTTTCCATCCATGCTATGAAGCCCCAGATATGGCAGTTCATAGTTGAGCATGTCTCAGCAGTACTCTATGCTCTTTAAGTACATATGAACAGCCCAGGGCAGCAGATCTAAACACCTTAGAAATGAAGAGGAAAAAAGGCTCAAGCTATCAAAGCTCCTCTACTTGGCAGTCAGTCCCGTGATTCCAGAGGGCTCAGAGGCACGCTCTGTGTTGGGCTGTCCAGTCCCACTCAAGGCTAGAGCCTCATCCTAAATTCCTCTGTTCCCAAGTGGATCCCACTCCAGTGCCAGAGATTAATTGCCTAATTATCTATCTTACTCCTGCTTGGAAAGTTGCCCTCTGGCTCCTCCTCCTGGTTTTGAAATTTAGAAGGATGAGCTACCAGAAGCAGCAGAGGCTTGTAAAGAGTCAGGAGGAAACAGGAAAAGATTTTAGGCAATAAACAACCTTCAAGGACAAAATTGCAGCTACACAACGCTTAGGAGTCTTCCTCACACCTACTGCAATATTTGTTACCTTTTATCATTTGGCACCCGATATCACTGACCTCAAGATCAACATCTGCTGTCCTAAAGATGCTCTTCTTGTGGTCTATTCTTGCTATCTCCCCTATGATCTCAGGAGAGAGGCAAATACCCAATGCCTCAGAGGGCTCACCAGGAAGTCCCCCTGATATTAAGAGTGAAAAAGCTACATGATGTAAGGTCCTCAGACCCTGATGTAAGGTCATCAAGCATTGCTGCTGCCAGCCAGTAATTAAAAGATATATCCAGTAACAACAGATGAGTGGCTGTAGAGAAATTGAGTAGAAAATAGAAGAACAAGAAACTGGAGACAATTATGATAAGAAGGATAAAATATGTAACAGTATTTTAGAAAAATCACTTTTTGTTTGGAGGAAAAATAGAATTTAGGTTAAATGGTGACAAAGATGAATTTCTAAAAGTGTATGAAAATTAAGGTTGAAACAAATTACAGGAAAGAGCATGTGGAAAACATCAGTCTGATAAAAACAGAAGGAAAGAAAGCAACGTAATTAACAAAGCACGAGGGAAGATTAAAAGATGAAAGGTAAATGGTCCAGCAGAAAAAGCTAAAAGAGGGGAGGTAACTGAAAAATAAAATGAACATTTCAGATATTAAATGAGAATAAATATTCAGGAACTGTAAAAATATGCAACAAACAAATGATATGGCGGGAATAGTGGCCAATAAAGACTTATTTATCCAAATGTGTGTAGAGTGTATATACATACATTTTCCTAAAACATAAGGTTAATATCAGGCAATCTGCACGGCTATCACATTGGAATCCCCCTCTGTTGACAATGTATGGCAGGTTTATGGCACAGCTGAGTGCAATACAAGGTTTTCCTCTTAATGTTTATCATTTAGTTCATTTTCCTTAACACTAGGAATTAGAAGATAAAGACAGCGCAGTGCCAGCATCACAGTTGTGTCTGGTATCAGAATTCAAGGCTGTATTTCACACATAGGCTATTTTCACCCAACCCTGTACAATTACTCTTGAAAAGTTTCACAAAAACAAGCAAATAGAAGGGATGGCTGTTGAAGCCTCATGTGCACTGAGATTGCCACACCACTGAGAAGGGCTTGATTCAATAAAGCCAGTGAACTTTCCCATTGCAGAGTTGGCCTCTATTACACTTTACCACATTCGTGAGGTGGTCCAGGAGCTCGCCGTGAAGGCCTGATCCTGACTGGGTGCTCAGCCACACTCAGGACTCTGGAGGTAGCCACACAAGAACTTTTATTTGCCCAGAACTCCTCGTTAAGGTCCTCGTTAAGCAAAGAAAGGCAGGAATAAAACCAGAATGAAACATTTTACCTCAGCTCTCAAGTCCCCCTGCACCTATAGGGCATTTCTTGTGCCGTCCTCTGAGGAAACCTCATGGTTAGTTAACGTTAAAGCTATATGATACCAGCGGGACCTCGTGTCCGACCCAGCATGACCATTTTTACCACAAAAGTGATACCGATTTATACCCAAGCTTCCATTTCGACTATTCTGGCTTTTTGAACGATGGAACCACAGCTCCTGGGAACAGCGGAGCGGCCCCTCAGCAGCCGCCTCCCCTCAGGCAAGAGGGGGGCATCAGCTTCCTGAGCGGCCGCGGAGGCACCGGGAAATGCCGCAGGACAGCCGTCGGGAAATACCGGGTCTCGGGGCCCGGCAGCAGGGCCGAGGCCAGGGGGCGGCGGGGCCAGGGCCGGGGCCG
>VZTM01034594.1:0-21453 GCA_013400555.1 Jacana jacana | reverse complement strand
TGTATAACTTTAGTTTGGACATTTCATGGGTATATATATCTGCTTCTGCAAAATTAATCACTGCATTTTTTATTCTAAAGTTATAAAGTGTGATTTTCATATGATTTTTTAAAAGATTTTTTTCCCTTCATCTTTCTGTTAATGCAGGATTCTATGCACTGTTTTGCTTTTTTTTTTCTAACACTTTTCATTTTAATGGAAACTTTTTATCAATGAGAAATGATTTAGAGACATTTACACCATCATCTCTAAAATTTTAAGTTTGGTTTTGAAAAGTAGTGACCAGAACAGAGAAAAAAGAATTGCTTCAAGAAAGATTTAAAAAAAAAAAAAAAAAAGAAAGAAAGACTAATTATGTTATCTATCATAGAGAAAAATTGTAATAATGATCCAGGATTTGTATTTTTAACATAGCATAGGTTTTCACTGAATTATTAACATTAAATTGAAAGCACATTAATCCAGTTCATCATTTTTGTGTGTAATTTTTTGGTGATATAAGCAGAACAGAATTTGCCATTCTAACACTCAGATGGCAAGGCTTCAGAATTTAAACTTATGGTTTCTAACTAAAAAAATTAGGTCTGTGTATAAAATGCCCTGAGTTCTTAAAACATAACCATACAGTGATTAAGAAATATATATATTTTTTTTTTACTGTTGTTTTCAGAAATTAATATGTATACCAGTTTCTATGAAACATATATGTCCATCTTGAATTCATGGATCTATAGAAAGTTTTAGACTGGGAGGCTGACCTGAAGGTCATCTAATCCATCCTCTTGCTCAAAGTCAGGTAATGTTTGAGCATTTTGCCCAGGGTCTTTCCAGTCAAGTTTTGTATATCTCCAGGGGTAGGGAATTCCACAACCTCCTGGGATCTCTGACCCTACTCATAGCCACTCTTCTGAGGAAAATTCTTCTTCAGTCTCATGAGAATTTCCTTTGCTGTAGCTTTTGACAGTTATCTCTTTACTCTGTATCACTGAGAAGAGTCTTGCTCCATCTTTTCTGCAACCAAGAAAAAATGGAGAGATGAATACAGCAATGATATTCTCTTTCAGCCTTCTAATCTACTGGCTAATCAAATCTATATCTTCAGCCAGGTTATCCTTGTCTTTCTCCTATTGAGGAGTCCAGAACTGTACATAGTACAGCATGATGAGCGTGAAATTGAGGGGAAAAATTACTTCCCTTGGCTTGTCGACTGCCTTCTTGTTAATGCCACCCAGGGTGTACTTCTTACCAGAATTCTCTGGAAATATTTTACAAATTATTTGACCCCAAAGACACTACAGGTGAAGGGATCTTTCGGATTTGATAAACCTATGGATGTGTTAGATTTTGTAAAATCTAGGGATTTCATATTTATGAGAAAAAATAAATATATTAAATACATTAAATATATTTATGGAAAACTTAAAACTACATGGGATAAGACAGTAAAACATGCATGAATCATGAATGGTCAGGCCATTCTGATTAAGTTATAATTTAACTGACTGCTAAATATACTTTCAGAAATCAAACTTTTAAATAAAGTTAACATCTATCTTTTAAAAACAGAAAGAAATCAGAAGCAACTTTAGCTTGTAAAAATAAAATAATATTGGTAAAATCTTACCAATATATGAGAGTAGTAAATTGTTTTGTTTCATGAAAGCCTACAGCCACTCATGTATACGAAAGTCTGTTTGATAGGAATCATGAATTGTTTATGAGCTAGGCTGGGATTTTTTTCCCCTTTTACTATTCTGTAACATTGCAAGTGCAGAAGAGTCTGCAGCAGTGAGTTCTGGTTTTGCTTGCAAAGATTCTCTATCATCTTTGGTGAAATTAGAATCAAACCCTTCCTACTTTATATCCTTCTTTCTCATATTCACTAATTATTTATTTGTATAGCCCATATACTCCTCTTATTAATTATGTCCTAATATGTTAAATGGCATATTTTCTTATTTTTTTATGAAATTCAGTGTTATGTACAGTATCTGATAGCATTTGGGAGATTTATGAATATTTGCATTCTGAAAATGCAACCGGTAAAATATTTCACTATAATTAATTATGCTAGTTAATCAGTGAAAGGAGGTATTATATTTTCATTAATTCTACTGTATTTTATAATTGTTGTTAATTTAGTCCATGGTTATTTGAAGCCGTGAACTAAGAAGATAAGCACCTGAACAAGGAATAGTGGAAAATAATAAGGTGTGTTATGTAAATGGCAAGTTATTTAGCAGCCAGACCCAACTCACAATTTACTCCACAAACATGCCTAGCCCCACTCATATCAACTTACTGGCTGCAAAAGTATGAACCTTCCTAAATGCCCAGAGTGGACAATAAAAAAAATCATTGGTCAAAGTGAAAAGCTATTTGAGACAGAAAAGTACTTGGTCTTGCNATGAACCTTCCTAAATGCCCAGAGTGCACAATAAAAAAAATCATTGGTTTTTTGGCTCTGTAAAATATTAACTGTATGCAAGGTATTTGTCTTTTAAAAAAAAAAAAAACAAAACACAACAAAAACTTCTGGATACAGTAGGAAACGCTAAAAGTGATCCCATAAATCCTGAACATATCAGCAACATTCAATAACACTGTCCTGTGTTCCACCCATTGCTTATAACACCACCACATTTTCTTCTTGCCTTTTTCCTTATTTGCATTATTTTAACAAAACAAAGGCACCCTAAATTATAATTTATTAATTAAGAAACTCCATGTAATTAAGGAACAACGTTGGCAAACGTTCTCTAGGCTTAAATTTATTTCCTGAATCACAGAGCTTATGGAGAACTGCTGTTCAAAAACAGTGCGGAAAATCAATATTCATAGAATCTTAGAATGGTTAGAGTAGGAAGGGATCACTGAGTTTCAACCCCCCTGCTATGTGCAGGAACACCTCCCACTAAAGCAGGTTGCTCAAAGCCCCATCCAGCCTGGCCTTGGACACTCCCAGGGATGGGGCTTCCACAACTTTTATAGGCAACCACCCTTCGGTTCTCACCACCCTCACAGTAAAGAATTCCTTTCTAGTATCTAATATTCATAGAATCATAGAATGGTCCAGGCATCTAGGGTCATCTAGCCTGACCGTCCCACAGTCATCAGGGACACCCTCAACTAGACTAGGTTGCCCAGGGCCTCGTCCAACCTCACCTTGAATATCTCCAGGGAAGGGGCCTCAACTACCTCCCTGGGCAACCTGTTCCACAGTTTCACCACCCTCATGGTAAAGAACCTATCCCTAATATCCCATCTAAATCTTCTCTTCTCTGGTTTGAAGCCATTGTCCCTCATACTGTCACTGCAGGCCTTTGTAAACAGACCCTCCCCAACCTTCCTGTAGGCCCCCTTCAGGTACTGGAAGGCTGCTATTAGGTCTCCCCAGAGCCTACTCTTCTCCAGGTTGAACAACCCCAGCTCACCCAGCCTGTCCTCATAGCAAAGGTGTTCCAACCCCCTAATCATTCTTGTGGCCCTCCTCAGGACCCACTCTATCAGGGCCATGTCCTTCCTATATTGAAAGCTCCACAACTGCACATAGTATTCATCCCCCCACTACTATCACTCTTCCCACAGAAACTTCTTTATTGTTCACAGAAAACAGAAATATATTCTAGCTCATCAGAAGTGTGACTCAAGTCAAGGATCTTGACCTGCAGTATGACCTATTATCATAAATTGACATAACCTCATAACCGTCTTATGGACTTCCAAACCCTGTTCAAATCATTAATTCCTCTATTTTTGTTCACAATCTAATCCTTAGGCTAGTGCTCTGCCTGCTGTTTTCTGCTCTAGCATATCCATATCAGCTCAATTTGGAAGAAGTGTTGGCACAGACCTGAATATTTAGTTTCCTCCAGCATTCAAAACAACCTTCAGGAAGTTTCAAAAAAATATCTTGTACAAAACGCTATTTCTTTTTTGGCTGTTTTAGTTTTTCTTTTCTAATGGAGGAATGTATTGAACTCTTTATTAAAAAAAAAAACAAGCAAACAACAACAGCAACAAAACACCCCCAAACCCAAGACATAAATTTCCCACATCTCTTAAAGGCAGTGGCAATGAGGATGAATCCACTTATCCAGATCATATCTCCCCAATATGACAGGGAAAGTTGAGTCTGGAGAGAAAGAGGCTGAGGTGAGACTTTAACACTCTTTACAACTCCGTTAAAGGAAGATATAGAGAGGTGGGGGTCTGCCTCTCATCCCAAGCAACAGGCAATAGGACAAGAAGAAAGGGCCTCAAGTTACACCAGGGGAGGTTTAGGATGGATATTAGGAAAAATTTCTTCACTGAAAAAGTTGTCAAGCATTGGAATAGGCTGCCAAGGGAAGTGATGGAGTCACCATCCCTGCAGGTATATAAAGGATGGGTACACATAATGCTGAGGAACATGGTTTAGTGGTAACTTGGCAGTGCCGGGTTAACAGTTGGACTTGATGAAATTAAAGGTGTCTTTCAACCCAAACAATTATATGATTCTATGACTTCCATAACCTTCTCTGAGACTGAGGCAAGACAGGTTCCTCCTTCTTGCCCTCCTTGAAGATACGTGCAACATCTACCTATTTCAAATAATCAGGAAAGATGTTTCAAAGACCTGATATAATCCAAGACAAGAGGCTGGTCATAGCCCTGGTATGACCATAAAGCCAAATTATTAAATACTGTAAATGAAAATGATGTCTGAAATTTCAATCATTCTTTCAAACTTTCACTGTTAGCTCATAATGTTCATGTTTTCATAAAATGAAGCATCAGACCAACAGGATGTATTTAAATTCATTGTGTTTTCAGATGATAATACATACAAAAACCAGTCTTGGAATACCAGATGTAATTATATTTGTCACTCAATTTTAGGGATTTAAACATGCTATATATATCCCTATAACTATATATTAGTTTTTATATGATCACTTTTAAAAAAGTACAGACATATCTCACAACAGATACTTTTTTCACCAACATATTACTGTAAGAAAGATAGGAAGAAAAAAATAATTACTGACTCTTGTACCAGCCAGATACATACAATTTTAATTTCACTTGTCTTCTATGTACTGATTTTCAGTTCTTTAATTGGAATTTTTTTCTCTTAAAAGGAGTCATAAAATTTTTCATAAATTGCTTGTGTGCTTTAGTCTCCATTTACAGTTTCCAACTACATCACAAAATAGTTACCTTTGTTTTGTGATGAGTGTTAGAAATTTTAAGGACCCACTCTGGCCACTGTATTTCTTCCGGTCGATAAAAATAAAAAGACTTTCAGTGCTGTTGTTTAAGAAATGTAAAAAGTCTGTCTCACTTTTCTTTTTCACTTCACTTACTCTCTTTTTCTTCTCTTCACTTATTCTTTTTCTAAGTATGTTAGTGTTATGGAAGGATCTTCGCATTGTTTTCATATCACTGATGGTAAAGTTCAGTCATTCTGGCTTGTACAAAAGCAAATAAGTTCTTTAAAACAAGTAAACTAGCAAGTTCTCCAGAATCTGTTGAGTATGAGCAAAAGCAGTATTATTTGTTGCAATCTAGACTATTTTGTTGAAGGCTATGCTAGTATATTACTGGATTTTCTAACGCTGAGGAAAAAAAAAAAACAGATGACAATATGATTTCATTTAATAAAAGTAACAACTTAAATAAAAGTGGCTTTGTGGTTGAAGAGGGAAATTGTACTTTCCCATCATCTACAGGTCATTTGGACAATATATATGATGTTATTTTCTTATTTGTCGCTTTAATTCTTAGAGTATGAAACTTACAAATGTCTTTCCTTCCTTATGGAGAATTGAGGAATTGCAATTTTTAATCTATGACATTAACCAACGTTTTTGTGGGGTAGAATATCTCAAATTTTATTAGACTTGTCTATCACAATCTATAAAAAAATGTAGATAGTAATGGAAAACCGAACTAAAAAGAAAATTGAAGTTTAGTACACCTTTTTAAATAATAGATACAAAATCCAGCATGTGATTCTATTTTCCTAATAGATCTATTTTCCTAATAGATCCTCAAAACTTCTCTTAGAATAAACCTAAAATAATAATAAAAAACACCACATAAAATAATTAGCAATAAAACTTCATGACCAAATTGCTGTTCTGAAATGTGAACTACGTGTAAAAATAAATACTGAAGATTTTAATAAAATTTTTACATAACTTGTCCTCCATAAATTAGACCTGTTAATTGACATATATTCATTTCCCGAAACATATCTCTGTAGATAAACCCTAAAGGGAAGTAGCTTGACAACCAGATGTTGAACTCAAAATGCAGGAAAGAAGGCAAAAGGGTTAATGGCTTTGTGAAGCTTTAGGTTCTTTTCTCCTATTTGTTGAGTGCTTTCCTACCTCTGTGTTTTCATATAGGACTAATGAAGAAGAGACAGATATGTTCTTCCAAAAAGGACTTACATGAGTTGACTCATTTCTCAAGTCTGCCTCAGTCTCTCAATTACTATATCTTAGATATTTATGCAAGTGGACAAAACCCTCTTTTCTGGTCTGCTGTTTGAATATTTTAAGATTATATCACCCATGGATGAAATGTCCTACCAATCCTGAACATTAACAGTTTCCTGTAACTACTACTATTAATTTTTAATAAATAACTATCACCTTTATTTGATAGCATTTAACAAATTATATGACTACTGACGCATTCCATGCTTTAAAAAAAGGCAGGGGGGAGGGGATTAAAAATCAATATGTGACTAAAGTGGTGTTCAGATAATTTGAATTCCACCAACCCAGTCATGTAATATATTTAAAATTTCTAAAATCGGGGTCATTTGGGTCCCCAGAAACAGAATATTTAGACCTGCATGTGAATGCAGAGCAAAGAAATTACTACATTCAGTTCAAAACAAGAAAGGCTACTTTATCTGATGTGCATATCCATTACCTGTTATATATTTGCTGCAGAAGATCAGGCTGTTTTTTTGTAATCATTAAATGAGAGTATGGCTTCATCTCTCCAATGCTAGGCTAAAAAGGAGCAATTAAATGTTAGACTTTGAGAAGAAGGAAGTTTATAAACTATGTGGTTTTCATTACATCATTTAATTACTTATTAATTTACTTTTTTTATGGAGACAGATTATAGATACAAATTAAAAAAGGAACAACTGGTGACTGTGTTCACATAACTAAGATTTTTCACACATTGAAATAACATGAAGTCCAACTTCAGAGCATGGAATATGTGACAATATCCTGGAAACTTGCTCTGAGGAGCTATGGACTGCTGGCATTTTGAAATGGGAATTAATCATTAACTCTACTAGAAGTTAACAAAACCATTGTGATACAAATGTAATTTTCTTTACATTTTATATTATGTTTGCTATTGGCAATGGCAGTAAATGCATCAAAAATTTTTACTGACCCACAGTTGCCCAGCCATTTCTTTTTGCTCTTTAATTCATCATGTATTCCCATATATTGAATTAGAACTCTTTTTACAGCTCATTAATTGTATTAACATTGCACTTCATTACCTGGGATAGTAAATTCATTTCATAAAGTTTGCCAATTTTCACCAGTGCATTTTTAAATTTACAATATCTGGCCAACTTTGTAACATTTCAGTCATTGATTCACACATCCTGAAAAATCTGTTAAATTTCTATCAGGATTTTGACAAAGTAATAGCAATGAAATAATTCTGGACACATTTCTGTACTGACTTAATTTTTATTCATCAAGGCCCATCTGTTGCCTTGGCTGCATGATTTATCCTCCTTTTTGTAACTTACTTATCTGCACTAAGTTATCTACACTAAGTTAGTGTTACTAACAATCCCCTTAACATGTATGGTAAAGCTGACAGGAACAATTTTTTAGCAACTAATCTTATTTTTATTGTTATGCTTAGTTAATAATACATATCCCTCTACTGCTTCTCTCAAATTTTGTTTATGGTACTACTTGCTTCAGTATCCACTCTTTGAGATGACAGAAATTCCATTTTGCAAATGTTCTCCACCTACAATGATGCAAAAATTGATATATTCTCTGCTAAAATGCAAAGATCTTTGCACTTGCAAAGATTTAGGTTATACAAAACATTGCAATTTAGTCTACTTTCTACATTTTACTTTGCTTTTATTGTTAATATTAGGTTTTTCAACATAGCTAAAACTTTCTTTTCTTCCTCAAAACATTTTTTTATTAATGTACTTGTCACTTTTTAAATGTTCTAATGGCTGAACATCACATTTTTTTCCGTTAAATTCTAACATCCATATGTTATGATAGGTTAATATGGAAAAAAATGTGTTTCCTTTTCATCCAGTATACAGATTATAGATTCGTGGCCATCACCTAGTATACTCTGATCTGTGGTGCTCCTCTCCAAATCCTATACAATTTCAGTATAATAAGATTAGTGACTGATCAGGCATCACATTCACTCTTTTGGTGGAATACAGCAAAAAATGCACAGAAACAAAACATCATAACTTGATAGCCAGAGCCTGATTTATTTTTCAGGAAAAATTCAGATGAATATTCCCAAATGTTCATTATCAGCAAAGAGTTTATTTTTAAGAATAAGGAAAATATTTGTCATCTCACAACTTATCATTTGCTTGCATATCCTTACTAATAATTGAGACTACTTTTTGGCCTTAGATGAAAATATTTGTGCTACCATCAAGTTGAAAGGACACAAATCCCTATTTATCTAAGCCTAGAATTATAAAAAATGAAAAAGTTTATGGAAGCAAGAAAGAGAACTCTGTCAAAAAGCCATTTGTTTTTAAGTAGAGCTATCCTGGAATTAAAAACGGTTAATTTAATTAACCTTCCTCTCACAGCCATCAAGCAAAAAAGTTATAATAAGTGCTATTCTTCCTTGTAAATTACACATTATAAAACCTACATGGAATTGTCCCTTTTGGAGGTGTAACTATCTCCTCAAGTTCCAGTTACTGAGCAGAATGTATCAACATCATAAAAAACAAACTGCAGTACAATAGATGAATAGTTATTAAGAGTAGATGGAAAAGGGGGGCACAAAAATAGCGTTGGACCCATATTTTGCAATTTTACACAAAACTTATTTCTTAATACTTTGATTAATTTAAAATTATTTACATCTATAAAGAAATCAAATTAAAACTTTGAAATTAAGGAAGTTTTTACACTTAATTCATTTCTCCCTGTTTATTGGAATTAAATATCACTTTTTTTCCCTTTTTTTTTTTTTCCAGAGAAGTGTATAATTTTTAATTCTATGATTATAATGTTGAATTCAGTGATTCATAAAAATGTCATTATAAACACCTATAACAGCAATTGCACATTTGCACCTTATTCTGCAAGAAATTCCATTTACATTCAAGGCTGATATTATCCCTGCTGTTTACAGTTTATTGAGGAACAAGGTATGTGAATGTAATAGTATTGGCCTGCTGTAATTCAGCAGAAACCAAAGTTGTTGTGGCTAAACTAAACTAGATACTCAACTAACGTATTTAGAGGCATGTTCTAAGGGAGCAGTCATAATTTCTCCTAAACAAAGCAACCTGAAGAAACTTTTAATGTCTCAAACACCTGAAGTACCAGGTCTTCTGCTAGAGAAACTGATAAGGCTGACACTTGGTTATATCTTGTGAGAGAGAAATGGCACCTTGTTTAAAGAAACAGAAAAGCACTATTCTTCTCCTGTGAAGGACAAGCTGTTTCTCTAAAAAAAAAAAATGCTATGCCAGTGTTGATCCTTGCCTTGTTATCTGTCAAATGCATATTAAATTTTGCACCTCTGCATACGTTAATGAAGATTATTGAGGTAATGCGAAACGCATGTAACTGTAGCTCCTGTCTACCCACCCAATTGTGCTGAATGTCACCTGATAGGGGAAAAAACTTGAGATGAAACTACCCCTAGGAATGGGTGAACATAAATGGGGGAAGACTCCCTGAAGAAAGTAGAGAGGGAGAATAAGAAATTTTAAAACCTGGGAAGATTTTTCCCTGAAGAGACGATGAAGAGCACTTCTACAATGTGCACAGACTGGTGCATCCCTTTTTCTCTCTCCCTCTCGATCTCTCCTTCTCCATTCCTTTGCTTCTTTCATTCTTTATTTTTCCTTTCTTCTTTCTTTCTCTTTCCTTCCAAAGAAGTAATGCAAAGCATACTGTACCACTTGCCATAATTCATTGTATATCTGTTATTAAGTACCACTTGCCATAGTTTGTTGTATAACTGCTTCTAATTAACGCAATGCATACTTGCTTGCCAAATTTTTATATTATATATAAGTAAATGTTATATATATGTAAGTAAAATGTTATGTTATGTTATGTTATGTTATGTTATGTTATGTTATGTTATGTTATGTTATGTTATGTTATGTTATGTTATGATGTTAATACCTAACTAATTATCATGGACCTATTTAAAATCTGCTTACTAACCTAATAAAAGTTTGTATGTGGAACTTGAGATTTGACTCACCTCTGTCTATGCCACTGATACACTGATTTACAAATCGGTCACTTATCCCCTGCCTCCTTTCTGAGAGAGATGTGATGCATGTAGATTTCATTATTGACTTAAAAATAGGTAATAAAGATAATAGACAGATACACTACATGCATTACCATTCATAGAGCAGTAAATAACAGCAGAAGACTATCAAAACTCAACAAAAACCAGTCTGAAAAGTTACCAGTCAATCTACTGTTGTAACTTTGTTTTTAAATAAAAAGAACAGGATCCTTATAAGAATCACAGTCAGTTCAAGAGCTATTTCTACTCCCTTCTGCTTTTCATTTTAAAGGACACAGAATTCCTAAAAATCTAGCATAATATTGAAGTCAAAATGGAAGTATATTCCAGTCTGTAGACATCAGCACTCTGAAAATTGATAACTTTTAAAAGATGCCTGGAATTGTGTTACACACACTATTTTAGTCTTGCATTTTTACAGTCAGTAACCATTTTTCTCTACAAATTCTCTCCTAGGGTTTCAACAGAGGGTAGAGTATTCAGTACTATTTTGGGAAGTTATTAAATTGCAAACATTCTTTTTTACACAACAACAACAACAACAACAACAATAATAATAATAATAATAATTAAAAACCACATGTTTATAAATATTTTCAGGTTCCTTTGTTTTCTTAGTGCTTTTAAATGAAGATAATTCATCAAGAGAATAAAATAAAATTCTAAATTTTAAAGCAATGCAGTGAAGAAAAGCAGTATGAAACTCACAAATTCTGTTGATTAATTTTTGTATATTTCTATATCATTGTCAGCTGTGATAAGAAAATAAGTTTTTTTATAAGAAAGAGGACTTTTTTTCATGAACTCAAACCTGTCAACTAAAGAAGTCTTTGAAAACAAGGTAATAAGGCAAAACTGTTTCTTCAGTTTTAATTATATTTTCTGTATGATCTAAAACACTTGAGCCATTTAAAGTTTAACTGCCTACTGAATTTGTTAGCCACTGGAACAGGTTGCCCAGAGAAGTTGTGGAAGCCCCATCCCTGGAAGCGTTCAAGACCAGGCTGGATAGGGCTTTGAGTAACCTGATCTAGTGGGAGGTGTCCCTGCCCATGGCAAGTGGGTTGGAACTTGTTCTCTAAGGTCCGTGTTTTGAAACAGGATGTTGCTGAACTCTTACATGCCTTAACTTTAAAATAGCCTAAACCAGCAGATAGGTATTTCTTCAGTTTAACCACACTTCAAAATTAATTTAAAATAGAAAAATCAAATGGAATCTGCTATGAATTTACATAACATTCCTACAGAATTAAAACAGTGAGGTCTTCCGATTTTCTATGTAAAACCACATTTAAAAACACACTTTATAAATACAAAAATGCAGTGTGACACAGGGTATTGAGAATTTATATTTGTGTTCCTTCCAAGGAAGTTAAATTATTAGATTTTTAGATATCCCAGCTATACTAATAGTAGAAGTCATTAAACATATGTGTTTGCCAAATAAAGGAGCAAATTAGATATATTTTCTTTAAGGGAACAGATCTGTAGCAATTGTTTTATGACAGAAAAGGAAAATAATTCAAAATCACTGAAGTTACTGGAAAGCTAATAAATCATAATTAGAGGCTGACTGTTTGGTGCTTTAATACTTTTTGCATCAAAGGATATTTTGGGAACATATTTGACTTAATCATCATGATCAGACATTGTGATATTTTGGACAGAATAGTTTTAGCAAGAAGTGAGTCATGTAAAGAGGAGTGCTGTTAGAAAGAGATTGCCGTCTGTCTTTGTGGCCAGTGTGAGTACTGTAGAGGTCTACAGAACAAGGCAAATAGTGCATAGAAGAATAAACTAATAAAAATTCAAATGCAAGTATTAATTCGTACTATTCAAAACCAACAACAGCTATAACAGCTTACAAAAACACATTTTTAAAAGTATGCTAAACAATATTTCATAATATTGCACTACTTGGTTCACTTTCCCTCCTGATGAGTTGGTATTCAAGTCTTCATCTTTTTTATCTTCCCCTCTAGGTGCTCTTCAGCTCCTATAGCCAGTCATCTGTTCAAAGCTTTCTAAAGGAGATGGTCTCGTTTAATGTTTTTTCACAAACTCCTCCCATTTCATTCTTCTGGGTATAACAAATGAAAGAATCTCCTTTAAATCATTAAGAACTTTCTTAAGAGAGGCTGTTTCCCTAAGTATGCTAGCAGTGATTTCCTTCATGTAAGTAATTAGTGAGCAATATTTTGTAAACTACAATGCTCCTCTCTTTGATGTATGTTTAGCACTCCTCAGTAAGGACCGTATCTTTCATTTCTATCTTACATTGTGATTACAATAGATTTTACATTTAAAATGTGCTATAAACATCTAAGCAGTGTAGTTTTCTGTTGTGTATAATTGGATCTTGATTGAGAGTAGGTACAGCAGTAATCAATCACTTTGGAATAGTAACTTTAAAAACGTTACTTCAAGATCTTTTAAATGGAACAGAATACTGTGATTTCAGAATGGATCCTAAATATTTGTGTAAGTTTAGAAAATATTTCATCACTGTCATTATCCATCTAACAAAGAAGGTATTCTCAGGTTTTTAAAAACAAGCAAACATACAAACAAAAAACTTTGAAAGACAAAACACCAACTTTTAATCTTATGCTTTAAAGAAAGCAGGTTGTATTAGACTTTATTTTTCCATTCATATATCTATTAAAATGTTATTTCTGAGTTTCCAATATATAGGGGTTGCAGTTAATATTCCATTTTTCCTAGTAGTAAATTAACTTTTTATATTAATTGTTTTTCTCTTTATGTTAGGTTGCCTTGCTTTTTTTAAATGTCATTAGAAGTTGTGGTATTGTCAGAGTTGGAAGGTACCTCTAGAGATCATCTAGTTAAACTCTCATGCTAAAGCAGGATTGCCTAGAGCACATTACTCAGGACTGCATTCAGGTGGGTTAGAATTAACAAGTCAGGTTGAAGTATATTTATAGAAATTTTATTGTGCAAAAATTCCCACTTTTTCCAAGCCCTGAGAGGACACAGCTCTAAGCAGCCTAGTCTGAGCTCACAGGTGACCCTGCCTAATGAGGAAGCTGAACTGTAGACCTCCTGATCTCCTTTCCTACCCGTGTCATGCTGTGATCCTACCATCTTATACTAGCACTAGCAACTAAGCTGACCAATATAAAATAAAGATTCTTTAAAGAGGGGTATTATTTCAAGAATGCATTGTGTCTAAACACTATTATTATTGAGTTGTGAATTATATATCAGGTAGATCTGACAGACAACCACAGATGATATGCACAAAATAAATTCATGTTCTACACTTGAAATGTTCCTAAGCCTTAGATTTGTCCTATAAATCAAACCACTCCACTATTGCTTCTCAGAGGAATCAATATCAGACGACTTTATGTTGGCAAAATTATAAACTAAAAGAGGGCCATGTAATAAAGGCTGACAAAATTTAGGAATGTGCAAAACTATCTACTATTCTCATAGGGAAATGTTAACACCAAGTCAAGTTTTATCTTTTATTTTCTGTCAAATTTAAAAAGGTTGCTGTACTTGACTACAGACACCATTATTCCTTAGTTGTTAATGCCTATACTGAAAGAATGCCCTTGTCTATTGCAGATGTAGGTTCAATTCTGAATGGAATAATTAAGGTTCAAGCTACATATTAGAATATACCTCCTTAAATCTCTATCCTTCAGGTTACTCTGGCAATATATTTAATCATAATACTGGATTTAGTAAAAGCAATGCCTTTTAATCTCAAAAATTATTTTTCATGGCAAAAATGACATGAAAGTTTATTGAACGCTTTTGAAGTTCTGAAGATTTTTATATCTATTATTACTGGTCAGGAAATGTTTAATGGATCCAATTTCATTATCCCCAGTGTTGATATTCTGTTGCATGTATATATCTGAACCAAAATCAAAATCTTAATAAAACCTTTTATTTTATGCTGGTAATGCTTCTATAATAAAATATTAGAAATATAAAATATTTCTCCTGTTCTGAAATATCATGAAATTTTCAAAACTTAGATTTCTAAGTTAAGTATTTCACATTTCAATGACATTAAAAAACCCCAAACATTACTGGAACTGCACATTTTTGTTTAGAGCAGTCCTCAGTTAAGTCAATATAAAATTTTAATTCAAGTTCTTTGCTTAAAAACTTTTGAACGATTACACTAATACGGACTAAAACAAACAAACAAACAAATACATAAAAAGGTTCTTAAAATAGAAGTGTTTTGCTTCATATGCCTATTTCATATAATTTTTTGTATCGTTACATTTCCAGTGAGATTTGGAAGCTTCTGTAGAATTACAAGTGAATAGCTAAACACTTGAATATTATGTTAGTCTGCTGACCCTCAAGTTTATTTTGCATAATAATTAAATCATTCTCCTTAATCAGAAGTACTTTCTTGCTGAGCAACCTTATTGGTGAATTTCTGTTCCCTACTGACAATCCTTTATAATAAAAACGGATTATTAAATTTTGATTAGCATCAGATTGTACTAATTTTGTCCACCAACTGACATTTCTGCTAATTGAGGATACATTCACTAGTTTGATACCTCCCCAAAACATAGAACATGTTAAAAATCTCAGCACAGGCTAAATACTTAATTAATATTCATTGTTTCCTGGAAGCTCCTGGTTGCCTAAACCAGGGACTTGCAGAGAAAGTTGAAACTGCAGACTCTACAATATCACTATTTGGCACATTTTGTTTGAATTATAAAATAGATGTGTTATATTTAAAGTTATTAACAAAATGTTAATGTAATGACTTCAGTCATTACAGACCTTTTTGTGATAAACTATGCTCCTGTGCAGTCATTATAGAACACCAGCCAAATGCTGATTTCCCAGTCAGGAAAATTTCACATACACTTGAAAAATGGTAACAGAGTAAGGATACTGAATTTGTCCTCTTTTCTGGTACTAATAATTAGGACTGTTAAAAAAAATGAACATATTTCTCTCTTTGATTACTTTCATCAAGCCTGAGCAGAAACCTCAAGGCAATAATTACTGCAAATGACAGATATTTTTTTTCTTGTAAAGCTACTTGCCCCAGTGCATCGTTGTCATGCTCTAAAATAGCTATATTTTGATATGAAATATTGTTACTCCAAAGGTTTCAATTACCTAAAATGCAAAGTCCTTCTTTAAAATCTTTTATACTCAATGTCTAATAATCAGCTACTTAGCTTTTTTCAGTTTAAATAAGTAATCCAAAAACTGCAGCTTTTAGATAATAACTACAAAAATGAAGCAGAAAAGAGAGTTCTTTCTTTTCAAGGATATACAAATGACTAATCTCCCATATCCTTTTTTTTTTTGAGAATAGGGCAGATCACATCAAATGCTTGACACTTACACTGTCTCATCTAACTGCAAGTGCCATAAAGGTAATATTGATTTAGACAAAGGAGAAAGAGGATGAAGAAAGTCTATGCCAAATTAAACAACATTTTATTGTGTCACTGATCATGAATATATGTATATTACTGGATTTATTTGATCAGCTAATCTCTGGAATATTCATTTCTTAAATAATCATTTTTTGTTTGCTCTAACAATTAAATTAGAATGGAGGCCAATTAAAATATTATTAACAATTCAAATCAGATTCAAATTTGTAAAAGGTACCCTGAATTTCAATTGTAGATGATTCACAGACATGGCAGGAATTTAAGGCTTTGGAATTTTGTAATATTTTCCTTTTGATATGCTGAACACACCCAGACACCCAATATTCTACATTAACTAATTTCACAACAATCAAACAATATGATATCAAATTCGTTGGAAATCTCTGTTACAATTTTCTGTGCTGATTTGAAAGTTACAATATAAAATGATTAACAAGAAACTAATTAAAATTAATGGCGGTTGTTTGACAATTATAATACTACATTTTCACTGGCCTTGTTTATTGTAAATCCTACATTGCATATTGTGGTATATACAAACACAAAATTTCTTATTATTTCACAAACTCAGAAATCCACTTACAGATTATGACTTTCATTTTGATAATGGTATCTTCACCATGCTTTTTGACATTTTGCTTCAGAGTTTTCCCCTGGTATTTTTGGTAAGCATGAGTTCACTGAGAAAATAGAAGAAAAAGGGAAAAAGAGGCAACATATTCATAGGTATTGTAACTTAATGTATCAAAGACAGTATTCTGTTCAGACAGTGGGTGTCACAGTTTACTGCTACCTGTTGCTTGTGGTTTTCTTTTNATTATTATTATTGAAAGCCACTGAAAAACTGCTGTTCTTAAATTTTAAGAATATAGGTTGCTCTGCCCTATGGGAAACACTCAGAACCTCCCGAGTTCTGTTCCATTGTTGTTTTGTTTTGTTTTGTTTTGTTTTGTTTTTTATAGATAAATAAGATAATAAAATTGTAATATTGTAAATATTTGCTAGAATTCTCAGTTTAGAACCACAGACTTTATGGAACAAGTAGAATAGAACAAAGGATTCCAGCTGCTAAGTTTCCTGATTAAACTACACTTTTTTTGATGAAACTTGTTCATACATAAACAAGCTGTCATACATGCTCAAGTTATACAATGTTCAGCTACTTGCATATACGACCAAGCATATGGAAGAACAATAGCGTTATAAAAACACCCTGCATTTATTTGATACAGCTGGCTCTACATAATGTTCCTGTAGCATACAAAACTGTAGCATCTGACCTGTTGTGGTCCTTCTTTGAAGTATTATTGAATTTTAATTGTGAATCAACTTTATAACAATGTGGACGTGACCTACCGAACCTAATATAAACAGTGGACAAAGTGATGAAATTCAGTGATGCTTTCAGAAGAACTTAAGCTTCTATTTTTTCTGTCCTGATGCTCATTTGGGAAGAAAACAGAATAGAATTGGTATTACCTTCAACCTGGAATTTCAGTGAGTCAGTTGCTGAAGTTACAAATGTAAAAAAAAAAAGTCATTATTATTAAAAGATTAAAGTAGCAATTTTGCTTAAGTTCTAAATTATTTTCTGCATCTCTATCCTCTCTAAAGAGGTCTGAACAATCTCCACTGTTATCTAAATAACATTAAGGATTCAGAGCAGCCCTCAGGACTTGGGAAGCTCATGAATGAGAAGCTCAACATGAGCCAGCAGTGCATACTGTCAGCCCAGAAAGCCAACAGCATCCTGGGCTGCATCAAAAGAAGCATAGCCAGCAGGTTGAGGGAGGTGATTCTGTCCCTCTGCTCTTGTGAGACCCCACCTGGAGTACTGTGTTCAGCTTTGGAGTCCTCTACACGGGAAGGTCATGGAACTGTTAGAATAAGTCCAGCAGAGGGCCACAAAACTGATCAGAGGGATAGAGCGCCTTTCCTATAAAGACAGGGGTTGTTCAGCCTGGAGAAGAGGATGTTCCAGGGAGACCTTATCATGGCATGCCTGTACCTGAAGAGGTGCTACAGGAGAGATGGGGAGGGACTCTTTATCAGGGAGTGGAGCAATAGGATGAGGGATAATGGCCTTAAATTGAAAGAGGGGAGATTTGGATTAGATACTAAAAAGAAATTCTTTATTGTGTGGGAGGTGAGACACTGGGACAGGGTGCCCAAAGAAGATGTGGATGCCCCATCCCTGGAAGTATTCAAGGCCAGGCTGGATGAGGCTTTGAGCAAGCTGGTCTAGTGGAAAGTGTTCCTATCTATGGCAGAGGGGTTGGAACTAGATGATCTTTAAGGTCCCTTCCAATTCTAACCATTCTATAATTCTGTCAGCAAAACAATTTTTTTCTGCTAACTAGCAAAGGTTACAGTGCCCACTAATATGGTCTTAAAATACCTGAAACTCATGTGAACACCAATAGCTTAATTTTCATTTGTGGTACTCAGCAAAGCTGTCATTAAACACAACTACTTGTGAAAACACACACTCTAATGCCTTTATCAGCATTCACTTTTTCAAAATGTATCCTTTTTGTGTATAGGTATCAGAGCATATCACAAAAGCCCATTCTTTAGTGACTACAGTTACGATGAGTTTGGTTGTAATCCTGCAGTTACATAAGATTATTCCTATAGATGGCTATAGATTGTTCCATTAGAAGGGATGTCAAGGTCTTTTTCAAGAATAAAATAGGATCTTTCTTAATTAAGTTCTCTTTACATATGTTTATTGAATGTAAAGAAAACACCCAGAGCAAAATGTCCCTTTGTTTTGAAATTGTGTTTCAGAAGCACATGTTTTGGAAGCAAATACAACTTAGGATATGTTTAGTTATTTCCTTTTTCTATGATGAAATACATACAGGCACACAATCAAGTTTGTATTTCAAACATGATGACAATCCAACCTGACAGAAATACCTTTTGGATTAGCTTATAATACATTTGCAGATACATACACTGAAAAAGTCCAATCCCTCTTCAGATCAAAATCAGTCTAAAAGTTTGATGAGTTGTAGCAGTCCTTAATATTTTAGTACTCTGATGGCAGGTTAGAATCTAGGATTTCAAAGCAGACACCTGAATTCCAGATGTACTCATAGAGGTCCTTCAGGTAGGACTCACAGCAGGGAGAGGCTACTTCCTCTTAGATATCCCAACATTATCTTTAAACTCCAAATGGCCTGCTTGTTTAAAGACAAGCAGAAAGGAGAAAAGTGTTCATAATATCAGTAGTAATACTGTCACCATCATTGCAGATCTATGAGATTTTGTCCTAAACTGAAAGCAATATCTATCAGCATCACCTGTAGGGATGTGTAAATGGAATCACAACTGGTTCATTTGGCAATAGATAAAAGAGGAAAATATCAACCTATCCTGGTTTGAAGTAAAACAGAACTAATTTTCTGTTCAGCAATTTCACTTTTTTAGCTGGGCCTCTTCTAACTAACTAAACTCTGAAATTAACCACATGTTGTTCAGAAAACTGTTCACTCTCACAGTGATAAGACCTTATTATCCCAAGGAATGGTGCAGAGAGACCCTTGATTATACTTATTGCTATAAAAACCAAGGCCAGGTAGTTTTGTTATATGCCCCATTGGAGGGTCAGAAGCAGAAAAGTGTAGAGGAGACACACCTGTAGGGAGGAGTGGACAGGACAGGTAACCCAAAACTGACTAACAGGGTATTCCATCCCATCTGCATCATGCTCAGTATGGTCAATGTCCAAGGAAGACCCTGCCTATTCATTTACCTTTGATCCCGGTCTCTGCTTTTCTGACTCCTGGTCTGGAATCTAGCTCCTGTCGGTCACTGAACCCAGACTAGGACTTTTCCCTGTGCATGCTAATGACATGATTGTCATCCTGGGAGCCTGATGCAGTTTTGTATACCTTATTTTTGTACTTTTTTTCCATATTATTTATTATTTCATTAGTTATTAATATTTTGATTAGTTTTTTTCTAAATTCATATATCTTTTTATATCTTCCTCTCCTCTTTTTTTTAGAGGGGGGAAGGAGGGGCCATCTGTCATTCTGATTGATAATCCAGCAAAAATCCCAACACAACCTTGAAAAGCTCTTGGCACCTAAGCACAGAACCATACATTTAGGTGTATTTTTTGTAGGAGGCTTGCCCTCTCAAATTTAAATATTTGCATTCTAGGGATAAGCACAGGAGGTTATGTAATTGCATGGTAGTACTGTAGATGTAGATAGGGCCAGTTTGCTGTGTTTCTAAAGGCAGATAACAATTTAGAGGTGGTAGGAGAACATACTGTTATTGTGGTCACAGAACCTTCACAAAAGTGGGTGGGTGGGGAGACCATTAGATTTTCCAGGGGTGTATTCACTATGGACATGAGGATAGAAAAAGGAGAGAATGTGAAATATTACCACTATATTCCTCAATCTCTTTTGCATACAAACCCATTTCCAAAGGTACTTCCTAAGCTTGTTTTAGGAAAACCAAATCCACTTATCACTCTTCTACAAAAAGTCCTTGCCTTTATCCTCGTCACTGAGGAGAGATGTAGCTGGAAGTGCTCATGCCACTGAGGTGATCGTGAATGCCCCTGAGACACCAGGAGAGTATAGGCTCGTTGTTTCTGCTACTAGAGTCAGGGGGGATAAGGGGAGCATTACTAGAAACAGAGCTACATCTAGAGAATCTGGAAGTAGAGCAACAGAAAGACAAGATCTGCTGTATTATACATGTTTTTATCTTCTAGTGTTCTTCATCCCACTTTCCCCAAACAGTATTAAAGTCAGGGTTCAACTAGTTAGCACCGCACTCAGATTTAACAACTAGTACTTGAAGGTTGTTAACCAGACCAGTCAAACACAATTAGCAAAACCTTAAACTAGTTCCTTTTCATGATAATAAACCAGTATGCATTGTAGTAGTATGATACAGGACAGTTATATATAGCTCTGATCAATTCTGATACTAGTTCTGATGTCTCTATTAGTTCTAACTGTTCTGATTAGTTCATTTTATCTGATTTTGAATAGTGGTGCCAGCACAACTATATGGTTCTGGCATATATACACATTAAAGTGAGCTTTTCTATGCTATCAGATGTGATCAGGTTCATTAGGCTGTCATGCAATTCTGTATCAGCAATTGGTCATTTGTGTGAATAGCCCTGGGGATGCTATTATCCTTCTGTTCCTGTATTTTGCATGCCTCTGCTATGTTAATCAAAGTCAAAGTTCTGTGATACAGTTTTGTGACTATTTTCTTTTACACATGTTCTTACTGTAAAGTCATTGATAGCTCCCTTTACATAATAATGGCATTTAGAAACATATACATGCAAACACACACACAAAAATATATATCTATAATACCTTCTTAGTTATTTATTACTGATTTTGAATTTTAACAATGTTATTAGTATAAAATAGCATTTAGTTATTTTCAGGTATGAAATCGGCAACATATCCATATCCAATGTCCTTCTTCACAGATGAAACTAGTA
>VZTM01034590.1:13507-45580 GCA_013400555.1 Jacana jacana | reverse complement strand
AAATAATAGATCACATGTATTTTTAAATATTTTCAAATACCAGTTAGATTAGTTGATACTGTTCACAATATTTTCTTTGATGAACATGAATCATCCAGATCAACACACTCCATTTGGTCATTATCTTTGATATATGCATGCCTTATTAATGATAAATTAATGAAGCCAAGATCTAAATCCTGGCTTTACTGTTCATCCATTTTTTTCTGGTCTTTTTATGTCTGATTACCAAAATATTCTCTTATAATCAGAGGGAAATCAAACAAGTTAACCTCAGGAAAAAAGGGAAGAAAAGTGAAGGGGGAAAATGTTAGTGAGATGTGAAGGTGTCATTTTGAAAGTCAAAGTGTTAAAACTGGCCCACCAGAAAATACTCTAAAATTTTACTGCAGGATGATTGCTTAAATGATGGAGAGAGAGAAATTGAATCTTATGAATCTAACAGTTCCATCATTATTTATGGTCAGGTCATCAGATTTCCATACATTGTATTGTTTTTTATCTTTATTCTTTGGGCAGCAACTTGTTTCCTATTCAACACTATCAGAGTCAAAAATACTCACAAATGATTTGTAGAGTTCAACACACGTAGTATCAGGATTGGAACCATAGACCAATAACCTGTCAAAAATGCAAATGCTTGTTTTAAAAACAACTTAAATTACACATGACAAACCAACATTTAGAATAATTTCTCAATTACTTTATTCAACACGAGGACTCTCATCAGTCCAGTTGTCATTTGTGGGAAGCAGGTGTTCTTAAAAACTGTGGATATTATATCCTTTTAAAAATACTCCTTTAAAATCAGGTCTCTTTTGTAACTCTAAACCACAGTTAAGCAAATATAGAAAGCAAGTTGGTTGGCATTGACCCTTGTTTGGCATTAGCTCCAAACATTATTGCACTCTTTCTTTCCAGTGTAAAAGCCTGCTGAAATATTGGTGGTTGTAATGAATGTGCCCCAAAAGTCTGTAAACCAGACTTTGCTGATCTGATCTGGGCTGTCAGTATCCGTGTCCATATTACTGGACTTGAGAGAGGTTGGACTTTTAATTTTGCATTTGTTCCACAGCAACTTTTTAAATTGCCATATCAGCCACAAGGTTTATATAAACCGATAAAGTTAATTAGAATCACAGCTTATAAATGGCTGCACTTTTAAGAAATATGTTCCTACCTTCTGTTTTGGGCATTTAACAATATTACTATGCCCAGGTAGCTGAATGCGCGATGAATGACCACAGTCTTTCATATGTCTTTTTGCTATAAATGTGCATTGGTTTACATTGTTATTTTATATATACTTTTCTGGTAGTGAAGACTCCTTTACAAAAGATGCATGATTCCAGTTAGTAATATTAAGTGAAAAAAAGTGCTCTACTACATCCATCACACATGAACAATCCAGATGGTTAGAGCATATGGCAACAGTGAAGTTGTCACTGCAGTGTCTTTGAGTACACAAGTCACGTGCCCAAACGAAGATTTTGCCATCTTTACTGAACTGACCTTTGAGGCAACTAGCAGAATTTCCCTCTGGGTGTCATCTGCTAATTTGGCTCCCTATATGCCATCAACAAACTGGTTTCAAAGCCAAGCATACACCAAGACAGGGCTTCCCCAAGGGGCTTTATTAGATAAATTATTTTACATGCTTCTGGCCAGGAGAAGCCTGATGAAGGCAGATGGCAAAATGGAGAAATCTCTTTCCAAAGGAAAGGATATTTTTTTCCAGCTTTGCTGGAATACCATTCCATTTCTGGGAAAGATTTAAGGGCTCTGTCTGCACAGAAAAAAAGGTTAAGAAATGTTGATGATCTTTCCCAACCTTTGTAATGACACAGTGTTTTCTGTTCCCAGCAGGAGATATTAGCCGTACAGGCTGCATTAGTGTGGGACTGGAAATATTTTCTCCCTGTTTAGTGTAAGAAGGAATGCAGAGATTAAGCTCCTTGTATTATAAGATGCTTAAGCATTAGTCACTTTAAATAAGTGGAATGCCAGAAGCAAACCTAATGAACACCAACTAATTTAATACTATTATTACTGAAAATGGGTAGTCTGAAGGAGAACAAAAGGCAAGGCAAATCATAAAGCTACCACTGGTTCGGCCAAATGCCCAAGAAGCACCGTGTAGGCTAATCACAGTTACTGAATATGTTTGTGCTACTGCTACTGCACCACTAAAGCATGATATTCCTGTCTCTAAAATATTTGAATTATCAATGATAAAATGCAGTGACTTGTTCTGTAGGTTGGCTGACTCGCTGCCATCGCGTGAGTCTGATGCGGTACATCACCCATAAATGAAGTGATGATGATCAGTAACTAAAGAAATCTGAAGGTCTGCCTAATGAAGGAGCTGACAAATAAGAGGTGAGGTTTTCTGTGGAATGAAGGCTTAATCGGGACTTGTGCTATTGAAAACAAAACAGGGGGAAATTACCAGTTGTGGGTCTTTTTCAGCTCTCAATAAGTCCCTGAGAGTATGGAAGGCTTCAGGCTCTTCTCGCAGAAGTTATTCAGAAAACAAAAACAAACAAACAAACAAACAAAAATACAGAAAAAGCCCCAAACCCCTCAAAACAAACCACCCACCCACCCACTACCACCACCACCAACAGCAACAAAAAAGAAAAGGTTTAAACTGTGTTTTTTTCTTGAAAAGGGAGGGGAGAGAAAAGCTAACTTTATGGCTTGGTGTACATTACTGGTGCCATCCCACCTTCTGCCTCTGGACCTGCAGAGGTAAACCTTAACTTTGGACTTTTTCCAGAAAATGTATGTTCCACAAGTATGTTTTCTCAGAATAAAATATTTTTTGGCATCTAAACAAATTCTTCTGAACACTGTATTTTACTTGGAAGCGGCTATTGTTGGCTGCTGATCAAATGCTTTCTGCCTTTATGATTTCTGTAGTGAATATACAATTAAGAGCTACTCCAAACCATAATGATTGCTAAAAATTATTCTGAGTATCTTGAACCTCATTATCTCATGCCAATTTTTTTTTTTTTTTTTAATATATTGAAATGCAATTGCAAAGAACTTTATATAGAAAAGTTACCTTGGAAAATACATTTAAATTATATTGGAGGAGTCATACTGATATTTGATAATCTTTTTGCTACCATCACCATCTTACAGTACATATTTTTTTTCTAGGTGGTGATAATTGATGTAGTTAGTACCAGAGTACAGTAATCTGTAATTTAGAAATAAAACATTATTTATTTCTGTTCTAAAAATTCAAGCTATTTTTTGTGAAAAAAAAAAAAATTAACTTAAATTGAAGCATTTTTAAAGTGTCAGGGTTTGGGTTTTGTTTTTTGTTTGGTTTTTTTTGTTTTGGTTTTTTTTTTTTTTCTCTTTTTCTGTTGAAACAGCATTTTAGAGCTGTGTGCCTCAGGAATGTAATCTTGTAATCGTTGAACAGAAGAAAGAATCATATCAGCACTGCTTTTTGCTGTAAACACGTGATTTCCCTGTTCTGAGTTTTGTAGTCTCTTTTAATTGCATAAAAATGATTAGGCTTCCTTTTTTATTTTTCACCTGAGTGTTGCAAAGTACTAATACCAGTCTGCCTGGTTGTGCTGTAACAAGGAGAGTTTTGTAGCTGTGTGAGGCAAATCCAAATTAAAATACAAGTTTGTCAGCTACATAATCATGCACTAACATTTTCTGAGATTTCTTAAGCCTTATGCATGCCAGGGAGCCTGTTTATCAGGCAATGATATTGAGCCTGAATTTACATTTAGAGTATATCAGATCAGTCTGCTTAAGCCCAGGGATCTCAATAGAGCACACAGATTTTCCTGGAGCCCCTTTTTTGTGGTGTGCCAGACTTGTGATCACATTCTAGATGTCACTGGCCTCAGACCTAACTGTGCTCGGGCGGTCTGTGAGGGCCAGGCTCCCCAGCCCTGAAGGGGACATAAACTTGTGCTTTATACACACCTAGAATTGCTGCTCTGAATCAGGGCCACAAATTTTCAATATTAAAAAAAAAAACATTTCTCTCTGCAGCCATAGTGCTCTCTCTCAAAGCAGTCTGTCAACCTGTGCTGAAGTGTCTTTACTGTCACTGGGTAGAAATTGACTTCCTAATATTAGTGTCAAAAGAGTTGAAATAGGGGCATGGTATTTTATTATTTGCTTGGGTTTGCATTCCTTTATTTCATAACTCAAAAGCTTGAAAAGTAACTCTTGTGTAATACAAAGCTCTATATTTCAAACATCTTCCTCCATCTTGGCTTTATGAATACAATTATTACTTAACAATTGTGGCTGTTAATATTACAGTGCATTGAATTGAAAAAAAAACCAAGGAGCTATTCATAAAGAACTTAAAATATTATTTCTAATAATAAAGAAGTGAACAATTGGCATGTTTTGAGCTTGTTGAATTCTGGGGAAAATCATATATTTGTTAATTAGCAGGATTTAAAACCCTTAATTTATATATGTTGCAATGCCAGGCTGTATAAATACATAGTACCATGACTCTACCTCTAGTCAAACAGACTGTAACTAACTGCAGTTATTTTAGCTTTTTACCAAGTTACAGTTCTTGGTCTTATATAAAAGAAATATTGATTTTTTAGCTTGCTATTCAATGCTTATCACAAGCTCCAGATTTAGTTGCTTTTAATTTTCCTAGACCATATCACCTGGGGGTGAAATCTGCTGTGCAGAGGCTCTGCTTAAGATGCAATTGTTTGAGTGACTTCCAAATAAAGTGCATTCAATGAAGCTACATAATGGGAGGGCCTATATATACAAGTATATGTATATTGCGAGGGCCAAAATGTTCTCCAAGCAAGAACTACCATACCTGCATTAGTTTATTTTAAAATGATACAAGCAAGCAAATGAACAACAAAAACAAGCAGGCAAACAAACAAACAAACAAAAAACATCACCCAAACATACTTTGTTGGACAAATCTGGTGCTTTAGTTTTTATTTTGAGCCCTTCTATCACTGGGAGGCCACCTATTGCCTTGCCATGCAAATTTGACTGTGATAAATGTCCCTAAGAAATCTCAGCAGAAGTCTGCAGGTTTGGAACCTGAATTACCTGGAGTTTTGGCTCTATTTAGCATCTCTCTTCCCCTGATTTGTGTGTTTCTGGGCTCTGCCCAGGCACCATCACCTCAGTAGGGCTAAACATCCAGCTGCCCATTGTAAAAATGTCTATAGGGAAATGATGCTACACCATTCATATTTGCACCATAATGTGAACAGTCAGGGACTCATAGGAAATCTTAACTCTGCAACAGCCTGATTTCCACCAGGCTTGTGTTTTTAACAATAATTTTCTGGGTTTATATAACACAATGTTCATTTTGGCTGCATTACTTGGGTTTTATACCTGGAAAGGTTCCTAGCCCAAAATTTAACTGCAGTCGGTAGGATTTGAGACTATTTTAGCAGCTCTAACAAGGTTTTTACTTGACATGTAATGGGTCATGTCACAAGTTTTGCATAATTCAAAAGTTAGGAGAATAGGTTGCTGCATCAGTGATATCTGATTAAACTAATATCAACAAATGATTTACCTTCCTGGATAAATAGACTAGAGAAATTACGCTGAAGCATTTATTGCTTTAGCCTTCAGTTACTTAGCAGTTGCTAAGCAGCAAAAAGTTCACGTGTCTTTCTCTCCTGGGCATTTTTTCTCTGAATAATAAAGTAAATTATAAAAGATTTATTTTATTATTTTTAATTGAATAAGTGTGATATGGGCAAAAGTCACATCTCTCAGGCATGCATAGGCTTTTATTCTTATTTTGACCAGCTGATATTAAGGTATAAGAAAAAGTTCATTCTGTGGATGAAAAGCTCAAATATGTTGTGAATGAAAAACCAGGAACCTTAATTCTGTGCTGGTTAGAGTATTGCTACTTTTTCTACTGCAATAGCTGCAGAGGGCACCTTTCTTGCAAGACACTCTGTAGTTCAAGATACTGTATCTATGCCTTGTCCCACAGCACTGGCAAGCTATGTAGCAAGGACTAACAGAATGATCAAAAAAAGTAGATGTATTCCCACTTTCAGAAGAGAGAATAACCATGGAAAATGGATTTGTCAAGAAACCTTCAGGAATAGAACAAATTTTATAGTGATCTTGGCTGATGCAGCAGGAAAAAGGATGTGCTTATTTTATCACCAAGTGCTTTTGCTGAGTTAATTCACTTATGAAATACCACATTGATAAGCTGTAGTAATTTTTTCCTTAGTGGAGCCTTTACCTACAAAGAGAGATCTTTGCAAATGCTGAAGCATGATCAGTTTGGGCCTGAATGGCCTACAAAAGGAAATCCTACAAAATGCAAAGCAGGATCTCCTCCAAGACTTAGGACACATACATGATCCCCACATTCCCTGCACTTTTTTCAAATTTCTTTATTTTTTTATTGTTTTCTTCATAAAAAAGATAAGAGTTCACATATCCTCCATTATCTTTAAAGGATGAACATCAGCTAGGAACCATTTCAAGGTAGATAAAATTATGATTCATGCTGAGATATCAGCAGTGCTCCACCAAGTTCACCAGTCTTGATTTTCTATGAAGATCACAGAATCACAGAATGGTAGGATTTGGAAGAGACCTCTAGAGATCATCTAGTCCAACCATTTTCTTAAGGCAGATTCACCTAGAGCAGGTTGCAAAGGATCATATCCAGGCAGGTTTTGAATATCTCCAGAGAAGGAGACTCCATAACCTCTCTGGACAGACTGTTCCAGTATTCTGTCACCTCAAAATAAAGAAGTTCTTCCTCATGTTAGGTAAGACTTGCTGTGTTCAAGCTTGTGCCTATTGCCCCTTGTCCTGTTGCTGGGCACCAAACAGACCCAGATGTCTCAGCCTTTCCTCATAAGAGAGATGCTCCAGATCCCTGATCAACTTTGTCGCCCTCTGCTGGACTCTCTTATAGTTCCTTGTCTTTCTTGAAATGAGGAGTCCAGAACTGGACACAGTACTTCAGGTATGTCCACACCAGAGAAGAGTAGAGGGGGAGAATGATCTCCCTCAACCTGCTTGGCCATGCTTTTTTGTATGGACCCCAGGAGACCATGGGCTTTCTTGGCCACAAGGGCACGTTGCTGGCTCAGGGTCAATTTGTTGTCCACCTGGACTTCCAGGTCCCTCTCGACCGAGCTGCTTTCCAGCAGGTAAACCCCTATGCTGTACTGATGCAGGGGTATATTCCTCCCTAGGTGCAGAACACTACACTTGCCTTCCTTGAATTACGTTAAGTTCCTTTCTACCCAAGTCTCTAGCCTGTCCAGGTCTTGCTGAATGGCAACAGAGCCTTCGGTGTGTCTGCCACTCCTCCCAGTTTTGTCTTATCAGCAAACCCCATCAGGTAATTGATGAATATGTCAAACAAGACTGGACCCAGTACTGACCCCATGGGAACAGACCTAGTTACAGTGAGCTCGGCCATTCTGGCATTTCCTAATCCACCCCACTGGCCACTCATCTAACCCACACTTCCTAAGCTTACCTATGATGGTACAGGAAACAGTGTCAAAAGCCTTACTGAAGTCAAGGTTGACAACATCCACTGCTCTCCCCTTATCTACCCAGCCAGTTATGCCATCGTAGAAGGCTATCAAATTTGTCAAGCATGCTTTCACCTTTGTGAATCCTTATTGACCATTCCAAATAACCTTCTTTTCCTACATGCTTAGAGATGAGACAAAAAATGAGCAGTTCCATCACCTTTCCAGGGATGGAGCTGAAGCTGACCAGCCTATTGTTTCCTGGGTTATCGTCCTTGCCTTTTGTGAAGATAGGGGTGACATTGGCTTTCCTCCAGTCCTCAGGCACCTCTCCTGTTCTCCATGACTTTTCAAAATTGGTAGAGTGGCTTAGCAATAACATCTGTCAGCTCCCCCAGCACTCATGGGTGCAATTCCATCAGGGCCCATGGATTTGTGAGTGTTGAGTTTGCCTAAATTATCTCCAACCTGATGCTCCTTGACCAAGGGAAAGCATTCCTTTCTCCAGACTCTCTCTGTTACCTCCAGGATTGCTGAGCAATAAACATGGAATGGAAGAAAGCATTTAGTAACCCAATTTTCTCTGCATCCTTCATCACCAGGGCATCCATGTCATTTAGCAGTGAGACCACATTTTCCCTGATCTTCCTTTTGCTACTGATATACTTGAGGAAGCCCCTCTTGTTGTCCTTAACAAGATGACTTAAAATGTTGCTGTTACAAGATATCCCAGCATACAGACAACCAGCTTATACCATGCTATTGTCAGTGCTGAACTCTTTAACAGTGTCTGCTTCGATGCTCTGTGCCTCTAGCTATGTCTAACATATGAAAGTGTATAATCAGATCTATCTATTTCAGTAGAGTCATTAGGAAGCACTGAGTAAATGCCTATTAGAAGCATTATATATGCAGATGTGTCTAACTTTCCCTAGTAATGAAAAATGAAAAAATGCCTACTGATGAACACACTGAAGAATTGTAATGGTTCAAGATATACTGAATACTTCTGGTTTTGCTTGTAATATTGATGTAAGTCAGAGTCTGATTTTGCAATGACAGTTGTCAGTACCCAAGTAATCACGACCCCTCCAGCTGGGGTTGTTTTTCAGCATATTCTACCTGCCTCAAAACTTCTTAAAATAGGGAACCAGAAAGATAAGGAATAATCTGTGTTGTCCAGCCAAAAGAATAAGTGCCCTTGGTCAAGGTCATCCTGGAAAGAGCAGAGCTGAAAATTAAACTGAGATCCCCAGTGTTTGGTATAGATGCTTCAGCTCAGGCCCACCTCCATAAAAGACCAGTTCCTTCATCCAAAAGAAGGTGTCACCAGAAATACTCTCTGTTTCTGTTATATGATCACCAAAGGAAAAGGCATACACCAAGAGGACTTTTGATACAGCCAGAGGTACATATTAAGGTTGATTCTAAATATGGAGAGGAAAATGAGCTAAAGGGCAAGGCAATTAAGTTCTCTTCATAAAGTGGAAGTAATTCTGCTGATACTCAGCAGTTCCCAGGATCTCAAGTTTCATAAATGAAACCTTGTGGTGCTAAAATGTAAGGCAGTGTGGGATTGTAATGCTATGTAAGGGAGCTAGAGTAAACTTTGGTCTAATTTTCTATGTGCCCCACAGGACGAGAAAGGCTTTGGAGACATATTTGGGTCTTTCATGTCTGCAGCAAGCAATGTCACCTGATGATAATTCAAATGGACAGTTCCACATTATGAAAAAATCATCCTTAGCAATCTATTCAAAATTAAAAATCCAGTATTTTGCATCATGAAAAACAACATTCCCACTAAATATTTCATAACATGGAAGGAGCTGTCACTAATATTTTTATTTTATAAAAAAAAATATCTTTTTACATAGGTAATTTTCATGCCAAGGTGAATATGGGTGTTATATTCTGAGAGTGGGGAGAAGCAAAACAAAACAAAGCAAAACAAAACCGAATGAAAGAAAGGCAAAAATGGCAAGTCTCAGCAGTCAGTTAAAAGTAATTCTTTAAAGAGAAAAGAGATTTCTTTTGACACTGTTCCCAGGAGCACGGCCATGACTTAAAAGCATTCTTGTGTTCAGTGGAAGTTTGTGTGCCTGTTTGATTGAGTGGAAGGAGTGCAGGGGAAAAATGAGAACACAAATGTATGTTTTGGCTGCCATACAGTCAATACAGTAATAAGTCGGCAGAAACATCAAAACACAATCAAGAGCTGTCTTCAGGGCTGTGAGTGAGCAAAATTTGTTGGGCAATCAGCCAAGGGAAAGGAGAAGAGGTCTTCTGTTTTTCTTGTAGCTCATCAAGAGGCACTAAAGAAGCAAATTGAAATATCTTTATATTGAAACTAGAATCTCTGTTGTAATCTGCATGTGCACTTTCATTATATGTAGTGTAACACAGCTGCCACTTTCTTTCCCCTGAGTTGACTAAATGTTGGGGATGAGAAAGTTAACTGTGTTCACGTAAGTAGTGCACATGCAGTTTGTAGCACGGTACAAATTTTTTTTAATACTGAGTTTAGGGTGGATGAAATACTCAGGAGTGTTAAAAACAAGAGTAAGTGATGAAGGTCATTGCAAGTAAGTGGTTATAACTGGTTATATAACTGGTAATGTATCTGCAATATTACAACTTCTGCACATGTTTATTTGCTCTAAAAAACCAAACCAAACCAATAAAAATAAAAATAAAAATAAAAAGTAAAATAAAATAAAATAAAATAAAATAAAATAAAATAAAATAAAATAAAACAAAATAAAATAAAATAAAATAAAATAATAAACAAATCAAAACAAAACCCCAAACCAAATCAAACAAAATAACACAACCAGGAGCACCTGAGATTTTCAAGCTATTTTTTAGAACTTTCCTTTTTGAAAGACAAGCAAATAATCATCAGTGTTCAGCTCTCAGAAGGAACTGTAAAAGCTTATGCAAGCAGCTTAAAACATTCTATACGCATGTGAAAGGGACATGTATAAAGTTCCATGTCTGCATGTTCCAAGAGTGGAAACAAGGATCTGCTTTGAAAAAGGAGTCTGTGATAGCTCTTTAGTGTTGGACTAAAGATTCTATTTCTCATTCTGATATCTGGTTTTACACTTTTAATCATTATTGAGAAAAGTGTATAATGACAACATTATGATAAAATTTTAAAAGGAAAAACAAATAACTTTCTCAAGCAATAGAAGATTTAAGGCATAAATAATTTCTTACTCTTCCTATCACACTTCTTACTGGCCTAGGAGCAAAAATATATAAATTTAAAGAAAAGTGCTAGCATTTCTGTGGTAGATTGATTTATATTAAAATGATGGATTGCTTGAAGCTTCATGAAGATTTGTTCTCATGCAGAAGGCAAACCAATAAAAAGATATTATCAAATCATCATGTGGCTCTACCATTTTGTCATATATTCCTTTATATGTTTACATGTGTAAGAGAAACGGAGGGCTCAAAAGGATCTCTTGTGCTTGTGAAACCTAGCCTGTTGGTAGGGTACCAAGTGTCTTTTCTGATTCCCTTCATTAGTGCAATGGGTGCCATTTCCACAATAGTTCAGGAATTTTGCTTCACTTAACAAGATGGCAAAGTAAACATCCTTTCTTTTGTGGTAATGAACACCTTCAAGTTTCCAAAATAACTTTATACACAAGGAGTTCATACACAAGTATTTCTGTGAAAATGGGTGATTTTCAGCTTGACTGAAACTCTGTCCTGGCCTCTTAATATGGAGCCAGATTTGGTATGGGAGCTCCTCTGCTAATCTGAAGAGCTTTCTATTGCTCTTTCACTGCATGGGTGACTTGCATGCATATACCAAGAAAAAACATGACGGTCTGGAAAGCATTTAAAGATTCTTATGGATGCCTGAGGAAAATTTTTGACCTAAAATAAGACTTCTAGAGACATACAATATTACAGAATGGCAGAATGGTACAGGTTTGGAAGGGACCTCCGGAGCTCATCTTGTCCAATCTCCCCACTCAGTCAGGGCCACCTGCAGCTGGTTGCCAGAACCAAGGATGAGGTGTCTTCTGTACAACCTCTGCAGGTGTTTTGACTATCTTCCCAGTAAAAAGCAACAAAAAAGTTTTATCTTATGCTTAAACGGAACTTTCTGTACTTTGGTTTGTTCCCATTAACTCTTGTCCATTCACTGTGAACCACTGAGAGGGCGCTGGCTCCCTCTTCTTCATTCCCATCCCTCCGATGTTTATGCACATTGATAAGATCCCCCTAAGCTCTGTTCTCTAGACTGGACAGTCCGAGCTCTCTAGCCTCTCCAGATGTTTTTTTATCATCTTGATGGATATGGACTCAATTTATCATGCCCATGTCTCTCCAGCACTGGGTAGCCAAACACTGGACCCAGCATGTAGGTCTGGACAGAGGAGAAGAATCATCTTCTCATACTTGGTGTGAGTGCTCTTCCTACTGCAGCCCAGGAGGCTGTTGCCCTTCTTTGCTGTGCGGACCCATGCTAACTCATGGTCAGCTTGGTGTGCAAAAGGACCCCAAGTGCTCTCCTGCAGAGCTACTTTCCAACCTCTACTTATGATGGAGATTACTCCTCCCCTGACACAGTACTTATGCGGGGTGGGTGGCATGATTTTGGCAGCTGGGCTGCAGGGCTGGCCTCTGTGAGAAACCCCCCTTATCCTTGGATCCAGTGTGCAGACAATGGCCTCCAGGCCTGCAGTGGGGAGTCTCACTTGCGCTGTTCCTCACTGCTCCCCCCAGCATGGCTGAGAAGCCCTGTCTGAGAAGTGTCGTCCCCATAATTTCTCCCTCAGATGTCAGTACAGGAAATACTGGGGAAAAAATGTCATTTGAAAATGAAGAAACACCCATCCTTTGTAAAAGCCCTCCATGAGTGATTTTTTGCTATGTCCACATGTTGGTCTTGTTTTCATTCAAACTATGAATGTTAATCCCTGAGGGAAGAGTGTTTAATTAATTTTAGCACAGCTGTAGGTTGCTATAACACAATCCAACAAGGATATTTGTGCACGTATGAAAAAAGATGATATGCAAAGCCTGAAGTAGGATTCCAGCTGCAAAAACACCTGCTCAAAACTCATGGATGGAACATGTAGAAAAATGTTTTGAAATTATGTCCCCTAAAACATAAGAAGTACCTTCATAGTGAAAGGCACCAAATGAGTGCAATAATATTGTAAATTAATTACTAGGGAGTCCAAATGTTTGTTGGGTCCACCATAATGACCCTTTGGGATGTTTTTATCCCAGTAACAGGAATAATCTAGCTAGAAGTACTTGTCCAGCATGAGGAGGCAGGATAAACCTGTCTGCAAAGCTCATACAGTGCTATAATGAACAGACTTTCACCTTCAAGTCTGATAAGTTTGAAACATCGAGTACATGTTAGAAAAACTGACGTTGGGACAACACAGTCTTTTTGGCCAAACATTGAGTTTTTTCTATTTCATTCATATCACAGTCTTCACAAGAAGAAGAATTATACAAAATTCCTCAGCTTGTAGTATAACCAACAAAGGGTTTTCATTCTTCTGTTTCTGCATATGCAATGTAAGCTGTATTGCAAACAGCAACAGTAACACTGTTTTTCTTTTATTACTTTCACATGAATAAAGGCAGATAACAGTACCACCATTATTTGGCACTGTCTCATGTGCATATGCTGTAACAGCCAAGGCTAGTCCTTCATATGCAACCCTTACTACAAAGGCTGATGAGTGCAACAGTTGCATGGACTGAAATCTATAACTTAAGTTGCATATTAAAGTTAAGTAATTTCATCTTCATGAGAACACAAGTCTATTCTGCAGATCAAATTACCCATAAAAAGCTATAAAGTACACGAGCATGTGTTATTAATCAATCAGCAGAACTGATCCATACCAAGTGATTTTTTCACAGGAATTTTAACAACTTGCCTTCAAAAATGGGTTGTTTTCTGGAGCATAAATGAGTCCAAATGCTTCAGGACATCAGGATTTATTCTCCAGGTTTGCCAAAAACCAGTTGTTTTGTTTTGTGTTTTTTTTTTTCCAGAATCTTGATGTCTGCAAGAACCTAATTTACTGTCACTATGAAAAGTGATTGAAAATCTATCTATACTAATAGGATGACCCACCAATATTCATTAACCCTTGCATGAAACAGTATATAACAGCCTGAGAAAATCCATAGTAGCACCAGCTTCCTTCTCATATGTCCCATTTCAATTTGCATAGTACACATCACCCAGAATAATGGAGGAACACTCAAGACAGACCTGTTTTGACATTCATCTCCTAATGTGCTGCTGCCCAAATTCTACAAAAAATTTTTTGAAAGGCATATTTTCTCCATTATTTCCATATCATATACATATCTTCTGTAGTTACTATATTTAAAGTGTAGTCTGAAATATTTTCTGACGCACAATCTTCTTATTGTTCATTTGGTTTACTGTTTTTTTTTTTTAATGAACTTTCTAAATATTGGGTATTTAATGAATTGTGACATGTACTTTACGTTTGCTCATTTTTAGTGGCCTTCGTTTTCTCTAGCAACTTGTGGGTGGCTATGCACTCACCTGTGAGCTTTGTATGAACTAAGCTACCAGACATGCAAGATTGATTTTATTGAATCACAATTGCTTTCATATAACTGGAAAAAACCTTGTTTCTCTAAAGCCAGCCATGCAGTGCACTGAAGCCAAGAAAATGTCTCTCATTGACATCCCTGGGCTTTGGCTTGGGCTCCTTGCCAATGTTTTATTTAAATGGGTTTTTAACAGTTTCATATATTCAACTCTTACCAATTCTCAAGTTCAAAAACAGTAAACATGTTCTAGAGGTGAACTGTAACGTATCCTCTTCAAATCCGTGCTGCTAGTAACAATATTAATTTGATTACAGTGGCCAGATGCCACCATAGTTTATTTTGAAAATAAAAGCTGGCTAGGAGCACAGGCTCGTGGGCATGGGGGACCCCAAGGCAGTGTGAGGGCTGCTGAAACGAGTTACCTTTCCCTAGTAATTGCATTTCTACACCCTTTAATTTTGCCCAACACAACAGCTCTGTAGTAAGGCACAGTTTGTCTCCTCATATGGTACACTTAAAACAAAGGCAAATCTCATTATCTCAGTTCAGTCCAATAGTTTCAAACTACAGAAAGGAAAGTAGTTTTTTATTACTTTTTATTATTATGAGTGTATTGCCCTCAGTGTTGGCAAATTGTCTTTTTTTTTCTGAAAATTGTGTTCTATTATACAGTCTGATGAAAGTAGAGAATTTCATCATATATAAAGAAATTCAGAAAGATTAAAATTCATATATTTATTAAAAAAAACAATTTGAGGATGTTGAGATATTTAGGGTTTATTGTATTCATTATTATTTTATGTGTTGCTTGGTGTTACATAAAAGACTGAAGTAGTCTGTGGGGAATGAATGCAGGGCTTAAAGGTGCTAGAGGAAGATACGCTTTTAGCACATGATCTGGGATGCTTCATTTGTTATTTGGAGACCTCGTTATATCAAGGAGGCAGGCTCACAGCCATGCATATTGCACAACCACTAAAGGACAGTGCTGGACAGTGCAGGCCAACACTCTTTTTCCACCTTTCTATGTTATGACAAAGGCAGGTTATTCACCTTGAAAATGCAATTTTTAACATCAGTCAGTGTTACGCACCTTATTTAGTTTGTGGCTTAAAAAACCCTAAGGTCTTTCTTCTCTCCTTAATCCATTTTGAAGTAGAACAGCAAGAGTGAATGAAGTCTCTCTGGATTCCAAATGAATTGTTGTAACCCCATCAGCATGGTGACATCTACATGGAGTTCACAAGCTGGACAGAAATTGAGCTGCATGGCTCATTCCTGACAGGAGGTTTGAAAGCTTAGAGGTAAAACGGGAAGGAGGGTTTCTGGAGAAAAAAAATAATTATCTAGGAATAACTGCTTGACAGTATGGTAATTTTCATCAACTATAATAATTTTCATTAACATTATGGAACAAGAATTATAGACCTTATTTTCAAACTTCTATTTCCTTATTGGCAATTCATTTTAATTCTTATTTCAAATACATTATTAATTCTACCTTACATTCTATCTCATTCTTTTTTATCTCCTTTAGATGCCCAGTTACTTTTTATTAAATATTTATAGCCATCTTTTAATTTATCCTGTAATTTAGAAAAAAATAGAAGGGTGCTGTGGTGGTTCTTGACTTTGCAAGGGATAATATTTCTGCATAGTGATAGAGGAATCCAAAAGGCAATTCATCTATCTCACCAAATATCTGTCCCAGGCTGACAGCACACCCATTGTCCTGCCTTTCCTATCCCATGGATGGAGAAAGTAATTTGTGGAGCTGTGTGGAAATGTCAAAATAAATAAAAGGCTACACTCTGCATTTTTACATCCAGGAGGGCTGTTCTTGTGGGAACCAGCATATGTGAAGACAGAAGGATCAGCTACTTAGACACAACAAATATATTTTGGCTTTGGCGATGGGTCTCCTTTTCCAAGTTTTTTTCTGAGGCCTCTGGGCATCAGGTGTTTGGGTGACAGGCAATCTCTGCCTGGAATTGTGTGAAAATCAGGAATCTCTCTGATTTGTTGAACTGAGCATTCAAAATCCCTTTTATTGTAGGACTTTGATGCTCTGGCAATGTTACTAGAATTAGTAAACTAAGAGAAACCACTATTTTCTGAGGATACAACTCCCAACTCTAACAGCAGGAGGGTCACTGCTGTGTCTCCAGATTTCTGGAGTAAGGTTTGAGGTGTTTCCTGGCCTCTGATCATTGATTTGCTCATTAGGAAAGAAGAGGATAAATGACTCAATGATATAAGTATATGGGTCAATGATAACAGAAACATTTCACACTAACTTTCCTTATTGGTGCTGGTTTAGACCACGGTTACTCAGAACACTCTCAAGCAGTGATGTGTGTGTGCAATCAAGGATATTGTCACCTTATCAATAGAATGAGAAAGGACATTAAACATGATAACATGTCATTCTAAATCAACTTTAAAAATCTCTTGTTTCAGGACAAGTTGTAAAGTGATTATTCATTCTAGAAGTTGGTGCAGATATATTCTCGTCTTCCTTTTCCTAAAAAAATTATAGATAATAAGATTTTTTTTTAAGCTGCCTGAGGAATTGAGAATCTTTATCTTTTGGGTGAAGCTGATACCTCTGACCAAGGCTGTGAACTTTGTTAATGTATACAATGTACTAAATCAGGTTTGGTTTAGACATCACCCTGGATTGCAAATAAAAAAACCCAACAATTAAAAAATCCTTCCATGTTCTTGGACAAATATATTTCAATATTTTCCCCTGTAATTAATAAAATGATTGATTCAAATGGAAGTTTTGTATTCATAACCTGAGAATGTGATGCTGTATGATCATCATGCAGGAAAAATGTTTTTTGGTCAAAAATAAACATGATTCTGCCATCTGCCACTCAGAGTTGTGTCTAAAGAACTGGCAGGCAACAACTAGAAGATAAGGATTATACCTATTACGTACATACCCAGACAGACATGCTTTTTAGTTATGCACATAGGTTCCCTGCCCTGTGTGTTAATAAATTAACCACCTGTTTCAGAAGGTTAAAAGACTTCACTGAGTTTTATTTAAATGAATCCTACCTATGTAAAATTTATCTATTTTTATTTTATCTGCAGGAATTCTGAATGTGCTAAAAGAACAAGAAAGGTCAAAATTTTTAATAATTCAAGAAGGAAATTTGGTGAATGAAAAGATTGTAATTACTGATAGAATACAGAGTTGATAATTTTCTTTCAGGCTAATTTATTTAAATCCAACCTAAGATGCTCAATTAGAGATACATGCATGTGTGTGTATATATATGTATAAGATTTTTTATCCCCCTAAGAGTGCCTGGTGTCTGTAACTATTCACGTGCACAGAACTACTCAAATAAGTATATGTTCGGAAATTAAGGGCTTAAGTCTGTATTTTGTGGAAATTGTTACTATTTGATTTATAATGCAACATGCTGGTATACAGGTACATTTAGAAAATGGCAAAGCTAAAATATTGGTGCCAGTAAGGCAGCTGTTAACACAGCTGGAATTAAACAAGAATTCTCTCCTTTTCCCCAAACAAACATGGAAAGCAAACTTACAAGTTTGTGCTCATCGGAAAGCTGGCAGGCTATTGACTACTGTCTCCTGTGCTGCTGAATCCTGCCTTGCTAACTCTTTTCTTGTCTGTAGCTAATGCTTGTCCATCTATCTAGGTGAACACTGTAAAACTGAACACTTTAGGGGAAACATCATCTTTCTCTTATATGCTTGTGCATAATCCTAGTCCATTAAAAATACTATCAATGGGACACAGATACAGTGTAGCTTGATTTATTTTTATATTTACTACTATTTTACTAATATTATTGCTAATACTATTAAGGTTATAAGGAATTTTAAATATTTAAACATAGCCATCAAAACTGTTTATAGTTCAATCTCTGTTGAAATGGCTGATTTCTTTCCTCTTTTTATTCTGCTTCGAAGTGTTTTAGACACTATGTGAGATTAGAAAAAAAATGAAAAAAAGAAAAAAAGAAGGAAAAGCTGAAACTCCTTAAAGAAAGTTTTTCTTTTTTTCAGAAAAGTTACTGCACTTTCTTGGGTAAACACATAAGCTTTTGGCTGATTCTTTTATCTGAAACTCTGAACTACCTGCTAATGAGAAATTGGAGCCAGCCATTTCCTGCCCTAAACTCAAGCAAAACTGTGATTTCTACTCTGAATAGGTCATCTCTGGCTTATTAAAGAGCATGGTTTCTTGTAAAGACCTTGTACATTTTGAGACAGCATTTCAAACATTATAAGATTAGTAGTTCTGCGTAATTTATAAAGCCACTTTATTTTGTTAGTATAGAAAACCAATATTGCAACAGATTATTTTTTTCCTTTCTCACTTGCTTACTGCAGATACACAGAAACAACAATGCATCTGCAACTAAAATAAATGTTTGCATAGACGATGTGTTTTTAGTAGCAACACAGTGACCTGACTGCTTCTTTAATACAGAGACATGATATCTCTCAACACAAGAGTGATATTGAGGTGCTGGAGCAAGTACAGAGGAGGGCAACGAGGCTGGTGAACGGCCTGAGGCATAAATTTTACAAGGAACAATTGAGGGAGCTGGGACTGTTTAGTTTGAGGAAGAGGAGGCTGAGGGGAGACCTCATTGCTCTCTACAACTACTTGGAAGGACATTGGAGAGAGGCTGGTGCTGGTCTCTTCTCACAGGTAATTAGCGATAGAACGAGAGGGAATGGCTGCAAGCTGCAGCGGGGTAGGTTTAGGTTGAATATTAGAAAAGAATTCTTCCCAGAAAGAGTGATTTTAGAATATAATATCCAATGTATTATATGTAATATTCTAATGGCACTGTAGAAATTGTAATACAGAGTGCAGTTCTGGTGGGGCTTTTAGATTACAGGAATAACCAGACTTATGTACAAAATGTTGATGTTTATTTTCCATTAGAAAACAATAAAATTGCCTGGGATCAACCCACCAATTAAAAAAAGCACAAAAGAACTGCTGAATATAGATGCCATTTTTCTTGTGTTTTTTAATCCTGTTAAATAAGCATATATAATGAAATTGAAAGCAATTAATTTAAAGTTAACAAAAGGAATTATTCTTTTACATCATATTCAATTAGCCTGTAAAGCTCTTTGTCAAAAGCTATGATTGAGGGTGAGGGGATAAACCAGCCTCTGTGGGTTGTTTAACAATTCACAAACTAATTAGGTGGGCATTGTATCACTAGTGATTCTTGTATCTCTCCTTGAAGACATGTTCCAGGCTTAAGACATGGTTCTTGACTGAGTTGATAACTTTATCAGTTCTTACCTAACTATATGAAAAAGTCCTTGTTCACAGGAGATACAGGTATAAATACTCATCTTATATGCAATGTCATAAAGGAGACGATATATTTTCAGTGATGTTTCATCCATCTGAGTACGTACCTGAATTCTGAGACAATTTTTACCCAGCTGGTAAATCAGTTTTTGGGGAAAGGGCCATTTTTAAGAAGCTTTGAGAGGACTGATAATCTCTAAACAGAAAATTATCATTTCAGGCCTTTGCTCTGAATCAATTATCTTCAGCTAAAATGCTAATTAGACCTGGCTTGCCTATCCAATTAGTGTTTGATTGTATAATCAACGTAGTGCCCTAGCAACTCTGAAGAAACATATTGCTATCCACAGCTAAGGAGGAAGAAATCCTGAAATGGCTGAAAGATTACTTCAGATAAGGAAACAAATCCAGCTGCTGAGAAAACCAGAGAGATAAAAATATTTTCATATTCCTCCTTACAACATATACTTATTGTAACACTGAATTAGATGTTGCCTCATATGAGCAAAGCCTACTTTTACGGCATCCATCTCATGCGTCTCTGCTTGCCTTAAGAGGGCAATGGGGGAGCTCCATTGTGACAGAAACATCTTGGGTGGATATGGCAGGTAGCAGACCAGAGTACCTCTCACAAAATCAGCAACTTACTCCAGCTCTTCTTGCTTCAAAGTAGTATTTAATCTCTTTTGAAATAGTATTCCATAAGGTAAAGGAAATATCACACTGAGATTGTCAGCAACATTCCTCACCACTCAAGTGGCTTCCTTTGAACAGCCATTAAGTTATCATTTTAGTTTCACATTTGCTCTGAAAGAGTAGAAAATAATGAGTGTAAGTTGGGAAAAAAGTCATTTGAATTCCTAGGTGTACACCTTATTTGTATTGCACTTATGGTTGGCCAGCAGCAGTGCCCATTTATTTTTAACTGACACTCGAACTCCATGTCCTACTGTGCAAGATGAAACACAGCGAGGGAGTAATCACTCCTCTCTCTTACCTTAGGGCAAAATGGCTGGTGCCGTTGCAAAGTGAGTCTCAGGAGGAAAATGAACCATGCAGCACATTTTGCTGTGTCTGCACATGTGTGTATACAATACAGTGGAAACCATGGGCATGATCCAAATCCCATAAAGAAGACTCTGTGTGTATTCCTGTAAAAGGCTTCTCAGATCCATACTAGCATTACTTCCCAGTGCAGGAAAAAGCCAGTGATGGAGTAACTTCAGTAGTACTTCTTCCTTTGTCTCTTCATAAATTGAGGATCAGAAAGTTCTCAGGGGAAGGATGCAGGGAGTGGCTTTAGCTTTCCATGTCTGCAAGGAAGAAGGGAGAAAAACAGTGCAAAGTCTCATCATGCTTGTATGCTGGCTTTGGCTACAGTTGGTGACACAGAAGAACCTGCCCTCCCCCCTGCCATCTCTCCAAAACCAGCAATGGTATATAGTGCAGAGAGAAAGGTCACACGGAATGCTGCTTTTACAGTAAAAAAAAAAAAAAGGGAGAGAAGTGGTTTATGAATTATTTGATATGTATGAGGTTTCTTAAAGCACAGTAAAAGTTAACAAAGATGTTACACATGAGTAATTTCAACAATTTTGTGTCCAATAACTCCACAATAATTTAGCATTGCTTATCGTTACCACCTTTTTTGGAGTTGAACAAAATGCAACAACTACTTCCCTTCACATTTCCTAAGGGCATAGTAGAGCAGTGCTTATTTGTAAAATAAGTCAGAACAGCTTTGCATAACCCACTACAGTCAAAACTCATTTGCAATACTTGTGTCGACTATTTGTGTGGAATATTTTTGGCTCCTACCTGGTTTATAGGAATCTGGCTGAATTTCAAGACAAGCTTTCAAAGTTTATTTTGACCAACATTACATCAACTGAAGCTAAGGAAAAGCTTTACATGAATGAAAAAGAAAAGAGGTACTTTTGATTCTGTTTTACTTTTTCCTTAAAAATTTGTGTGAACAGATATCTAAAAAATTTTCAGTCATGTACATCATTTGTCTTCAATCTGAGAATTTTTCACAATTTTAATTCTGTGAAATACGATAATAGAAAAGCAACCACATCCATATAGTTCTTCTGTGCTAAGGTCTTGGATAGATTTAATTCTTTCATTTAAATATATCCAAGTTGCACCACATTATTTTTACAGGATAATACTTTTTTTCCTAGTTCATGTATCATATTAGAATTGATTATTCTCATTATCTCATGCTTATTTTGAATAATAAATCATTCCACAAATAAATGATTCACCATGAGGTAATCTACATAGGTAATACTGATACAATGCTCCAGGCTGAATCCAGACTCAGTTCTGCCACTATTATCCAAATGGAGTTCTATGAAATAAAGTGAGATTATCTGTATGCTAATCCAGTAAAACCAAGATGAAAAAATATGTCCCTTAGACATCAGTATAGATGTATAGGTCATAAAAGGTAAGTAATGTCTAGAGTTTCATAGGTTACTTCCACAGCTGTATAGATTATTATTTGAAGGAGAGCTGTAGGAGTACGCTCTTTGCTGACACTTGGGAAATACAGTAAATATTTTGCAGAATGCGTCCACTGCTCTCAGCTTTGTTTGTAATACAACTTCTATGAAGGGTGTTATTATTAAGGATTAACTACAACATTACCTTTTAATAGGATCATAAATCTTTAATTACAGTTCAATATGGTACCAACTAAAATTGCTTTTGGAATGAAACCTGTTTATTAAATGATATGAGTAAGAACTTCTTTCAGAAGTAAAGAAATCATAACTTCTCAGAGACAAGTTAAGGCACGCAAAACTCACATTGACTTCAAAGGGTGCCAGTGTCTGCCCACTGATTAACATGGAATTTACCTAGTATGCCCTTACTATTTTTATTACTTTTAATGCCCATTAAAAATTCAGATCCCTCTGTGATTGTTATATTTCTTCTTTAGATTCACAATGGTGTCAGCTCTAATTAGGCAAGAGTTCTCATCCCAGGGAAGCGTTTCAGCATGACATCTTTTTCTGCTGTCAAAGGTCAAGGTAGTGGAGAAACGGAAGATGGTAGAGAGATGGTTTTCCTTAAGAAACAAGAGTGTCCAGTCCACTGAAACTGTATTAAAAGTACAACTGACATTTCTTGCCAGATGAAACATGAATGTCCACTAATGTCATTGCAGCTCCAGTTTAGTTAGCTTCCCTGCAATGGCCTTTCCAAACACTTTTCTCCTCACTCTCTGAGGCTGCCTGTGGTAGCAGAGCTGTGCAAAGGGAGGTGACTCTCTGCCTCAGTGATGGAGCTTAAATGCTGTAGTGATGGGAAAGTTTTTAAAATGTGCAAAACACAAATTATGCCTGAAGGGGTATTTTAGCTCTCTCCAAAAGGGATAATTCTTAGGCCCAAAGCTTTAATTCCTGTTGTGCTTAGTTAAGAGGGCAGACAGGAGGAGGAACACAGAGTGGAAGACATGGGGCAGAAAGCATATCTGCTCCTGAGAGATTATAATACAGTTAAATTATTACCTGTTAGTTTAGTCTTCAACACTATAATTTGCTTTATTTTTCAAACAGCAGCTGACTTTTATATGGGAAGGTTTCTTGGACCTTACTCTGGGTTTACACCCATGAGTGGAAAGGTAATATAATCTTACCCACTGCTAAATTTTTTTCAAGGCAAAAAGGAAACCTGTGCCAAAGAGAGCAAGCTGTAGCAGGATAATGTTCTTTGCAGTTTGTCGTGGTTTTGACCAATCAGACAGATGATGACCCCTCTTCCCCCCCCTAAGGAAAAGAGAGGAGAGGAAAGGATTAAGAGATTCAGGAGTTTAGATAAAAACTAAACTACTTTAATGAAATATCAATAACAATAATATAATAAACAATAAAAAGAAAATTTTTTNTGTTAATTTCAGACTTTAGTTAGTTAGAAGAGGCCCAGCTAAAAAAGTAAAACTACTGAACAGAAAATTGGTTTGTTTTACCTCAAACCAGGACACAGCTGTGTCCAGAATGGATGTGTAAAGAGGTAATGCTTCAAGTGCAAGGCAAGGGAAAAAGGGGACACTGTTTTCACAGCCAATCTTTTCCAGCTCACTGATATAAAACCCAGTATTTCCTTATTAGAGTATATGACACAGGAAACTCTTTCACGCTCGCAGATAGTCTAGGTGAAGTAAATATTCAGGTGCATTTGGTGAAGCTGCATCATAACAGCTGCTGGTTTAAGCAGTCCTTTCTGCTCTTGGTAAGTACAAAAGAACATTGGCAAGCAAGGTTGGTATTGGTCCCAAGGCTGTTCTGCATGCTGTCAATTAAAAGACAAAATTAAGATAACTTTGCAAGTGAAACTGAATTTACAGTCTTTGTATGCAAATTTTCCTAACTGACATGTACTTATTACAAAGAATAAAACATGGCTAAAGCTACCTGTTTACCCGTATCCCTCTCTTGACTGGCATTACTGTCCTCATGCCTTTTTTTCTTTTTCTTTTTTTTTTTTTTTAAACTGTCTCTTCTTTCCTCTCAGATCTGGGGTGCCAACATAGTGTTCCAAAAGTAAGAATGCAATGTGTTAATTTTTACTACCTAACTTGAAAAACAATGGAAAGGGAAGAGGCAGTAGCATAGGCTTCAGTCTGGTTAGACTGCATACCCAAGAGCTCTGGCAGGCAGAGAGGGTTTGCATTGAAACAGTGACATGACAGTACATCCATGCTGTCTCAGCCATCAAAGTTATAGCTTAAAGGTTACACTGATGCTGAGTCCTCCCTCTGCAATTATCTAAACAGATGTAGATACAACCTAACAGTCCCTGACTATTGTACGTGCTTTGTCCTTCAGAACTAACTTTTGTTCCATCGTCTAGAAGCAGCCATTACATTGGCACTGTTTAGCTGGCAAACAAAGTTTGAATGTTTTTTGCAATAATAATTCAACAGGACTTTTGCTTTCCCCACTTACTGAGTCTCACAGCACATGGTAAATATTTCCAAAGTAGACACAATGGATGTTATCTGGTAGCACAGAATAAGGAACACATTGTAGAGTGAAATGCACCAAGGATACCACACTTCAGATTTATTCTGTTTTTGATTCAGATCCCCTTGCATGTGCTGCACACCCATTTGAAACTGTGGCACATTATGGGTGCTGCTGGTGTGCACGCTCTGGGGTAGTTCTATCAAAAAAACCCACAACTCATGCAAGAGCTGGAGTTTCAGTAATGCCACATTGCAGAAAAACAGCAGCATCACAAGGCTAGGGAGGAGGGTGAAATAAAGGTCACCTAAAGGTTGCCTAAAAATCTCTTAATTTAAAACAGAAGACAGTGCTACACATTAATTAAAGCATCATGGTTTATTGCAAATAAGAGGAGTGGAGTTGGATGACTGAATAGTGCATTCCCAGTAGCAGTAAATTTGGATTTTTTTTAAAAACATCTGATCTAAAGAATTTTTGAGTTTTACCCTAGGTTTTCAGTGCTTAGCTCTGTTTAGCTTCAGAGTTACCAGTAGACTCTAATTTTTAACACCAGCATATGTTGGGTACATATGCAAAAACTTATAATTTACTTGAGGCTTTGCAATCTATTTTCACAGTGGATTCCTTTTGGCAATCCAATTCGTGATTTTGTTTTTTATATATTTTATGGAAAAGTATAGGTAACTTAAAGTGACAACAAAAAACATTCAGTAATGTTTGTATTTTTCATTTCATAATGTATGGCTGGCTTATTAGATTATGTTCACAAATGAATGTCACAACTAATTTGCCTACATTTGTGAAGTATTCATATAACAAATTTCAGATTAACATTTTCTTATACCAAACCTTCATACCAGGATAAGAAATTAATTTAATGTTTCCTTAGCCTGCACTATCTTGCTGACATATTTTTTTCCCTAACAAAAACTATTTTTGAAAAAAATTATGTGGGTGTGTTTTGTTTGGGGTTTTTCTGTGTGTGTGTAGGATTGTTTTGGGTTTTTTTTTGTGCTAGACTCCCTTCTGAATATGTCTGAATGCATTTTATAGGTGCAAAGAGACTGAGAGGGCGTTTCTCACTCCATTTCCTTGGGCTGTAATTTACCATGGGATTGTAGATGTATGTGAACTGTAACATAGGGAGAAAAAAAAAGTATTTCTCATAATATTGATATTACTGGGTATATGGAATAAGAGACTGCTAACTGAAACTCAAAGCCTAGTGGAAGATACACTATTTATGTTTTAATTAGAGAATTTGACAGGGCTATACCTCCATTTCTTCATTTTGTTCTTCACAAGGATTAACTGTACAGGGCAAATAAGATAAACTATCTTGTACAGAAGTGGAAAAAAGTAGTCTGTGTACAATAAATATTTGCAAAGTCAGCAGCCCAGTTACAGTGATAATTTTATGCTGGCAGCTAACATCTGGCATGCTGACCTCACAAACTGACAGAAAATCCACACGTAAATCATACTTTCAACTTATTCTGGGGAAAAAGTCAGAAAAGTTTGTGCTTACCACACGAAACTGTCTTGTGTGCATATGTCAGAAGGATGACATTTCCCTGGCAAAACCCAGGAGAGCATGCCTCATTGGGAAGGCAGATTGTGTCCAGAGACAGAGAGTTCCCCTGGTCTCCCTGCTTCCCATGAGCAGCCCTCAAGATGCTGACCCTCACTAATGGTTGGGGAATAAGCTCTCACCCCTTCAGAGCTGGAGTTATTCAGCTCCATGGTCACAAAGACCTTTTTTTTTTCCTTCATTTTTTTTCTTCCACTTGTCAGCCCATGTAGCTGCCTTTTTATGTTTCAGTATGTCTTTCTGCATATCTCTGAGCCAAAGAGCTGATGCCCTGTGTTTTCCCAGGAAAGCCTGTCTGAACTTTCTTGGAGTGGAAATTCAGGGACATAGTAGTCAAAATTTGAGTTCTAGCCAATGTCTTCCACCAAAAAGTACTTGTGGCTATGATATTGCTGTGTTTCCTGTATGATGGGAAATGTTTTAAAGCAAGCATTAGCTCTTGCCTGGACCCCACAGTGTCCTATTCATCCTGCTGGATCCCTTGTCTCATTCTAACCCCAATGTTTCTTAACAGAGTTTCAATTTCTCCCCACTTTTTAGCAATTTTCTGATATGATAGAGATAAGAATGCTCCTATGTCCTTCGTGGAAAATGAAATCAGGTTTTGTGAGTGTTTCGGGCCTCATGGCTTTTTTTTAGATGCTTTTACATCACAATATTATGCTGCTGTACCAGAAGGATATAGCACTGCTATTTCACATTCAGCCATGGGGAGACTCCTCTTTTTCTGTCAAAGTAGTCCCTTTTCAAGATTCTCAGCTACAGGAATTATAGCAGCTTTTGGGAGGACCTGACCCTAATGTGAATGATCATGCCCTAAAGGGGAAGCAAGTTTTATCTTGCAAGTGCGTAGTCAGAGGCTTGGAAGAGAGCAGAGCATCTCAGCAGAGCCATTCTAATCAGAGAGAGCCAAGAAGTTTCCACTTCATTTGAACTGTCATTTTTCACCTGCTTATTTGGAGGGGACAAATCCAGCTATTCTGCCCCCCTTCAAAACTGAGACACTCAATGGACAATGTTACCACTAGGGCAGGACGTATGTTTCTACTCCTAGCAGAGAGTAGAAGTAGAAAATTAAACTTACCTGCTTCATTAAGGGAAGTTGTATTTTGGGGAACTATTTCAAGATTGTTTGTCAGAGGTGTGTTATAGATTTCTTATGTTTCTTAATTAAGAAATATCCAAATATCCAAAGCTCAGGAGCTGATATAACAGTATAATGAAAATATAACCGACCTTATGAAGAGATACTGCTTCATTCTTTTAACCACAAATGAAACTTCAATGGAAATGATGGGCACAGACTGAGTAAGGAGCAAGTCATATGAAAATAACATAAAATTATACCTGCTGTCACATCTCCTTAAGTTACAGTCTCATCATGATTTCAAGCCTAAATCAGGCTTTACCTTGTTAGGAGCTTGATAGGTGAGTCGATGAGGGAAACCCATCACATTTGTAGAAAGTGTTACTTACAGAAAAGTAATCAGTGCTGCCATTCCCTTCCCCTTCACACCCCAAATCAGTGCTGCACCTTACCCTTGCTGTTCAGCTTGAGTGTTTTGGGCTGCCAGAGGGTGACACAGTGACCAGATCCTGGCCCCTAACACTGATTAACTTTCCCACAGCAGGTTTCACCACAGGCCAATTAATCAGAGGTGCCCTGCTCAGGTTCTAAACTGGATAATTAAATTTTCCCTGCCTACATTATCTTTGTTGTTTCAATTACTTTACAGGTAAGTTTTTTTCCCCCTTCTTTTCCTGTTATTACGCATGATTTCCTGAAATTATGTGCAATATTTCTTTGCTCTCATACATGTGTCCACTACAGATACATTTGTATTTGAACCACTGTAGTTCTGCCCCACATGATATTTGTATAGCTCTTGCAGATGCTCTAGGAGCCGATGAATATATCTGTTTCCTTGGTGACATAACAGCAATTCATAATATATCATCATTCACCATACTTTAAAATAAATATGACTGCAGTTTTTATGCTCTGGAAATGCATAAAAGTCACATCATTTATGAAGGCATTACCCTCAGCAGTGAAGACCTAGAGACCTGGAGAACATCCTTCAATTCTTTTCCATGCTACCACCTAATCTGTACAGGGGTGGCAAGAAGCTGCCTCTCTGATAAGAGAAGGTGCAGGCCCTGAATATTTTGTTTGTTTTGGGATGCAACACATCTCATCTTTTAAGCTGGCTCTTTGCTCAAAAAACCCAGGTTGAACCCTGTGCTAAGGTCATCAGAGCTAATCAGAAACATGGACGTAAATTCCAAACAGTTAAATAAAACTTCACATATCAAATGAGAATACAGAGCAGAAAGTCTTGATTCAAAGTATACTGGTTCAGGTTGTTGCACTGGTGTAATTTCCATCCCTCAGAAAGGTTAAAAAGAAGAAATAATAATTAAAAAAAACCCTGTAACTATGCCTATCACTGAAATCTGTACCTGGGGTATATTGATTTGTCACTGCTAATCCAGAGGAAGGCAGGGGTTTTTGCATTTACTGTAGTATTAATAGAGTGAAATTGTACTTCTCAATGTTCCACTCCAAACGCCAACACTGAATCTATATTCAAGGCTGCTGTTTTTTACTGGAAAAGTCCACAGCAGGAAAAGCTGTGGTATGAATTGTTTTGCCCACAAAGGTTTTAACAAATACACTATGGGAATATGTTATTTCTGTGCTTTTTACCCAGGCGTTGCAAGAGGGCTCTTGGTCTTTGATGTGTTCAGGATTTACTTGTAAGGATAGTTCAGACACTGCTGTGAGATTACCACTGCTGGGAATCTAAAGGGAATCTGGATAATGAATTTTAATGTAGTAGTATAGCGAGACCTTTTTAGTGCAACATCTCCCATCACAAAGCTCCAGAGCTGCCAGCACAGGAGGGAAGCTGGGGCAGGTCTGCAGCAGTCTGACATCAGTAAGGAGGGGCTAGAGATTGTTCTTTATCTTGTTAACTTCCCTCACTTGGTAAGTGTAAGGAAGAAAGTGGCCAGAGAAAGGAAAAGGGGGAGTTGATATATGGAAGGGGAAGGGAAGAAAACAGAAGTCAGAGTAGGACCAAATACTGTTTTTTTCTTGGGATCTTAAACAGCTGTTGTTGTCTGGTAAAGCAATGCATAAAATTAGCCATTTTAATAATTAAAAATACTAATATATTAGAATTTGTGCAATAACAGCTATTTTCGTATCTTAATTAGCATTCAAATCCAAACTTGTTTTCAACAGAGATGCAATACAAAATTTGGATCCAATATGAGTCCTTGTGTATCCGTTCATTTCTATCAAAGTGCTTCAAGCATGAAGTTGTGTTTGGTGTAATGCTGGGCTTTCTCTCTCTGCCCCATCCTTCCTCCCCCTCTCCCCTCCTTTGCAGATTTCAGCAGGGAAAGATTTTGTCTGAATAGGAGTGTCAGTATCCTCTTAATATCACCAGTTATCTAGCCCTGCTTGTGACAATAGCTGGCTGGTGGATTAATGTTTGTAGAGACTATGAGATGGGCTAGAAAGCAGGACAATGCCATTGGCCTTGCTGTTGTTCAGAGTCAAATACAGCTCTATCCCTGAGTGGAGGAACTAATCAGGAATAGAAATGAGTCTGATTTTCCTACTGCCTTGTAGTTAACTTACTGTTAGCAGTCACTACTCCTGGGGATGTTATTATGCAAAGCATTAAATTTCCTAATACACTTTATATAGTGCTGCTGTTAGTGAGTATCATCAGTGACTGACTGTGAGACTGCAGTCACACTCTTTTGCTACCTCTCACATTTCTCAGTGTCATTTCATCATAGCCAATATCTATGTGTTGAGGACAGCTCTTGCCGCGCTTTGAAGTCTTGACAGTGCTAGTGTTACTACATGACAACATCAAGATTTATGGTTTAGGGCACAAATGCATAGTGTACAAGCCATGCTTTAATCCTTATTCGTGTGGATGCTGATCATGAAGTGTGGACATAGAAATGCTAAATATTCTTGTGCACGTGTTTTTTTTCCATGCTGAAAGAGCATACTGCAACTATCATCCCAGCCATGAGTGCAAAACGGCTGGTCAGTAGAAGTACTCTCATAGCCAATTTTGATATTCGCCTTTTCCATTATACAAAATCTAATTTTCCTTAATGTCACTCTGCTAGTACATTATCATCCACTTTTATGCCCTTCTGTTCTGCTGAAATGGTGAGAAAAATGTACAGGAGCAAGGAATTAAGAATCTCAGAGTATTTTGCGAGTTGAGGGCTAGTGTCATTACAATCATTACAATATTCTGTTTTGCTGCCTTCCAGCAAAAATTAAGTTCAAGTAAATACAAAGGGACATTGCTGCTTTTTGCTTCATTCTAGAACATTTTTTATTTTTTAACACTGTAGGCTTTATTCTAAACATTTATTAATGTCACTGCTACAGAGAGGTTCCAGTGAGTCCTGGTTATTCTTCGTTGTTATTGCAGATCAAACATCATAGAAAGCTACAGAAACTGCACCCAGGACTTTGAAAAGTGGTGTGCCCATAGTTGTACAGCTGGCAATGCTTCATTCATCTACTGAAATAGTTGTTTGGCTCAGCAGCCCCAGGCATCTCATAGTTTAGCATCATTTCTCATACTTTTAATACTGCCTCACCCATGTGGATCAGCAGAGCATCTGAGGGTCCATATTGTTGGGGTAACACAAATCTTGTCATCCCTTTACCAGTGAACACATCCCCTAGATTTTCATGCCTCAGTGTTCTGGTATTGACAGGACAACTGCATCTTAATGTTTGAATGGGTATAGCATCTTCCAAGTTTTTGAATAATTTTTTAAAATTACACTGAATGTGTAATTGACATCCCTACTACATGAGCCTTTACTTGTTTTTCTTTTGCTTTTTTTTTTCTATTCCTGTAGGGGACCTCATAGACATCAGGACAGGTTTTATGCAGAAGTCTAAACAGAGGTAATGGAGCAGGAGCTATTTCCTCAAATTCTTGCTGGAAATGGATATTAAGGGAGGTATGAAACGGGAAAGGAAAAAATATTTTTTTTTATTCTGCTTCCTAGGGCTTTTCTTTTCAGCTCATGTCACTGTATTGAAATGCAACATACACTAATTCCTAACTGCGATTTACAGTTATTCTGGATATTTTTTGTGTGCTGCAGTATAGTTTCTCATGCATTTTATCTGATCATCCTATGCCATCAGCAATTAAAAAAAAAGAGGCTTTGTGTCTTCATGTGTTTACTCACAAATCACAAATTTTTGATACAGAAAAAAGAATTAACACATTTGTCTTCTTCATCTATCATGAACTGTAACATTTTAGTCTTCTGTAGGTCAAAAAATCTCCTTGGTGTCCATCAAAGGTATATCTTCTAGAGAAGTTTCCAGTTTTGACATAATGAAATAAAGCAAGACTTTTGGTAGACTGTTGCAGCAGCCTATTATTATACAGTAATTATTATAATTATTATATGTACACGATATTATATATAGTGTATATAATTATTATAATAATTATTGTACACTAATTATTATTAGTGTATAATCTGTATGTCTTCACTTCAACCCATTGGTTATTTTTTGACAATCCTCAGTTGTAAACCTCTTAATATTTTCTTCCATGCATAAAACAGTGAAATCACTCTCCTCCTCCTCAAATAAAAAATAGCCTACCACATATTTGGTAAACTAAATAGGCCAAATTCTTTCTATTCTTCTTCCACCTGTAATTTTCCAAAACTACAAATTGCTCCCACTGCAAAGATCCTCATTCAGACTCCCCCACTGTTCCCCTCATATGAATGGTTCTACAAGTACTGAGAGTAGAAATGGAGCTAAACTCCCACTTTGCTTTGTCAAAGTCATTGTACACAACTAACATGACTTTCAAAACCCACTTGCACCCATTTAAAATAAGGACAGAAACTCCTTGCCTTCATTTGGCTGTGTGTTGCAAAATTCACATATTGATTTTACAGGTTATAGAATCATAGAATCATAGAATCATTTAGGTTGGAAGAGACCCCTGGGATCATCAAGTCCAACCATCAGCCCTACTCTACAAGTTCTCC
>VZTM01034590.1:1558-13248 GCA_013400555.1 Jacana jacana | reverse complement strand
TCCAAGTCCCTCTGTAGAGCTTCCCTGTCCTCAAGCAGATCAACACTCCCACCCAACTTAGTGTCATCTGTGAACTTACTAATAGTGTTTTCTATATCCTTGTCTATATCATTGATGAAAATATTAAAAAGGAAAGGCCCTAGTACTGAGCCCTGAGGAACACCACTTGTGACCGGCCGCCAGCTGGATTTAACTCCATTGAGCACCACTCTTTGGGATCGTCCTTCCAGCCAATGCTGGATCCAGCAGATCGTACGTTCGTCCAGGCCATGAGCAGCCAGTTTTTCCACCAGAATGTGGTGGGGGACAGGTTACCGAGCAGTGGGAAATTAAAAAGTGCAGGAGGTTCCCGCAGCTCCAGCAGGGTGAAAAGTAAGATGCATGTGCGTATAGGCCTGCACAGTTTTGAAGAAAAAAATGGCAACACCAAAGGCAGCTCTCAAAGCATTCATAGCAAAGGTAGTCTTAAGCTGCAAAAATTCAGATCAAGTTCTATAACTCGAGAGAGTTTAGGATGGTTTACATAGGAATTTGTAGCTATTCTTCAGGGCTCTGGAATTTAAAAAGCTCCTAAAATTCATATCTAGGCTTTTGGAATAGTTTTAACTCTAATTTGCACAGCGCCGTGAATGTAAAGTCTTGCGCTATCCTCCTCCCAGTCTTCTCCACATTTTCCTTTCCTTAGACCAGCCACACAAAATTTCTTTGATGGAAAAAAAGCCAGTTCACTAAAAATACCAACTGTGGAAATGGAACACATTTTTACTGCTCTAATATGTCATTCCAGTATCAAAATGAAGTTAATTTTGTTAGTGATATTAAAGCACAGAACAAGAAAAAAATGGGCTTTGATCTTGGGTCTTGCTCACACTAGACCCAAGCACTAGCTAGTTTCTTATGAACAACATGCTGTTGGGTTAACCAAGCCTATCAAAGACAAAAATCAATACCAAAAAATCCTCAGGTAGACCTATTTATATCATGTTTTGCTTACCTTACATATTTTCAGTCTCCAAGCACTTCCTAAATCATTTTGGTTTTATTCCTCACTAGATATTACAGTCTTAATTTTGTGGGTTAACCTTGTTTAAACCTGTGTCAGTTCAACTTTGAGAGGAGGTCCTCTTAATACTATGTGGCTACATAGAATCAAAGAATTATAGAATGATTAGAGTTGGAAGGGACCTTAAATATCATCACATTCCAACCCCCCTGACATGAAGAGGGACACCTCCCACTAGACCAGGTTGCTCGAAGCCCCATCCAGCCTGGCCTTAAACAATTCCAGGGATGGGGCATACACAACATCCCTGGGTAGTCTGTTTCAGTGTCTCACCACCCTCACAACAACTTTACAAGTCCAGAAAATTGTTGGAGGCAACACTGAAAATTCTTGGAAAGCAATCTAACATGCTTGCTTTTTTGAAGTTACCCGAAGACCCAAATACTGGAATAAATCTAACCCAGGGAGGATCCAATGTGGCAACAATGCCTTTCCTCTGGAGGTAACCCTAGGTACTTCTGTCTCTCTGGTAGGGGGATACGTGAGATGGGAATCAGTATATATATATGTATATAAACCAAACCTTGTAACTGTCAATGTGGTTGTGTCTAGAACAGTTTATAATATACTATAAAAATATCCATTCAAATGCTTACATGACAGCAAAATAAACGCCCTTTGAATAACATAGATAACTAATAAGAAAATTATTAAATTCTTACAAGAAAATGAAATTGATCCTGTGGAAAAAACAGGGAGGAACCCCAAAAAATGCTGACCACCTTTAAAAAAAAACACTTTAGAGAATGCTGATTTTCATTTTAGTAAACTGCACACGTGTCTCTGATGTTGCCTGACAGCTTTCTGTTGCTCACCTCCCCAAACTATTGGAGCAGTGGTAGCAGCCACCATAAGGAAAGGTTTGATAGCCAAACACATGGACTTCAGCCACCCATAATGGTTGGGCAGTAACCTACTGGGGTGGGTGGTGTATGGGAATACATCTTTGTTGTCCAACTGCTACCTACAGCAGGGAGCTGGCTTGACTGGGGGATGCCTATTGCTCCATAAAAAGCAGCAACTAAATTATCTTCTAGTTAGTCTGACAGTACATTAACCACAAATATTTTTTAGATGGGGAAATGAAATAAAGAAATTTATCTTGATTTTGGGGGTATTTTTCTTTAGGACTATGTTGGCATGGACCGTGCTAAAAAGACTATTCTACATATTTTTTCCTTAAGAATTCTCCTTCTAACTTCTAATTAATTTTGCACATTCTTTGAGAGATACTTTCACCTTCCAGAAAATCCATTTCCTCTGATTTGTATCAATGGTATACTTGCTGCTCCTTCTTGAGATTTCTCACTACTAATTCATTAATCCATTAAAAGGCTTTCCTTTGAAAAGTTGCCCCCACTACTGTGTCAGTTATTTTCCTGTGTTGGTGCTGGCAAGTAGAACTTGTGACTCTCCTGAGCAATTAACCTGGCAGTTATCAATAGCAAACACCAAGTACTGTAACATAATGCCACCATGTTGGGAGCCATAAGGCAATGATTGCACAATAGAGCTAAAGGAAAACGTAACTGTAAAATGGTTAGCCCATCTGGCTTTGAACCCTTGGAAGATGACACGCTCAGGCAATGGGTTTGGAAAGCTCAATCTCCCACCTTTCTGTGTTCTGGGCCCTGGGGAAAAGCCGTAATGCATACATATATACATATATGTGTGTATATATATGTGAATAGGAATGTGTATATTTAAACAAGGAATGGCAAGCAGACTGTAACACCATTCTGTATGATTGGTTTTCTTTAAAATGTATGGATCATTGTGTGAAAACAAGAGCCTTTACATATCAAAATCAAACTCAGAAATTAAATCACAATTATTTTACAGCAATCCTTACATGGATAGAATGACAGTTGTGCTCAAACCCACCCTGCTTGGACCTCAGTTCTCCATTTCATATAAGTGGGCTCACTGGTTTTACTGAGTCCTCACCACTGTGCCCAGACTGACTTCTCTGTGAGCTTCCCTACCCTATAGCATGACGTGCCTGAGCTGCTTCAGACACATGGCAGGCAACGCTAAAGTGCTGCTTTACGTACTCATAATGAAGGAGCAGGTCCTGTGAGGGTTCAGTGCTACAATGCAACATCCACCTATACTGTACATGTACAGCCATTGCTTATTGCAATGTTTGAAAAAATTATCTTTGCTTCCCCCTTCCTCCCACCCCAATGTAATTTCTCTGAAATCAGCCAGTATACTGTGGCTCACCAAGGCAGTGAAGATGAGAACCAGACCCCAAATCAGTGAACTCAATAGCAAAGCATTCGGAAAGTTTATATATGAACCGTGTTTGTGTTTGTGTGTGCCAAATCACTGTCTGGAGTAGATCACATTGTTTTGAGTCTGTTAATCGATAGAGAGCTCTTTTAGTATGTAATAAAATGTTACTTTATAATTGAATGCAAATACTCCGTACCCCTGGCAATTGTCTTCTACTATCTATCCCATTGAGGAATGGTTAAATATCTGATCTAACACCAATTCCTTATGATGGCAGTTGACAGGGACATTTATGGGACATCCGAGACTGGTCCAGGATACTGAAATTGTCTATTATCTCAATATGTCATCTGACTTGGTTGGTGCTAAAGAACATATGAAGGTTACTATTACTTGTATAAGGTACAGACAAGCCTGCATTTGGTACTGTACTATATGCTTTGTGAAGTGTAACAGCACTAAAGTTGTACATTAGCTCTATGAAGTGGAAGTGTTGCATATTACATTAATGCCAGTTAATAGAGAATTAGTGCCACCTAATGTAAAAAATATAACCCAAGTGTCTCTAATAGTCTAAAGGGAGGGCTTTCTCATTCTCTCTCTTCTATTTGCAATAAACATTAGTGAAATAAAAATAACCATGGATTATGAAGCTGTTAAATATTATATATTCCTATGTTATTAAATGTCATCTATTCCTATAACATAAACTTTACCTTTGATTGGTAATAAATACCGTTTTATTCTGAGAAATTGGCCATTTCTTAATACTATAAAGGATTAATTGTGATAATGAGATACTTTCCTGTCACAGTCTTATGTAAACTATAATTATTATGGCCCCAGTTCTGCAAAGGCGTACACAAGTTCTTAATTGCACTCAGGTGAGGAGAATTAAGTGCATGTATAAATGTTAATGTGAGCAGAAGCTAGGTCCTATACGTAACCTTTTTCCTTTTACTAAAGGTACAAGTCTGTATGCCAAAGATGACTCACTCTCTCTGGCTCTTTTATAGGAGAAGAGCAGTCCTTTAATAAAGATTAGTGAGAGTAAAGATAAATATAGTGAAGGAGTGTTCTAGTTCCCCAGTAATTTCCTATCAGGTATCTGAACTGAATTTCCCCCCAAAAAGAGCAAAAAGAATAGAATCATTAATTTAAAAAAAACCCAAACATTACAGTTTCATCCAAAGTCCTCTTTTCTTTCTCACACACTAGCCTTCTTGTATGTTGGCTTCAAGTGTTCTCCATCTTTCTGTCACTCATGGGGACTAATATATATATCAGCAATGCCTGAATGTTGAATGCTTAACCCAGCCTGTGGGTTTGTTCCTTCCAGTCCCACTGTGGACAGTGCTCCCAGTGAGTGTGGAGAAGGCAAAACTCTATTGAGCATTTAATTAAAATAGCTATACTGGGAAGATATAATATATATTGTATATATATATAATGTATATATATATAATAATACATAAAAGCTGTATAGCTTCTGTGTATAACAAAAATGTAATTGACATGAGAATACTTGTTTGCTGAAATGTAGTTGCATGAGACATCCCTGCCCAAAGATAATTTGATGTTAACCTAGGCACTTATATAAAGCTAGAGATACTGCAGTATAAAATATTGCAGTATCTAGGGTGATCTAAGGAAGAATGTGGTGTTGAGGGATCTAGTGTAGGGGAGAACTTGTAAAGTAGGGCTGATGGTTGGACTTGATGATCCCAGGGGTCTCTTCCAACCTAAATGATTCTATGATTCTATGATTCTAAGAAAGAGCAGTGGAGCAGAAGGGAAGACGTTCCTGTTATAGCTCTAGTGAAGGTTTTGCTGGGAAAGCTTTGTTTTACCTTTTCAACTAATGTTAATGCCAACATATGCTGAAGCATTATTATTACATTTAATATTTTAGAAAATATGCTTTTGTGCAAAGGTTGCTTTAGTCATTGCCACTGTTCATCATAATAGGCCTTCCAATGTTTGACCTGGGATGTGTACTGATGAAAGCGAGGGAGCTAATGGCAAACAATTTATTTTGTTGGTTTTATATATATATATCGAGGTGCTGGAACGAGTACAGAGGAGGGCAACGAAGCTGGTGAGAGGCCTGGAGAATAAGGCTTATGAGGATTGATTGAGGGAGTTGGNAAAAAAAAAAGTATACCTGACACCAAGTGCATGACACCTTGAAAAGAGTCAGAATGAAATATCAGCAAATGATATTGGAATTTTTGAAAATACTTAGGTCATACTGTTGTCACAGAATCACTGAATAGTAGGTGTTGGAATAAACCTTTGGAGATCCACACTACAGTCCACCAGGACTTCCAGTTCCCTCTCCACAGAGCTGCTTTCCAGCAGGTAAACCCCTACACTGTACTGGTGCAGGGATTTATTCCTTCCTAGGTGCAGAACACTACACTTGTCTTCCTTGAATTACGTTATGTTCCCCTCTACCCAAGTCTCTAGCCTGTCCAGGTCTTGCCGAATAGCAACAGTCATCTGGTGTGTCTGCTGCTCCTCCCAGTTTTGTCTTACCAGCAAACCCCACCAGGTAATTGATGAATATGTTGAACAAGATGACCCAGTACTGACTCCAGGGGAACAGACCTAGTTACAGTCCTCTTTGCACCACGGATCACTGTGCTGTGAGCTCTGTCACTCAGCCAGTTCTCAGTCCCCATCACTGTCCACTTGTCTAGCCCACATTTCCTGAGTTTATCTATGACAATGGTACAGAAGACAGTGTCAAAAAACTTGCTGAAGGCAGAGTAGACAACATCTACTGCTCTCCTTTAACCTTCCCAGCCAGTCATGCCATCACAGTATACTATCAAATTCATTAACCACTTCCAGGTGGGCAGAAAAGCAATCACATTGGTGGTGTTGTGTGATTGATAGTGCACCATTAATGAGGTGAGGAAAAAGTCTCCAATATCAGCTTTTCTGCTTTATTCAGAAATTATGATGAATGTCTGATTGAAACTGATAGTGCAGCTTTAAGAGAATTAGGGCCAAAAACTCAGCATCTCTATCTATAATGTGAATTTGTGAGAGCCACCATTTAGTTACACTAATATTGATAGTATGTTACTTCATTTTCCTTGAAAAGGATCCTAAAATTCTATAAAAACAATAAAATCAAGTAAATCTTAAGGAAACAACCTACAACTTGGTTCAAGGAACTTTAGTTCATAACCCATTAGAAAGGTAACTGTTATTCTGGGACATAAACATTGAATACTGTAAAGATTTTTACAATAAGTTTCAGCACAGTCCAAATGTTTCAATGTTTCAACCAAAATACAATATCTAGGGACAAATGCAGCTAGATGAGATGTTTTGACTCTGACAATATGGAATGACTGGTGTTAAAAAAAAAAATTAATAAATAAACTGCATACATTTCCTTTCCCACCAAAGTAATTTAAAAAATGTACTATCTTTAAGTGATAGCACATAATAGAAAATCCAAAATGTAATTGTAAAAGTAATTATTTGTGTCATGCACACATTTATTTTTATTACAGTTCCAATTTAGTTCATATTTTTGTTACCACAATGTAAATTATAAACATGTTTGTAGCTGCCTTTATATCATGTTATATATTTAAAGCATAAATTGTCACTGTCAGGATTACTACTCATTCTGATGAACAGAAAATGCATTCTGGAACAAATTACACAAAGTTGCATGCTCTGACTTTTGAGATAGTTGCATGAGTTTAATTGTAAAAGGTTTGCTTATTTCAGAGTGTCTTTGATAGACACAAAATGGAAAGTTGAGGTGCTTCTGCTGAGCTAAGCTAGACTGTAATGTTGCAACTATCTTCTAGGTGCTAAATGGTGGCATGCTTCCTCCTATAATCTGTCATTTATTGTCATTTACTTTTTCTGAAGCACACAATCTCTCATGAGTGCAGAGAGAGCTGCAGTGCTCACTCTGCAGCCCCATGGATACAGCACAGCCTCCCCAGGTGATCCAGTCCCTTTCTTTTATTTTCCTGGTTCATCTAGCTTTAATTACAGGTGATGTTATTTCTCATGCTCAGCATGCAAAGGCAAAAACATCCTGCTGGGCTAAGGAAAGGGGAGAATTATTCTTATTAGTTTTAATTCCAAGCTTTTGTGTAGTGCCTCCGTGTGAGAGAGAGGCCCTTGACATGCAACCCCTTGCAATGAGTTCTGTGCAAATTGTTTGCAGATACAGGCACCTCATTCTTAAAAAAAGCTGAGTGGTGTCAAGTAGTCGCCATGGGCATTACAAGAGCAGCCTGACATCAGACACTGCACCAAATAAATTAATGTTATCATCTTACTTTTGTATGCTAAAGGGGCAGAATACCTCTTTACATGAGTGGGACTAGTATTGAACTCTTTTTAAAGTCCACATCATTATGGCTGTACCCTCCCCCTTTCCTAATTGAATGCACAAACTAACCTTCTTAAAATGTTCTCTTCAACAGTGGCATTTGAATGCTTCATTCATGGGCATTTGAAAGCATTTCTTGGGAAAGCAGTTAGCTTTCAAAAATGTAACCTATTTTCAGGCAAAACATTATACCATCATTATCAATACCAAATAATTTATATAGGTATACCGCCAAGGTCTTTCTCTCAGTCAGATGTCCTGGATAGCAAGAGCTGCTAGGATGTTGAATTGTACAGAGAGTTTCCGAGGATAGGGATCCAAGGGGTGAATGTTAGGGACCTATACTATCCTTCCTTTTGGTCAGATGGCCTGGATAACAACAGATGCAAAGCTAGAAAAGTGGGCATAAATCTGCTCACTTAAACACCCAAAAACTTCCTGAGGTTTTTCTCCAAAACTGGTGGATTAACTGGGAGATAGGTCTATCAGATGGATTAAGAAGTAACTGGAAGTTATAAAGAGACTTTTGAAAAAGGAGGGGCCATATTAAAAAGAAGTGATAAAGTGCCATGAATTGTGTTTGGTGCTTAGGCACCCATAGAGGACAGGGGTTGCCTGCAGCCTTTGCACCACCTGCAGTTCCAAGGCTTGTGTGCCCACAGATGTTGTGCTTTTGGATTAACATCAGAAGGTGTGAGGCATCTGCAAGTGCGTATTAACATTTTGCAAGTGTCTAGTGTTGTGATGAATCTCCTCTACTACTCGTATTGATCCTGAACAGATTGCCAGTTATTTATGTGCTGTTAATAAATCAATAAACTGTTTGATCATGATTTGATTTAAACCACTTGAACAGCAGAAATTTTCAGTTTAAAAATTGTATATTTCAGTGACATATTTTGGGCTTTGGTAGCTTTTGCTCCCATGTACACAAGATTTCTTTCCTGGAGCTCTGACTCCTTTTCCTCTATTTGTTACAGATGCCAGAAAATTAGCTTCTACACTCTAGTGGAGTTACGAGGGTGGTATTTTTTCTTTCCATTTTCCCCATACCATCATCTTTGTGAGTGAATTAAATACAGTGAGAAGGAATGACCAAATACTAAGATCATTTATATGACTGCATTTATAATTTATATTTATCAGATCCTGTAAAAAGGGAGTAAGACTTGAAAACATGCTGAGTACCAGAATGTGGAAAACAGGAAAAAATCCAATGATCAAAGCCTAGGAGTGAAGATTTCTACATGATCCTGTATACTTTTCTGAGTACATTTAAGTTCAATTAGTGCACTGAAGACATATTCCTGAGCCTTTAGTTCAGCCGTGACTTCTAAAGTGAAAAAACAGAGCAAAACCTCTTTTTAGGGGAATTTAGTTTTAAGTATCAGGTCTCTACTTCATTTCAGAGATCAGTGAGAGGGTGCAAAAAGTCACTACAGTTTTGCTTGCCTGTGATCTCTCACTACAGCAAGGACAATGAATGCCCTTTTCCAAGCAGGCTGGTTTGTCTGTTTTCTAAGCCATTTCTTTGAACTGCTTTCCATTAAAAAGAAAAGAGCATTTTTACAGTATCAGATTTACTGGAAGATTCATATTAAGCCACAAAATACTTCTTCTCCACGCTCCTGTGATCAAACTTTGTACAATAAGTGACACTGGTTCCTGCATAGAGCAGTAGTGCAAGGCTTATTGCATCCCTCAAGTCCCAATTAAGCTTTCAGAAAAGCACATTGGCATTATGAAGACCAATTTGGTCACAGATGCATTGCACTCGGTATGATCCACTTCTCCTCCATGGTGAGCTATATCTAAGTTTTTTAAGCTTGCCATTTCCTGCAAGCCAAAATCTTCACAAACAAATTACTTTTTGAGATTTTTCTGGTATTTTATGTTTCTGAAGAAATAACTGTGCAATGTGCTACAAGACACATAATCCATATTAATCATATTGTTCTTATTTTGTAATCAAATATGTGCACCTAAAAAATCTGTGTCTCTGAACAACCACAAGTGTTCAAGGGAGGGAGGATCTTCATGCTATTTATGCATGCTCTGATTCTTAAGGGGTGTTGCTTTTGTGGGGAAAAAAACTCTTTCTCTATACTAAGCAGTGATAAAAGTAGCTGGTGTCTTTCGAGTGGTGACAGATGCCAATTCCTCGAAGCTCAAGAAAAAAAAGTAATAATAATTGTCCACCATGTTTAGAGCATTGTGCAAGACATCCCGCTTTGACGCACTGTGACTGAGAGATGCAGATCCACCCTATCTACTCCTGGTTGTTGGCTAGTGGTGAAAATTGCCCAACTCACTGCACAGTTTTCAAGAGGTATAGCAGGAAATCACAGAATCACAGAATGATATGTGGTTGGAAGAGACCTTTAGAGATCATCTAGTCTAACCCCTCTGTGTTTCGTGTATACAAAATGTATTTTGTACACAATGTACTTGTGTTCTTTCCAATTTCTAAAGACAAGGTTGTAGTGATAAAGGGAAAAAATGAAAGCAAATTAAAAGGTAAGAAGAGCTGATGCTACTCCTTTTTGTCAACTTTCTTTGTGGATAGATATTGTGAGATGAATCAGTTCCAGTGAATGAACGCAACCACCTGTGGCCACAGCCTAAGGGTAGAGAGCGCTCTGTGGCAGAGAAGTCTGAGGCATTCATGCCCAAACCAAACTACTGTTAATCCCCCAAACACAGGGTGTGATCGACTTGACTGGGTCAGCACAGTACTTCTGGGGACAATTTTATGAACCAGAATCAGAGAATTTGTCTGTCTTAAGAAAAATGTGGTTTTGTGAATTTGGGGCTTTATCTGCACACACCTAGTCAAAGTATACCATATAACTGAAAGGATCCCACTGGAAGTGTTATAGTGATATATATACCCCTAAAATGTCCTCTTCTATTAATCCTGAGGCATCATCCTGTATCTCCAATCCTGAATAACATTTTTGCATGTATTCCTTTGTTGGATTTATATAGTTGCGTGACAGATCAAGAGCTGATAAGGTCTTAATTTTTCATTAATTTTCTTAATGTAAAAATCATGTTTGTTTATTCTTAAATGTATACAGCAAATCACTGGAAAGAATTACAGAACTGTATCTGAGTCAGAATTGTCATTGGTTGAGCTTCCTCCCCTATAAAACAGTGTCCTAGCTTTTTTTGCATGTACCTTTCTGGTCATATATGATTTAGTAAAAAGCAGGCATAGAGGGCATGAACTACCAGTACAACATATGTTGCATATATTTTTGTATCGGATGTTTCTTGTGATGAAGCCTGCATCATTTCTTCATTTTGTTACAAAACACAGTAAACTTTCTTTTCTTCTATTGTTGACTTTTATTTCAAAAGAGTCTGAGGAAAGATATATTACATTTTCTGATGGCAATAAAATTGAGTCAAATACTTGATTCCAATATGGATTTCCTACTGTATATTAAGAATTAAGTAGAGAGCTGATTGTGGCACATTTATTTGTCAGAGCGAGATCTTTAAAGACATAGCTCACAGTGTGATTCACTTCTATTAAATTAGTTATTTATCCTCCACAGTGTAATCTTTTCAGGGACATATCTAACATAGTTTGAATGCAAATTCAGCCCTAGGGAAATAAAACACGTAGGAGAACCAATGCAGTCATATTCCATTTCCATTAGTTCTTTCACCTGTTAGCCTCAAATTTGTTTCAATCCATATCAGATAAAAATGCTGTCATTCTTTCACTTCGTTATGTCGTTCAATATGTTTCTTTCCTGGAACTGAATTATATTTGTTGCTGGAAAATAACATAACTTCAGACAAGGTTTGGGAAAAATCTTTTGTAGTAATGGGCTGTATTTATATTTTGTGTCCATGGATGGCATGCCAGATTCAGCTTGTGTTCATCTGTTCTTTGGAAGAAAGCAGTTATTGAGAATATCATCACAGATTTATAGGTTCAGCTTAAATGATTTGAAGGCAATGTCCTAAATTTATGAGCACTGCTGTTCATGTTACACAATAAAA
>VZTM01034587.1:16399-28162 GCA_013400555.1 Jacana jacana | reverse complement strand
GTTTTAATTTAACATTTTGACCTCCTTAAAATCTTGTAAATCTAGTTAAAATTCACTGCAAACACTTGAGGCTTTTACTCTGGACACACAAAATATGTTTGGAAATAGTTTGTTGCTTTGTACTCTAACTTAATGGTATGAGTTGCTCAAAATTATCTCATATCATTTGTCTAGTTTGTGTAGCCAATGATTATTAAAGGGTGCTGAACATTTCTTTTTTTTACATTAACCACCACTGAGNTACATTAACCACCACTGAGAAGGTGATGATTTATGAATTTGATAGCCAGCAAGTTGGGCAAACCATCTGTTTATAATTTTTAATGCAATTTTGAGATGACTGCCAGGTGAGTTTCTAGGAATTATATGTAAAAAAATGAAGTAAATAAAATTACCACTACAGAGGTGAGTTATAAAATCATTATTATTGAATCATAGCTTATATGAAAGAAATTGGAAGGTCAGTTTGCTCTAACTTATTTTCCAAGGATGTTTTTTCCCCCAAGGATGTTTAAATGGAAACATTTAATAGTAATAAAAATAAAAGCATTTGATAAATCCTTGCTTCTTGAAGCAGAATAGAAATTCAGACATTCTGCATGAAAATAGAGCAGGAGAGAAATTCAGAAATCTACTACATCTCTGAAAGTGAAGTCCTGTTAGATGATAGCCTAAGAGAATTACAGCACTTAGACAGAGCTTTAGAAGGACCGCTTCAATAAGGGAAGGTTACTTCAACTTTTGCTTTCCAACTATTACTTGGGGCTTATGTATTGCTTTGAGCTGTAGTGGAAAAGGTGGGATGTGCATCGAATCTTGCTTCCCTCTCCCCCATCCCTACATACATTCCTGCTCTTCACCATAGGCCAGAATGAGGGTACAGGAGTTCTTTATTCACCTCATTTAACTGATGGAAGCATTTCAGAATATCAGAACCCTGGTGGCTGTAGGTTAGTCCTTATGAGGAGGTGGTTTACCATTTCTGTTGAAGTTGTCCTGCAGATTAGTGAAGAATTAAAGGTTAACTGGCTCAAAGATAGCATAAGTAAATAATGTTTCTTGGAGGTTAAATGCCTTACCTCAGATTATTACAGTGCATATGGTGGTTGGCAATCACAGCTCTTTCAGGTATTTACACATAAAATTCACTGGATGAAATTTGACTCTTTTCTGAAGGAAAGTGAGGGGGAAGGGCAAACATAGAAGAAATCCAAAAAACCTGAAGAACACTTCAAAACTCTGCCAATTAAGAAGGAAACAATTCCACTAATAGTGCCTTATATACAATGTAAGACATTTTCTGTGTTTTTGAAAGTACAAAGTAATTGACGGCTATAATTATATTTAGCCATATGATTCAAATGAATAAAACCCCATGACTGCAGTACAAGGTGTCTTGCAAAGAGTGTGGCTGTTAAAAACAAATTGGCCTGCCAGTGAGAGTTATTGAATTTAGGACCTTTCTTACAAAGATGGAATAGCTAATGAGAAAATGAGCATTCTGGATCCAAGGTGATGTGCTCACACCATTTGAACACTGCGGTCCTGGCTGGAAATGTTTTGTCCTGAAAAAGGTGCATGGTTTTGTCTTTTGTTCAGTACTTTCCTTATGAAAGTACAGATAAAATAAACCTATATGTATGCATGAAGGCAGTTTCCCCCCAGAATTTGAGACCTTGAATTTACATGTGCGTGTTGAGATCTAAAAATGTACTTTAATATATTATTAAGCGATTTATGTAGGAAAATAAGATATATCCCTTTATGTTAGTTACAGTCTGTCAACACTAATTTGTAGATTGTGGGAGAAGTATTATATTCTTCTCAATGATACAACAATGGTACAACATCAAGCCCTGCTGTGCATAGACTTGTTTTCCTTGCAGTTTAGTTAGAAGATCATGAAGTTCTATCCCTTCTTTAGTATTAAGTACTATGGATTATTTTGAGAGCAATACATGCATTCAAATGTTCAATTGTGGTTTTATAAATAGCAATTATTTATATTAATGAAACTAATCTTTATTTAATATTTGTTTTGGATTAATTATTTTGTAGCGGAGAACTTATGCCTTGGGAGAAACAAATACCTTTCTAGTTTTCTAAAACTGCATTACCTATTTATCAGCTCCCTTTCAATTTTTTTCCACTGATATCTGAAGTAAAAGAAGAAGTTATTTCATCTGTTGCAATCCTTGATGGCAGTGAACTCGTTTCACATCACTGTAATATGTGTTTAGAGTTTCCTTAGCAAATTATCTGATTGCTTGTTTTTGTTATTTTATTTTTAAGAAAAACTTTACACTTTTTTTTTTTTTTTTTCAATAGCCCTTCTTTTGATGACTTGTCAAAATCAAAACTAACTGCATGAGAAGTTGTATAGAATCATAGAATCATTTAGGTTGGAAGAGACCCTTGGGATCATCAAGTCCAACCATCAGCCCTACTCTACAAGTTCTCCCCTACACCAGATCCCTCAACACCACATCTAATCTACTCTTAAACACAGTCAGGGAGGGTGACTCCACCACCTCCCTGGGCAGCTGATTCCAATGACTGACCACTCTCTCTGTGGAAATTTTTTTCCTAATGTCCAGCCTAAACCTACCCTGCTGCAGCTTGCAGCCATTCCCTCTTGTCCTGTCGCTAATTGCCCGTGAGAAGAGACCAGCACCAACCTCTCTACAATGCCCTTTCAAGCAGTTGTAGAGAGTGATGAGGTCTCCCCTCAGCCTCCTCTTCCTCAAACTAAACAATCCCAACTCCCTCAATCGATCCTCATAAGCCTTTTTGGAAGCCTCTTTTTCACCTTGCTGTGAAAATATTAGACAGCGACCAAGTATTTGGCTTAAAAAACAAACCACTTTTGTCTATAACTTTCTGAGGTTAAATAACTATCTTTAATGAGCAGAAATGGTGACTCTTCATTTCAGTTATGCAGAGAAGCCAAAGAATCTCTGTGCTTGCTTGTGGCACTGAATGATGGGAAATATGTGTAAGTGTAAATATTAGGATTTTATAGGTACCGTTTTATAGAGTTGGCACCTGTGCTTAGAACTGTGACGGATCTTAAAGCTTTTAGGTAGACTGGATGAAAGTAAAACTCTTCCTCCTAGAAATTAGAATTACTTCTAACTACACAGATGTAAAGGTCTGTATTCACTCATCAAAACACAGGTGAGATACCAGCCATAATTCCCAATTGAAAAGATTAATCTGGTATTTTTCTTAGAAAATGCATCCAAGGTAATTTGGCAATGCATTCTATCCTTGCTGATGAGAATTAAATCTTCCTTTATTAAATTTAGAATACAACAGCATTTTTACCAGTTTGGTTGCCTATTTCTATTTTACAGTTTGTAAGGACATGAAGAAAATGTGTACTTATTCCAGTGTGATGAATGTCAATTTCCAATAGCTCTACTTCAACTGTCTAATGTCCAATTTCATAAACATCAATACATTAAGTTGTTTCTCCATGTTAGATAATAAGAAATATTTGTCAGAATCATAGTCTTCTGTACTGTTTCAATATTTAGAATATAACTGTGCTTTAAAAAGTGCGTATATCTTGTTTCACAATCGAGTATGTAAAGGATACTCTAACAAGTAAAATATGAAATTATTTTACATAATATCCTGTAATGTCAGCTCTGGTTATGATTCTTCCCCTGAATAGTAGTTACTAATGATCTTGTAAGTTATATTTAGTCAGTGAATTATGTCTGGACAGCCATATTAACTTAAAATTACGCTGTTGGTGACACTTGAAAGGTACTTTGACTTCAGAGTATTTTGTCGTATAAGAGACTATAATTTACGAAGCAATTCTGTTGGTAGTGAATTAGACAGAATAAAATTTAGAAATCTCCTTTTAGTCATTTGGTGCAAAAAAATGGGAAATATGATATCTTATTTTGGTTGGTGAAGTAAGAAGAAATGGGCAAGATATTCGATATCCAAAAATAGTACTTTTACATAATTAATTTACAGAATTAAATTAGTTTTAATTTCAAAAATTTTATGGGATGTACTTAGTAACAGAGGCTGTCTGTGAGAAGACAAACTCCTAGTCAAAGCAGGTTTTTATCCTCCTTTTATATGAAATACTGTAAGATGTTACAAATTAAATTTGGTTAATCCCTGTAGTTATTACCAAATATTTACCACAAAACTTCAAATGCATAATGCATATTTGCATGCATATATATGTGTGTGTACGTAAATGCACATATTTATATTTATTCATATATATTTATGTGTATCTGTATTTATACTTCTGTAACAACTTTTAGTGAAATTTGGGAATTTCCTTTCCCAAAGCATTTTATCTGGAACAGATTGCAGTGTCCTTTGTTATGGTGGTGAAAGTAGTACTAAATTCAAGGAAATTGTAGCCACAAAGAAATCCCAGAACATTTCACCTCTGTAAGAGGCTTGCTTTAGTGAAACTCATTTTCTTTCTCCCTCTCTTATTTTCTGGTGTGACATTCTCTATTTTCAAAGAGGTGTTCCTTCCCTGAGCACTTTTTAAGGTGAGCTTCAAACTGATTGCCATTTTGACTCTGTCAAGGGCAGTTTTCAACAACTGTCATTTTGTCCAATCCAAAACCCAGCTTCTGTGAAAACTTTGCATGTTTCTTTTTTATGTTATCTTAAATAATTATCTTAGCATTTTTATGGTCTTTACATCACCTGTCTTCTTTTGTAGTTTCAACAGCAATTACATGGACATTGCTAAACTATCCAAACATCTGATTAGTACTGGTAAAATTAAGAATCATTTGGCCTCATGGGCAGTCTGAGTGTGGCACTTCCTCTTTAGCCCACACTTTTCATTAAGAAGGTAAAAAAACTTGCTGAAACAGAATGCATTCAAACAGAAAAGACGGACTGCTGACATGGGAGTGAGAGTGGCCCTTGGCACTGCGTGCAGATGTGTATCCACTGTGTGTCAGTGAGTCTGCTGTCTTATGACAAATTGAGCAAACAATGTAGCTTACTCTTGTGCAGAACATACATACACGGTGTGAAGGATTCCACACCTAGAACTGCAGGACTCCTTTCAAGTTAAAATACCAAGACCTGATTCCAGTAGATGCTTGCCTGAATTCATTCTCCCACCAAGGAGAAACATTTGTTTCACTAAAGTAAAATATTTATTTTACTCTGTTATATTATTTCTGTTTCTATTGACCTTATCTATATTCATTTTAGAACACAATAGTTCCAGTTGGAAGGGAACTGCAATAACCATCTACTCCGATTTAAGGCATTCATCAGTATATTTTGCTTGTTTCTAGTTCCTACATTAATTTTATTGCTAATTTGATTCTTTTCCTGATGAGGTGTTGAAAATTAAATTTTATCTGAAGAATTCAAGAATGCTTCTCTAATATGCACTAAACATTCTTCAGAGCTGAAAATCATGATTTGTGTGCTGTATACAAAATGGAAGAATGTTCAACATTTTCCTTATGGATCCAGTTACATCATTTACCAATATGATGCCATTTATGGCAAGGTATAGAATCATAGAATCATAGAATGGTTAAGTGTTCGAAGAGACCTTAAAGATCATCGAGTTCCAACCCCCCTGCCATGGGCAGGGACACCTCCCACTGGCCTTAAACACTTCCAGGGATGGAGCATCCACAACTTCCCTGGGCAACCTGTTCCAGTGCCTCACCACCATCACAGTAAATAATTTTTTTCTAGTATCTAATCTAAATCTCCCCTGTTCCAATTTAAAGTTGTTACCCCTTGTCCTGTTACTACACTTCCTGACAAAGAGTCCCTCTCCATCTCTCCTGTAGGCTCCCTTCAGATACTGGAAGGCTGCTATAAGGTCTCCCTGGAGCCTTCTCTTCTTCAGGCTGAACAAGCCCAACTCCCTCAGCCTGTCTTCATAGGTGCTCCATCCCTCTGATCATCTTTGTGGCCCTCCACTGGACCTATTCGAACAGTTTCATGTCCTATGTTGAGGAGTCCAGAGCTGGACACAGTACGCCAGGTGGGGTCTCGTGAGTGCAGAGTAGAGGGGTAGAATCACCTCCCATGACCTGCTGGCCACGCAGCTTTCTGGGCTGCCAGTGCACAGTGCCGGCTCATGTTGAGCTTCTCATCCACCATCACTCCCAAGTCCTTCTCTTCAGGGCTGCTCTCCAACCTGTATTTGTACTTGGGATTGCCATGTCCTTGGTGCAGGACCCTGCACTTGGCTTGGTTGAAATTCAAGTGATTTGCACTAGCCCACCTCTCAGGCCTGTCTGGGTCCCTCTGGATGGCATCCCTTCCCTCCAGCATGTCCACAGCACCGAGCTTGGTGTCATTGGCAAAGTTGCTGAGGGTGCATTCTATCCCAGTGTCCATGTCTCCGACAAAGATGTTAAATAGCACTGGTCCTAGTACCAACACCTGGGGAATGGGGGATAATTAAGGACTGATAATTCCTGTGAACTTCAGAAAAAATAGTGGTATATAACCCATCTGAATGTTTTAAGGATCACATAAATAGACACACAGCATGTAGTTTTCAATTACTTTTCCTTCCTCTTCCCATCTGATTTAGTTATTCTTGGGCCAAGTGCTGATTAACATAATTTTCAAAAGTACAATGTACAAAATTATAGCACTTTGCTAAAACAGTGATCAATGTGCTAACAGATACAAGCTGGCAGAAAGCAGTAATAGTGGGGATGAAAAAACATTTTGAAAATGGAATGTGATTTGGGTTTGTTGTCATTGACTTCAGACACTTACTTAAACAATGGGAAATTCTGCTGTAGGGGTTGAGGCATCTGTCAAACTCAGAAATTTTAAAACAGATGTTCAGAAGAAGTGAAAATAATGGAGAAAAGAAAAGAGAGGAGAAGAGAAGACAATGCTCCTTCTGTAATGCTTTGTTCCATATAGGCAGGGCCAACTGCTGTAGTTGTGGAAATACAAGAAAATTGGAAACACTATTAAAAGAGTAATTACATTTTGAAATAAACTAGATCTATCTTACTCCAGTTAGTACATTGGTAGTGCATCATCTGGGTTTATCCTTAATAAGTACATGAGCCTGTAAAGACAAGTTTTATAATGCAGTCTATGAATTTCATAATTTTTTCCATTTTTAAGTCTTCTCAGTTTTCAGAGGGCACTCCATGGACTTGGGAACTGTAGGCCAGTTAATGATTTTCTGTCATTCTCTCTGTGAGGCCAAAAAGTCCCTAGAGGTTTTGGGAGGGAGGGACAAAGGGAAGATGTGGGGGAAGGAAGGGAAGGAGGGAAGAAACAAAAGACGGAAACAAAAGGAAGGAAGGAATATAGAAATATACCTGAGTAGCACTCACTCGTGGAACAACAAGCTACTATCTCAGTTACTTTTGTAGTTTTTGTTCCAAAAGTGCAAACTAATAAATAGCACAAATAAGTCAATATGCATTGGAGCAGGATGTCGACTTGACAAACTAGGTGTTTTAAACCGTAATGCAGACAATCTTAAATGAAAATCACTCCACTGGAACACAGAAGGGCCAGAATGCTGTTTAAAATATACTACCAGGCTTCAAGGTGAACAGTAGCAATGGGAACATGTAAACTACAAGGGAAATATCCTGTTTCAGTTCAGCTCTTTATACTTCTGAAATTAATGGAAAATTAAAGAATTTTAGAATGAAATTTTGGTGGCAGAATTTCTCATGGCTTAAGCAATGGAGTCATCCAGTGTTTTACAGCAATAATAGCATACCTCACAGTAGTCAGAGCTTGAAGTGTACATTTTGGTGGTAGATAAGTAAAAGTCTATCACCTACATCTTTATTGTGCTATTTTAACTTTCAGAAGAATAAGAAGAATCCTTCACAATTCTACTGATTGTGCCTACTTTTTATGTTTCAAAATTATTCAGATTTCCTAGTCAAATATCATTTATGGAACCTAAGAGTTTCTTATTGATCCAACTCACTACCATCATGCTGGCACCTTCTAGGGTTGCCTCCTCCAGGAGGTGTGAGATATGCTTCTTGATCTTTACCATCATTGGTGAATAGCTAGCATTTCTCCTGGTATACATTCCAGTCAGGAGGACTTTCTGTTAAAAATCACAGAATCTGTAGATTTGTTTTCATCTCCTCTTCATTCAAAAAAGCCAGCCAAAAATTAATTCCCTGTGCTACCAGTGCCATTTCTCTATGGAGTTTATGATAGTGTTTGGCGTGTGTTTTTTCACTGGTTTCAGAGGAAAGACTTCTCAAAAAAAATGTAATTCAGATGTTCACATGTGGAATCCATGTGCCACAGGCTTTCACAAACACAGGAAACACTGTGCATCTTGTAATTTTCACTTACTCATTCACATCCGTAAAACAAAACAAAAAAGTGGCTATATCACTTCTGTGTCTATAATTTTTGCTTCAGCTATATTAAATCAGAAAATAACTAGCCAGGGATTCAAGGAATACCAAAACCATACTTTTTTGCCTGGTGCTTATAATTTCATTTTTTACTAAAATGGCAGTGTTCTTGATGCAAAATTCAGTTTCTAAAATTTAGACAAAATATTTTAGTTGGCTCTTCTCCTTTTATGCTCCATGGAAGTTATCTTAAAATTTAAATATTCAGAGTGATTGATTAAACCTGAGGTATCTTCATCCTTCGGTCCATTTTTACAGCTGGAAAAAAATCTCAGAACAATTTCTCATTTCTATTTTAAAGAAAAATCACACAATTCTGTGTAGACTCAAAGATTCAGCATAACTTAAATATATACTAGAACATGAATATTGCCCCGTTGTTGTTTGGGGAAGGCAATGGTGTGTGTTTGTTTGTTTTATATAAACCATTCGACTTTGACCCTGAAACAGGTACTTTTCTGCTTCTTTCCTGTAGTATCAAACAGAATCTCCAAGCCCACTTTAATAAAAAAGAAAATCACATATTAAATATGCAAAATACATTCATCCTTCAGATTGTGATTCATTTTGCCTCTCTCAAGCATCTATTTTAGGGTGGGGTAAATTGTTGCCAGGGAAGCGCCTTTCTTATAATGCTGAATAGGGCCGCATCACAGACTTTATCAGATCTTTATCTTTAATCAGATACTTTGTTCAGATGGTGATATATATATATATATATATACACACACATGATTCTCACTGTGAAATGTCACTATTTTAATTTTTAGGGGTTTTCGTAAGAAGTGAATGATGGGTGTTTTTCAGGAGTTGAAAGGGTGTATTTATGGACAAGCACTGTTTTGGAGGAGTTAGTTCCATTTTCTATGGCTTTGTTGTAAGAAAAATACTGCTCCTCCCAGCTTTTAGTATCCACCTCATTTTTGGTCTTACTTTGGAATGACTAAATTATTTGAGTGTCATGGGCAAACACAAAATAATTTGCTTTTGAAATAGGGTGAAACAGCTACTGGACATGTCCCCACCATGAAGATTTCACAATTTAAACTCAGATGTCATACAAAACTAGGAGAAAATAAACAAACAAAAAAAAAAGGGTAAGAAATGTGACTGTATTTTGTGCAAAGGATCATGCAATTAGCTGTCAGATATGAATGATTTTTGATTTCCAAGTATATTAGACTGTTGCTTTAGAGGGGACTTTAGGAGTGAAGATTTAGAAGTCATTTGAAAGACGAGAGAAAAAGATCTGTAAATAAATGCAGATTCTGACATACAATATTGTCAGAAGACATTCCATGAATGTGAGACAGCTAGAAAGCAAGCATGAAGATAAGATGGTAGAAAGAAATTGAAGCAGTGCTGTACTCATGTCCTTAGCACATAGAAGAAGACAAGGGCAACATTATAGGTTAAGGCTGAGTAATTTGGGTCACTGAATGCCAAGAACAAGGAATTTGAACTTGTCCTAACAGGATATAGTTTGGGATGATGTAATTGTAGCATCACAGAAACTGCGGCATTGGCCACATTTTATGCCATAAATTACATTGGTATGTTCTGAATCTCTTGATTGAGGTCAAAGATGAAGAGAAACTATATGGATCAGTTTTAATGTTGGTTTTCATCTATATAAAATATTGATAGGAGATAAATTATTGATGTTGATTGAAAGAAATTTTTGGCATCTTTACATACTTTATTGCCTCTTTTCTTCTCTTCGTGAGCTCATTATGCCAATGAATGTGAATCACTATTTCCTGCTCACTGTTCAAAATGAATATCTAAAATGTAAATCTGAACTAGCCATTTTTCTGGTTTTCTCCTTTCTGCATTTTTAGTTGGACTCAGTTTCTCAAAACCATTTTCTCTGCTCCATTGATAAAAACAAAGGATATGTTTTGATAATAAATGAAAAAATATTATGATCTATTAAGAGTTGCAAGTTAGGTTTCGGACTTCTTCAGTAAAGTGATTTTTAAAGATGGAGATTTCCACCTTATAGTTCAATGTTTTATTATGCAGTTGAGAGAATAAAATGAGCAAAAATTTTTATAACAGCTGTATAAAACTTATTGGATTTCTTCATTTGCATCTCAAACTTAGCCTAGGGATAGCAAGTGAAAAATCAGATTTCTTTGCTACTTGGTATTGTTTACCAATGCGCATCAGTGTATTTTCTTCAATCATATTTTATCTAATATAGTTTAAATGTTTCTGGCTACTTTTGGAGCATTCCTAAGACACTCTGAAGCAGTCATCTGTTTTACACATCTGAAAGTTTGAATGCATTTTACCACTGGTATGCAGTGCCTTGACAGCATATTGGATGCTGCTATTTTATGTCTGTGGGAGTGAGAAATGAAAATGCCAGTTTTATGACAACATGATGCATTGATTCTACTCACATGAATATCATTAATGTCATATTCTGCCTTCTTGTCTTGTGCCAAGTTGTTTTCAGCAAAAACATAATAGTGTAATTCAGAATATTTTTTATTTTAATCTTGCATGATTTCATTCTTTTCTTTCTTTTTTTTTTTTTTTCTGAAATACTAATAAAATCTGCAATGAGTGCTAAAGGATGAAGACTACAATTCAAGGGTATGTGTGCATATGAGTGCAATGGAAATTGTTTTCCATGCAGTGTTAGTGTTGAAACCGCATGCACACAAAACACATTAGAGTTTTCTTGACTGTTTATTTTGTAAGGAGGTGTAGACTTGTCAGGGCCAGAAATCTCCCCACCAATATGCAAATCCATGTTGAACTTCACAGTAGAATCTAGCAAGAAATATAAAAGTATCCAGCCAACAAACCAACAAGACCTATTCACCTGGTAACTGGGTTACTCAGAATAGGTTCTTGTTTCTTTGTGTCTCAGAGGAATTATTTCATCTTGGGGTTACTCCGTCATACAAGATGGCAATTGCATCTCACTGGTGTCTGTTGTCCAACACCACATATACATAGCAACAGAGGAAGATACAACCTGTCTTGGATCTCACGACCCTGTAAGTGACAAAGAAAGTCAAGGGAAGTAAAGAAATTGCAGCAAGTATTTTAAAATTTACTATTGAATCATCTTCGAGTAAACATCCTAGATAAGCCAGTGCTAAATAATAGGACTAGGAATATTTAAATATTTTTCGTTTAAATCAGAAAATGTCAAAGTGATATTTTTGGACATCTTGTACTGAGGTTTTCTACTTTTCAGTGAAAAATATGCTATTTTCACTTTTTCATCCCTTCTCTTAGGAACAAGAAAAATATGTTGATATACCAAAATATCTTACGGGATAGATTTTCCCCTTTTCAGTAAGCTTTAGTTGAGTATTTCCTCTTAAATTATTATTATTAT
>VZTM01034587.1:3026-16013 GCA_013400555.1 Jacana jacana | reverse complement strand
TTCGCTCTGCAGCTGAACACTTAAGCATGAACACAGGAAAACAACTGTTCTAATCTTCACATCTTCAGTTCATATTTAGTTCTGAGGTGTGAGTTAAGCGCATTTATATCCAAGTAATCTAGCCATCCAGACATATTTCAAAAATATATATATTTAAGTTGCTCTTGATGGTTTTTCTCTCACATTGATTTTTCAACACATAATATTTAATCTGATTTTCTTACATGTAGGCAAAGAAAACAGTGAACAGAAGTGAAAATCATTAGTATACCCAAATGAAACACCAAGGGTGGAAAACGTCACAATACCTTAATGATAATAAGAAACTGCTTTTCAAAAAAGGGATTCCTTTTTTTTTTTCAGAAAATATTCAGAGGCTCAGGTTCAGTTATTTCTTAGAAATTCATCTTCTGAAAAGCATTGGTACCTTTGAATAGACCTTTACAAGAAGTGGTATGTCAATGTGTGTATATGCACATAATTGAAAAAATAATATTTTTAATAAATGCGTATTTGAGACTAGCAGAGTGCCAGTTAGTTTATGTGCAATTTCATAATTTTTGGAAATTATGTTTAATTTTCTGATGTACCATCTTGCACTTAATTTGAAAGGTTTTACATTTTACCTCTTCATTCTTTTCCCAAAATTGGTAATTCTGAAATTTGTCTTCTAAATGAAATTAGTAAAATGAAAAGAGACTATCATGGTCTCAAGATAGTTTACTGTTTGTGTATTTATCCTCCTGTGCTGAGTTAGTGCCTGCCCTGTTATTTGTCAGTGGAGCTGCAGGTTGCAGTTTTCTTCTCCATGCCATACCACAATGGTGAAAGTGAGTCCACTCTTGGGATTGAAGTTCTACCGTGGAAGCATTGAAATAGGATATGAAGAGGACCAGACTGCTCTGATATATCAAAGAGCAGCATTGCACTGAAGAATGTCCCTTGTGCTGTAGCTCACAAGTTCTTAGATGTTGTAATATGCAGTATTAAAAGGTAAATCTTTTTGGTCTAGTTCCCAATTTCAGTTTCAAATTTAGAAACCTTTCCTTATTAGCCAGTGGACAATGAAAGACTTTTGGTGATGAGGTCCTCATCTAAAATTCAAACCTTCAGTTTCCCGTTTAGTATGGGTTTGTTTATAATCTAAGGGCAGGCCCTTGAAGCTAGATACAAATTTAGTTTCCTGCATTTAGGCAATATGCTACCTAATTTTTTTCAGCACATGGGCTGAGACCAGAATGTTGAGACAGATGTGGAATTATCCTCTATGGTAGATGGGGGGACTTAGGGAAAACACAACCAAAACCTTGTCCCCAGAAAAAAAAAATATTAAAAAAATTGATTGATAAGGCAGGGATGAATGTATAACTATGTAACCTTGGTTTGGATATTTCAGACTTGGTGGGAGAAACCTGAATTCCAGTTCTTCTGAAAGTCACTCCTCTGAAATTCATTTCTGCATTTACGTGAAATAGTCATCACAAAATGAACAATCTGCAGAGCAGGAATAGCAATGTGCCTTTCAGCTGACATCCTACTAGCCTACAAAATCTACTTACTTTTGTCCATGCGCATATTCTGTCTAACTCTATAAATTTACATGTTGTTGCACAATGCTCATACTTCCCCAAAACCTACTTTGTTTCTTGCCCTTGCCTGATCTTCGAACTTGAGGTAATGCATTCCTCTAGAAGGTGGGAGAGATTGGTTTCAATCTTGGTCAATACAATAGGCTATTATAATAACGTGAGTGCACTATCTTTCAGCTCCTTGAAAGTAAAGGAAACCTCTTACAGCCTGATTTTAAAGAAAGCAGTTGCTATTCTGTATCAGCAGGAGCCCCATGCTTTCTTATATACTCTGATTACTCTGATTGTGAAACACAAAGCAATGCTGTAATGTAGATAGTTCTTTTTCTGGCAAGTAGTTGTTGCAGATATAGGTTTTCAATTTTTCTTGCTTCTGCTTAAGCAAGGATAACACAAGAACACTCAGCAGTGGAGACAGTAAGCAGAGTCTTGCGAAGAGATGCTCAAAGAGCAAGAGGTCTAGAGGGACAAATGGTTTTCCTAAGGGTTTCTGAAGAAAAGGCTGTGGGAAAGATCAGAGAATTCAGATGGGTGCAGGAAATCTCATTTAGTTTTGAGTGCCAGAAGAAGGGGAAAGCTGGAGGAAGGAGAGAGCAGCATTGCTCTGTCTCTGCTTTTGACCAATTTTCTGAACATTTTTTCTGCCACAGTTAGGGGTGATAGGATCAGGGAAATACAATCTGTGATGTGCTTAGCCTCCTCCTAGAGTCCAAAAGCTGCAAAAGCTGAGTGTTGTGTCAACTTCAGACTGGCTTTTCAGGCTGAAATTACTTACCCCTCTCTTCTGTTGGATAAGGAGGCAGTTGGCTGACCTGAGATGCTGCTTACTTTTTCTACTGCCTTCTTCCAGCTTTCCAGCTAGATCCCATTATGAATGACCTAACTTAAAGTGGCCTGTAGTGACCTGCTCTACCATCTGTAAAACAGAGACTCTTTAAACCTCAAACTGAAAAATCCTCTGAGAAAAGAAAACACAATATGGTTTTTAAGGGATGGGAACTCCTAATGAATGAGAGAGTACATAAAAATACTGGTGAGAAAGAGAGAAAGCAGAGAGAGAAGTAGGTCCTGTTCTTTTTTTGGAAGATTGTTTTGTAGTACAGCTTATGGAATTCAGTTTAAAATTAAAAGTTTATATTTGGAAAGTATAAAAATACACATTTCAACTTCTGTAGTTTCTTTACTTCTGTTTTTCTGTCAGTAGTTCAGAAAAATTGTAGGACATTCCCAAAGTGGGTTGAATCTTCATCAAGATTCCTGAGACCATTACGGCTAAAAAATATTGCTTAGCTCTACAGGGCACCTAGCTGAGGCCCACCCAATTAGCCTACCTGGATAGTTCCTTCACTGGAGCACATGTGTTTTAAGGCCTTTGATACAGTCTTAAGGCCTTTCATATAGTCTCCCACAGTATCCTCCTGGAGAAAGTGGCTGCCCATGGCTTGGATGGGAGTACTCTCTGCTAGGTTAAAAACTGGCTGGAGGGTGAGGCCCAGAGAGTGGCAGTGAGTGGAGTTGAATCCAGTTGGCAGCTGGTCAGTAGTGGTGACACCCCCAGGTCTCGTAGTTGGGCTGGTTCTCTTTTATATCTTTGTCAATGCTCTGGATGAGGGGATTGAGTGCACCCTCAGTAAGTTTGCAGATGACACCAAATGAGGTGGGAGTGTCGACCTGCTTGAAGCTAGAAAGGCTTTGCAGAGGGATCTGGACAGGTTGGATCCATGGGCCAAAGCCAATAGGATGAGGTTCAATAAGGCCAAATGCCAGGTCCTGCACTTGAGTGACAACCATGTCATGCAGTGCTATAGGCTTGGTTACGAGTTGTTGGAGAGCTGCCTGGCAGAAAAGGGCCTTGGGGTGTTGCTTGACTGTCAGCTGAACATGAGCCAACAGTGTGCCTACGTAGCCAAGAAGGCCAACAGCATCCTGGCCTGTATCAGGAGTAGCGTGGTAAGTAGAACTTGAGGGGCAATTGTCCCTCTGTACTTAGCACTGGTGAGGCCCCATCTTAAATACTATGTCGAGTTTTGAGCCCCTTGCCACCAAAAAGACATTGAGGTGCTGAAGCAGGTCCAGAGAAGGGCAATGAAGCTCTTGAGGGGTCTGGAGAGTAAGTCCTCTGAGGAGCAGCTGAAGGAGCTGGGGTTATTCGGCCTAGAGAAAAGGAGGCTGAGGGGAGACCTTATTGCTCTGTAAAACTACCTGAAAGGAGGTTATAGAGGGGTAGAGGTTGGTCTTTTCTTTCCAAAAGGAAGTGGCCTCAAGTTGAACCAGGGGAGGATCAAGTTGTATATTAGGAAAATTTTTTATGCTAAAATGGTTATTAACCATTGGAATGGGCTGCCCAGGGAAGTGCTTGAGGCACCATCCCTGTTGGTTTGACATAGTGCTTAGTGGCATGCTTTAGTCATGCTTCGGGTTTTTGTTTCTTTGTTGGGCATTTTTTGTTTGTTAGGTTTTGGTTTGGGTTTTTTTTGGTTGGTTGGTTGGTTTGCTGTTTTGTTTGTTTGTTTTTGGTTTGGTTTGGTTTGGTTTTTGGTTTGGTTTTGGTTTAGTTTGATTTCAGTTTTGGTTGTTTTGTGGTTTTTTTATGAGAGTTAGGTTGATGGTTGGGCTATATGATCTTAAAGGCCCCTTCCAACCTAGACAGTTTTATATTTCTATGATTCTATGACATGGACAGTAGAGTGCTGAGTTTGGCCTGACTTGTCTGTACACCTTGTACAGAGTGAGAATGAGTTGTGCCTTTTAACATCAGCTGCACCCGCTAACAGGGTCGCAGCACCTTGTGCCATGGATTTTTATTATGTCTCATGACTCCTTGCTCTGTGGGGTTTCTATAGATATAAAGTTGGATCAATAAGAAATCAGTCTGCATGTTATCCAGAAGTGGCACTAAGAAGATATGACAGTCTTCAGCAAAACATGCACAAAGCTATCAGTCCACAAAATACCAAGCTAATTATTCTGCCTACTGTAATTGCTCTCAAATATGCTTTCATAATGGAAATTTTTTAAAATGCATTGCTAGGGTTTTTTTCTAACAACTGTATTTCAGTTCCTGTAGCAGAGATGTACATTCCTGGGGTTTTAATTTTTTTTTTCCGCTCTCTCTTTTTGTCGGAAGGAAGAAATCATCTCATAGACAGTGTATGGATCTCCTGTGCCAAAATATAAGCAGCACAGATTGGATGCAGAATGTCATAATTTTGGTTACAATCATCTCAATAAGATTTTTCCATTCTGCTTTTGACTACAGTCATTACAATTTTTTACTTACCAAGTTGTATTCCTCTAGAGGTGTTAAGAAAGGAGGTGGAGTGCTTAGTTTGTGTCCTTTATGCCAGCAATTTTTCTTTTATGTATTGAATCCTTTTATATTGTTGGAAGAAAACAAGCAACACCTTTTTTTCCTGAATATCTGTCTTCTTTACCCCCTTTGACCTTTTTGAGACAAAAAGTTCAGGGCTATAACTGCGATGTGAAGCATTTGTGTCATTCTTCCTCTTTACCCTTGCTCTTTAGAGCATTCTGAAGAATTCTTTATGCTGCAGCCTGTGATCATTATTAGTGTTAGAGGCCAGGCAGAGTATTTTAATGCATCCAGGCTGACAGGTCAAGGTCACATCACTGGAGATCTGATGCTTGACAGGTAAATCATTCAGAAGTTATACACTGGAAAATAATCTGTTTTATAGCTGTAGCATGTCGCCACCTACTTATGTTCCCTTCTTCTCCTTTAAAATTCAGCATTTCAAAAGTCCTAAGCAATTCACAAGACATAATATTCATATAGGTATGCTCCTATCCATCAATTATCCCCTTTTTTAAGCCACTCTACATTTTTTTAACATACTTGGTGATTTTTTTCAATTCTGAGTTCAACTCACTCTCCTTTTAAAGGTACTACATCTGATGCAGGTATTCCCATATGAGATATAAATTACTGATAAATTAACAGTGATCTGTTAAGGTTGCTTTTCTGAACTGCCTTTCTAGGAACAGAGAAGGAATGTGTACAGGCTACTATGATAGAAACCACTGCTGTCTTAAAACACATCTATGGAAGTTCTTTACTAATATCTGCCTCACCAGGTTGGATGAGTGTGGAGAATAATGCATTTTTGAATCATAAAAAGACAAAAAACATTAGACTTTTCTTTTTCTTTTCTTAAAGTATCGTTAAACTGTTGGATACCACTAATGAGAGCTGGCTCTGCGCTCTCATTAATTGCTACACTATTGTGGCAGTCTCTTCAGATCACCATTTATATCCTGTGCCAGATCAGCATTTTGTAGAATGATCTCAGCTTTATGTTCAAATAATTTCAAGATGATCCAAAATTATGAATATTGTAATATCCTATTTTTTATTATTGTTTTAATAGAAGATGACCACTACTTGTTTTATATTATATTGCGTTATAAATTAGCGGTGAATTATTTTTTTCCAAAGCACAGTAATTAAATGAAATTGGGCTCTCAAAATGCCCTAGGCAGATTTAAAACAGTGGTGGCTTAATCATACATAGCATTTCTGTATTTGGGAATTCTAGAGGATTTGCCTCCTTTCTTCCTGTCTGTTTTAATTGTTATATAACTTTTGTGGTTTGCCCTACAAACTTCATGGTCAGCTGGAGAGCGGGCAAATCCTTTTGTTGCTTCTTCGCTTTTCTAAGATTATGTAAACAGATTTTCAGAAAGTACACCCCCTTTTTCTGACTTCTCACTCCAAGGAGCTAGCAGTTCAGGATGACTCATAACTAGATGTCATTTAGAAAAATAGGAGAGTTAGTATAGTGAGAGCTTACACGAACCACTTCAGTGCTTCTCTCAAGGAAATTTCTCAGCCTTTCCCACCAGAATGTAAAAAGAGGCAGTCTTAATTCTTTAGTCTTGTGTGCTCCTCAGATGAAATCTAAGCCCTCGAAAAATTAATAAGAATGTGATATAGCTGCAAATTTAGTTTAGAAACTTAGAACTACTTCAGTCGGCATTAGACAGAAACATTTTACTTGGTAAATGGAGTGGTCTATTTTTGTTTCTGTAGGCTTTGGTTTAGCACAAAATGAGGAAGGACTGTTTAGTTTTTCGCAGAGTCCTTAAGAACTAACTTTTCATTCCCAGTTCACCTACTCATTCTATCAAAAGGTGGTAGTTTTCCAGTGCTAGAAAGTGGAAATGATGATGATTATATTTGCAGCCAAGTAACCTTGAATGAGAAGCTAACATTTAACACACGATGCAAAAAAACCCAACCAACCAAACAAACAAAAAACCCAAAGCGGAGTTTATCAGGTTATGCAGCTATACAAAAAAAAAATAAACTGCAAATGAAAGTTAAACATATTAATCAGTAGGATTTCCTTATGTTAATGATGTTAGAAATATTCAATAAAAATTATCTTTAACAGCTGGTAGTCCAAATTTTGGGGATGTGAAGCACAACAAATGTACTAGTCCTACATAATAACTTCTAGATACAAGGACACAGTCAAAACCATACAACACAAATAGGTTACAAAGATAGTTCAGTTCCATTCCATCTAAGGAGCAGAACAAACCATGCTATCTAGAGATTGCAGTTCACAATATTTTTCAGTTATTGAAGACTTGGACAAAATTTACTCTTCAGGAATGCTGCATTCAAAGAAAGCCTTCCAAGTGACTGCATTTGATTTTGCTTCAGGTTTTCCTTCAAATCTGGCACATACCAAACCAGTCAGACTATATATTTTTAAGTGAGAACGTGTCCTAACTCTGTAAATTTTTAATTCATTTAAAAGTCGCATAATATTTTAGTTTTTCTCTTATCAGTTAGATAAAATAATTTTTCTTATTTTGTTCCATCAGGCCACCACATTATTGTGCTGAATCTCATTATTTGATTATGCTAATCAAAAATATATATACACATTTTGAAAAACCCTATTCTGTGCCGAAAAGAAATTGTTTCATCTTGCGAGCAATCATATTTTGTTTCCTCTCATTCAGCACTTACTTGATTTGAATTTATGACTGGAATTCTGAGGACAACAGATGTTATGAAGCAACTACTTCTAAACATGGTATTAATCAATGTGTCAGTATGACAGAAGTCACAGGAGGAAATTCATATGGGTGAGAAAAGCATTCTCCAGTGTGGAAGACAAATTTAGAAGTTACTCCTTTATGACGTATTTTTTGTTAGGGTCCCAGATAGTTAAACTGACATAGAGAGTAACTAAATTTTGTAACTATTTGTTGGGTATAAAATACAAATAACAATATGTGTGACACCACACAACTGTCCTAAACTAAGACAAAGCCAAACAAAATCTCAACAGGCCAATTCTAGTCCACAGAAAGGATGATTCATCTGGAGAAATGTGGTGTTAACACTGGCCTGTAAAACCCAGTAAAAGGCTCATTGGACCTCTTAACCTCTACCGAGGCTAAGCAAAACTAAGATTGCAATTAAGTGTAAGGTGTTATTGGCTTACAGCAGCCATAGTTCACCAAGGCCTAATGTCTTAGGCAGTCGTGATATGAAATACTAGGACTTCTTTTGTTCCTTATTTCCAGCTTAAATTGTCACCAAGATCAGTGGAAGTCTCCTTCAGTGACATAACAAGCATATTGCTTGATATCAGGAACTGAATGAGCATTGTGCTTGTACATCACCAAGTTGCAGCTTTTCAGGCAAAACATGTCATACGTTGCCTTGTTTCACTTGGCCACTGTTGCTGAAAATAATTGAAGGTCTGTTGGGAAAAATAAAAAAAAAAATTAGTCTAGGGGCTTTCCTTTATCTGTTCATTTTCCCTGCCTAGTTCAACTTTTCAAGAGGAAAATTTAGCTTTCTTTGGCCATAACGCAGCTTTTACAGTTCCTTTAGGTAGTAACAAAGGAGTGCAGATCAGCATTCTGCTAGAAACATAACTAGATACACATTGTATTCCAACACTCAGTTTTGAAATCCGGTCTCTTTACCAAAAAAAAAAAAAAAAAAGGTGTCTCCTCTTAAGAAAGGATAAGACTGCCAAGAGGTGATTTTGAAATGTTCTACTGTACTTTTGGTAAGATTCAAAGGTTACTTCAGATTGTAGCATCATAGAATGTTTAGAGTTGGAAGAGACCTTAAAGATCATCTAGTTCCAACCCCCCTGCCATGGGCAGGGACATCTCCCACTGGACCAGGTTGCTCAAAGCCCCATCTAGCCTGGCTTTGAATGCTTCTAGGGATAGGGCATCCACGAATTCTCTGGGCACCCTGTTCCAGTCACTCACAACCCTCGCAGTAAAGAATTTCTTCCTATTATCTAGTCTAAATCTCCCCTCTTCCAGTTTAAAGCTGTTTCCCCTCATCCTATTGCTACACCTCCTGATAAAGCATCTCTCTCTGTGTCTTCTGTAGGTCCCCTTTAGGTACTGGAAGGCATACTAATTTATTGTTATATCTACTATACTACTCATGGGCAATTTTTGCAAACAACAGTTTAGATTTACCAACACCTTAAAACCTAAAATTCTCTTGCACATTATTTTGTCATATTTCTTCCTATATTAAACATATTTTTATTGATTAAAAGTTTATATAGAAGCATTGTCAAGCTTGGTATCTTTTTCCAGAGAATTACTAATAGCAATCCAGAACAAGAGCTCTGCTCTAAGAATCTGAAAAAGTTGCTTCAATTTTAGTTCTAAAAATTAACAGTTTAGAAACAAAGTTTTCATATTAAAAAAACCACAGAGGTATTTTTTACCCCCAAAAAAGTAAATAAAAAAATCAAGATCTTATGTAACTATTAATAAACTATTGAATGCAGCATGTAATTTTCCTTACTATTTGTTTCATTTTGGGAGTCCAGTAGCTTCAGCATAATATTCTTAAAATCTCAACTCTTTTATTTATTTCTAGATGAGAGAGCACTGATCATTGTTGCCATTGTTTAGATAAATCTTATACTTGATTCTGTTCTTGAAAACACTTCTGTGTTCAAATGTGTTTTATTTGAAGCAAAGTGTACACTTTTGTCGGGTTATTTTCAGTATAAAGAATGCAAAGCCCTTTTTCTTGATGGCTGTTAGTTGCTGAAATATAAACAGCCCATATAGTTTTTAAATATGTAAAATCAAAAAATAATTGTATATTTGTTGCTGTTATTTTTTGTTGTTTTTTCAGGTGTCCATTTCTGCCTTTAATTTTTGGAGTCAACCACCTATAAAAGGAATTATTCATAAACTTTTGAACATGTCTGACACTAGTTGAGCACCCTTTCCATATTAAATGATACTTTTTTTAAGAGTAAGTTCTCAAGCTGAATGAGAAATTTCTTTTGTAATTAACCTGAGCTCAGAATATTTACTGTGCATTGTTTTATAATGTCAGATGATGAGAGAACTCATGTGTCTTTAACAAAAGCAAATTGTTTACTCATTTATGGATTCTGTTCAGGCTCTGTATTTGAATGAATTCCAAATCAGCAGTTCTATTGAGTTGCATGGCAATCGATTGCCTTTTATGTTAGATGAATGGTCATGTTCAAACCCCTCCTCTCCCCATCTTTTTTTTTTTCCTTTCTGGCCTACCGCCTTAGATGCCATCACCCAAAGCTGTTAGTCCCAAACGAGATTCTGTTTAGTGGCTATCAGCCACTTCCAGCTTTTCACTGCATATAAATGACTGTATTAAGAATTGGAGATGTGATGTGGGGTTTTAAACATGAGCTGTGAAAGAGGGAAAAAAAAGTTCAAATGTGTAGAGGAATAATTTCAAATGGGGCATGTGAAAGGATGATTAGCAGAACTTCTTTCTATTTACAACTATAGGAATGTTACTAATTGAAAAATAGATTTTTTTTTTTCATGTGACATGTTTAGTATCCAATTTAGGGAGATGTTCTCCCGTTAGAAATGCATACCTTTTCTTTTAATAATAATGTGCCTTTATATGAGCCTGTTTAACTGCATTGGACAAAGCTTATAACAGTTCCATCATGCATATATTGGAGGGCAAGGACATTGTTAATGGTTCAATTTATTTTATGTTTTTTTCAGGAGACAGGCTATGTGTCTTTCACCTAATGTCGAGTCCTCATTTTTCAGTGTATGGCACTTATTAGAATCCTTTCAGTGCTTCCATCAGCCCCACAGGAATGTAGAGAAATCATCTGAAACATTCACTTTGCAGCCAAACACTGACATTCAGAAACAACTGTAAACAGGTAAACATGAGGCACTCATGAGCAGGAATCTGTGGTTATGTAACTTCCACTTCAACCAACATCGCAAAGCATTTTATAAATATCACCTTTGCATTATCTGGAAATAAGATGACTCAGTATTAACATCACAATTTCAACAGCTTCCGTAGTGTTGCCCTCTGTTCTGCATGGAGACTGCTTGTGTTAATAACGGTAACATATTCTGTTTAGCAATAGACATACCAAGTCTCTTGCTGGGACCTTTTGGGAGCACTCCAAGCTTTAATCACAGGAATAATTGTGCAAAGTGATTCTTCTTCTTGCAAATGGTAATTACTTCATGTTGGTGTACAAACAAAAATAATCATTCCTGAGCATAGGCATTCAAAGACCTCTAGATGTAGCTCTATGATAAGTGGTTTTATTTTTTCTGAGAAAAAAATGTCAACAAAATAGTAAGGTTCATTGTCTTTTAGGGGACATTCTGATATAAACACTGATTTTGGTTAAGGACCTATTTATCTGAAAATAGATACCCTGTGCTAGTGGCACCATTGTGTGTTGCACCTACATACAATTCACAGTATCTTCTCTGCTTCCTGACACTTTACAATTCCTTCTTTCTGCTGGTAGGCAAAGATCTCTTTCTTGCATTGCTGAACATGGGTAGTTCTCAAATAGGTGCATAGCGCCATATGTAAAAATTAGCACTATATTCTTCTCTCTGAATCCTGGAAATTTCTTCCCTAGAGAAAGTACTTCAGTTTTCAAAAGTTACGGAAAGGGCTACAATCATCCTGGCCTAGTGTTTCTGCAGACGATGCAACTAACCTTCTCCTCCTCCATTCTTCCCCTCTTATAAAATCTTCCACTCTTATCTTTCTACTGTGTCACTGTTCCACCTGGAAAATCTTCAACAACTTCACCTTTGTTCTTCTGTGTGAAATGTGAACCTTCCTTCTTGTCTTTAAAGTTAGGTGCTGTTCCTCAGTGCATCTAATTTCTGTTAAAGGGTCTTTGCTCGGCTCAGTCCTCTTTCTCGTGCTCCATTTGTTCTCGTCACCCCCAACCCTCTTTCTATTCTGTCTTTGATAGTCCCACTCCACAATGTAGGAATGGCAGCCTCTTTCCTGTGTGTCAAGCACTCTCTCTAAACTCACTTTTTTCACTTCTTACTGTAATGGACTTACAGTGTCTTCCTGACCCAACTCATGCTTCATTATCCCTTAGGCAATTGCAGACGCCTCAGTTCCAAGTGTTTTAAAATCATGAAAAAGTGCATTAGAGACCATTAAACTGGTTTAAAATTGTGATTTATAGGCAGAGAGAGAGAAACACAGAAATAAAGTTAAAGAGCCCTATGCTGTCTTTAAGAACAGAACTAGATCAGCAGTGGGATGAGAGTTTAGCCAAGTGTTAACCTCTACATCATTGCTACCTAGTTTAGTATTACCTGGGCTTAGCTATTTGGATTTCCTTTTCTTCCAGCAGATCATGTTTGATTTGGCCATCACCAAAAAATTACTTTCAGTTAACAGTAATCCTGTTTTATTTAGGACAGAAGACTTACTGCTGTAGAATGTCAGCTCCCATGTTACAGAAAAAACCACTCTAGAATACACAGAATAATTCAAATTTTCATTCAAGCACTTTCTAGACTTGAGGCTCTTGGCAAGGCTGTAACTTGATGTTTTAACATAAAATGGAGGGAAAAAATAGAACAAATAAACATGAATTATGGATATATAATTGTTTTTATTATGCCAAACTAGTCTGAGGCAGGTCATTCATTTATGAGCTTTGCAAAATGCCATGCAATCAGAGCGCTAAGGATTACTAACATGAAAAATGCCTGATAGGAACTGAAATTCACTCAACACATTTTTGTTTGATTGTTTGTTTCANTGTGCGTATAGCTATATATATGTGTGTATATGCATTTTAAAACCACACTCAGCTGTGTATGTGTATGTGCTGCTATTCACCTAATAGACCAGAATAGCACCAAAGGGCCATAAACTTCTGTTGAAAAGTATACATTTATATTAAAAAAAAATAAAAAATCACTAATTTACAACTTAATGTTTCTTTTTGAGCCATTGCATAGAACCTTGACATGAGCAGTTACAGGTTATTGTATAAATCTTTCTCTTACACATAATTATGTGGTTATTCATGTTAAAAATTATAACAAAACTACCATGTAGAGGCTG
>VZTM01034586.1:0-10543 GCA_013400555.1 Jacana jacana | reverse complement strand
CATACTCCTTAAATGTTTTATTTGGGGTTGTTTTTTTTTAATTCTTCAAGAAAGTCTTCACAGTATTTCTTGCTTACATATGTAAACAAGATATCAACAGAAGACATTTAAAAAGAATAAGACACAAAGTTATATTTTTGATCTCGGAAATTTTTATTTCAAGGCAAATTTGCTTCAAATGTAAGCATAACCATTTCATGTGGTTCACTTTCTGCGCCATTTGATCCACTGTCCCAACCTCAAAATCCCTAAATTGTTCAGGAAGATATTTGATGTTTTAAGCAAATATGTATTAGTAACTATTTGGTGTCTCCAATCTGCTAAAGCAGTAGATGCTGCCAAACAGTGTAATTACTCTGAATTGAGGAGAAGTGACTGCTATCATATCTGATTTTCAGAGATTTCCTTCACAGGCTGATGGCTGAAATATCAACATAAGTACATCTTTATGTTAAATGACAATACTGGCAAGCACGTGTAAAGGTGTGAAGAAATTGGAATTAAAGCTTGTATTAGCCTTACTGAGATTTGCCTGGTTCAAAAGTTGTTAAGCTTTATTTACCCTGAGGAGAAAGTTGCATTTTCTTCACTTGTTCATGTTTAACAGGGAAAGTATAATGGATGTGTTAGTACCCGCATGAATAAGACGTGATAAACATTCTATACAATAGCGCCCTCCATTGGCTCCGAAAGCAAAACACACAGACTCGCACTACATCAACACACGTACAAGCAAAACTACAGTGGTACACATTAGTTAATGCAGCCCTTAGCTGTGGCCAGCTGAAGAGCAGAATAAAAAAAATGCTGGGGAGCACACAAGCAGTAGAAAACCAAGTACAAAAATGACAAAAACGAAGAACATATTTTAAATTACTCTGTAAATTCTCTTGGCCAGAGCAGATTCAGCTACAAAAGTCATGAGAACTTCTTGTACATTACTAATGACAATATATAAATTGGTGGGTTTTTTCCTTTCAAAGTAACATGGGATTGCCAGACAACTTTGGAGAATATTCTTGGTTAACCATTTAGAACTGCAAATTAATCTTCAGTACTCAATTTTGAATATAACTTATCAGTGAGAAACTGGAAATGCAGAAAGATTTTATTTTTTTTTACTGTCCATTCTTGGACATTATTACTGTTTACTGTCCATTATTGCACAGCAAACTAGATTTGGTAATCAAAGTTTCTTCCTACTGTTAGATAGCCAAAGCAGCAAACTCATTTAGCAAAAACTCTCAACTTAGTATCAACTAAAGGTTTTGTCATGTAATTAGTTTTTTTAATTATGGTAACAGCTCAACAAACAATTTCTCCAAACCTTATAAAAAACATACTTGCACAAACTAGAATAAGACAAACTCCCAATATTCTAGACACTTTATATTCTAACCAGGTCCTGTAAATGCAGTTATTTCATAACAAACACATACAATACGTAATTCTATATTCATATAAAAGAATAAAAAACACAACACCTCAATCTATTTCTGCCAATTTAAACTTCAGACCACTGCACTTAAACTTCCAAGTTACAATTCAATATACACTGATGATGAAACACTTTCTAATTACATGTTTATTCTATGTGTGCAAAGAACAGCATTATTCAGCAAATATCCGGTGTGCAAAATTTGACCTTTCATACTGGAACCTCAAAACTAGTTTTTAATCACAAGACTGCTGGCACAATTAACTTGGGGTTTATATTAAGCACAATATGTTACAAAGCACCTGAAAAAAAAATTAAATTTGGGGATACTAAAGAACACTTGAGCTGGAACAACTTCTAAATTTAAAAGAAGTCATTATCTCCAAACTAAGTATTTTTTTTTTAAAACACAAACTGTTATTTAAATTAAATGTTGTTTCTATGAAAAACTAGAAGTCAGTGATGTTTAGATTCCACCCCTCGTGGAGAATGCCTTTATTCAAACAAGTTTATTTTCCTCTCTTAACTTAAAATACTGAAAAAAATAGATGCACATACACTTAATGTGTTTTAATGAATTACAATTTTATGAATGAATCTGTGGATTTCACCAAATCGTTTAGTATTTTGAAAAATTAGTTTTTTAATCTATGAACTTACATAGTCTCAGAATTTCCTGTAATTTCTTTTCCCCATTCATCTCCACAGTCATCTTCTTTTCTTCAATGCAGCTTACAGTAAAGGAGAAGGTAACAAACAGTTAAATCTGTGATGTAAATGAAATGAAACCAAAGCTTCTTTGGTTTGTTATGTCTTTGCTCTTATTTAGAAAGCCATCAAAACATCTGTCAAAATCTTATAAACCTTATTTCAATCTAAATTGGATGACACAACATGCCAAAAAAGCATTTAGAAAAGTGAAAAACTTTCTACTGCAGCAATATAATTTAGCTACTCAGTTACCTCAGCACTGACCAGGACTCATAACAGCATTTTGCTCAGTTACGGTTCTTGCTTTCCTCACTCTAAAAGCAAGGTATTTAGCCCTTAAATAAAGCATCCCATCTCAGCACGTGAAAGACACTACTGCATCAAGCTCTGGAGCCCTCAGCACAAGAACAACACACATTTGTTGGAGGGCATCCAGAAGTGGGCAACAAAAACGATCAGAGGGATAGAGGACCTTTCCCACAAAAAAAGGGCTGAGAGAGCTGTGGCTGTTCAGCCTGGAGAAGGCTCTACGGAGACCTTACTGCAGCCTTTCAGTACTTAAAGGGGGCTCAATGGGGACAGACTCTTCAGCAGGGTCTATACTGATAGGACACAGGCTGATTTAATTTAAGTGGTCTTAAATTAAATGAAGGTAGATTCAAATCAGATAGAAGGAAGAAATTTTTTACAGTGAGAGTGGTGAAACACTGGAACATGTTACCCAGAGAGGTGGCAGATGCCCCATCCCTGGATGCATTAGTGTCAGGTTAGAAAGGGCTCTGAGTAATCAGTTTGAGTTGAAGATCTCCCAGCTCATTACAGCAGGGGGAATTGTTTAAATGACCTTTAAAGGTTCCTTCCAACCTGAAGAATTCTATGATTATTTTTTAAATTTCGTAAAGTTTTCTTGACTTTTTCTTTACTGTGGAGATTATCTTTTCTATGCAAACATTATGTGCCATCAGTGTTAAGCACGTTTAAAAGAATATAGTATGTCAACTTTAAAGCCTTTAACTTTACAGTATAAAACCTGGTCACTGCAAAAGACTGAAAACATGAAAATTAATATTTTTGCATGTTAATTCAATAAATTAAATACTTTAATGTTCATCTCACAGTAATTATTTACTCCTCTAAACGGAAAAACAACCCCAAGTACATAACAGTTATCTATGATGTCAAAACAAAGAGCAATCTTCACTGAGTTTAACACAAGGCAAGTCGCATTGGATTCTCTATGTTGGCTTTCAAGGTCTCCAAAAACTTTGAAGCCAGTCCATCATCTACCACCCGACCATCACTTGAAAGAGTCACTGTCATGAGTTGATGCTGCTCAAGTTTCTCGTTCCCTTCTTCATCTTCCACAATCCTGAACTCTGGTCTCGCTCTGCCCACAGCTAGGATGCAGGCCTGTGGAGGGTTTATGACTGCAGTGAAGCCGTTGACACCAAACATGCCCAGATTGGAGATACTAAATGAAAGAGAAAAGAGTTACCAATAATGTCAGAAATTATATATCCCCTAGAAGGAATAATGTATATTCAATGATTACTAGGACCTAATGCTCTCCCAAAATCAAACCTGTTAATTTCAAAATAGATCTGAACAGGATTTCAGATGGGCATATTCAGACTCTGAGGAGTTTTTTTTCTTACGCCTTTTTTAAAGTCCCATTTCTTTAGAGTAAGATATCCTTACATTGCATACAGTAAAAGCTGACAGGACAGGGAAGTACTATCTTAAAAAAATACCTGCCTGTCCCTGTTCAAAATCAAATGTATTTTAGATGAAACATCACAATTTTAAGTTACGATTGCTGCTGATTACCAAATGATACACTTTGGACATTTAGACATCACTCAGGCACAGGAAAGCCTCATCTTGCCTTTCTCCCTTCAACATTTCTGTCTGTGTCACCCACTGGGAAGCGGTATATCAGGTAATACTCAGAAACTTTTGTGACAATCTATAGAGAAAGCTGACCAACTATCTCCTTTTCCTTATAGTTACAGCACAGAGCCAAAAAGATTAATCTGTAGAGAAACATAGAAAGGTTTGGATTGGAAGGGACCTTTTCAGGTCATCTTGTCCAACTGCCCGGGCAAGGAACCGAGGTATCTTCAACTAGATCAGGCTGCTAAGGGCGTTGTTCAACCTGAACTGGAATGTTTTCAGTGATAGGGGATCTACCACCTCTCTGGGCAACCTGTTCCAGTGTTTCACCACACTCACTGTAAAAAATTTCTTCCTTATATCTCATCTGAATCTACCGTCCTTTAGTTAAAACCACTAGCTCTTGTCTTGTTGCTACAGGCCCTGCTAAATTATCTGTCCCTGTCTTTATTATAGGTCCCCTCTAATTACTGCAAGACCACACTAAGGTCTTCCAGGCTCCCATTGATTGGGTGGACTGCAGAAGACACCACTTGCAAGGTTCCCTTTGTTGCTCTTTGTTGTTCTTAATACTTACCCATAAGCTTTCAACCAGCTTGTGGCTATTTCAGAGACAGCCTATCCATTTCTTGATGTAGAGGGCAACCTCTCTGGTTCTTCACCTGTCCCTTCTAAACAGCCTATAGCCATGAATGGCTACACTCCAGATAGGATTTGTCCCCCCAAGTTTCAGTAATGGCATCTACATTGCAGCTTTCTAGCAGCATGGTGGCTTCCAGCTCCTGCTGTTGCCTGTGCTGTGCACATTGGTGTAGAGGCACTTCAGCTGGGCTGTGGCCCATGTCACCTTCTTACAGCAACACCCCTTAATTCCTTTGAGATATTTCACTGGCCTTTCCCTATTGACTCCTACTGGAGTTGGCTCCTAATCCCTTAGGAGGCCCTGGCTCACCTCCATAAGATTTTAAGTGTGCTCCAGTATAGCCAGCATGTCTCAGAGCAACAGTCTGAGGGCCCTCACTAATACCCCGTCCCTCTCACCTTGGCACGTCCTACAGCCTGTCACAGGCAAGCCTGGTATTACCCTCCTGCCCCTTCAAGCCTAGTTTAAAGCTCTGTCAATGAGCCCTGCTGCCCTTTTCCCCCTTTCAGAAACATGAATCCTGTCTGACACCAGCAATCCTGGTGCAGTNCCTTTACCAACTGTCCCTAGGCTCTGAAGTCTCTTTCAGTCACCCACAGGGAGTGAAAACTGTGGGCAGAGCCAGATAGATGCTGTTAGTAAGGGCTCATTGACGCTCCCAGGCAAGGCATGAACCAAGTACAGAGTCCATCCAGGAAGCCCAGTCAGGAGCAGAGCTCGGCCAGACACAGGACTATAATGTACATCCAAAGGTTCTGTTCAAGGAGACAAGCTGCCTACATCCAAGGTCTGATATCTCTAATTCACTTTTCTTAACAAATGGCTTTCTGCAGGCTGTGAAGCTTCATGAGGATTATGTCGTTTAATATGCATTATTCTGGAGCTACTTCTCCAGGTAAGGACTTTGCTCCAAGTGACTTGCCCAATGGGATGATTTTCTGCAACTATACTGACTTCTCAGTCATCATCCATTGACTGCCTTTCCACATCCTGAGCCTCATAGTTGTACAGAGGCAGCTGGGAAGGTGGGCTGGGCAATGAAGGGTTTCTCCTGCACAGTCTTGCCTCTATTCACTTATCTCCTTTAAGCTACTGCTCTCAGCCTGGCAGGGGGAGGATACAGGATCCTATTGATCCGAGGTTGTTTTTTCCCTTGTTGCTGCTCCTGTTTGTCTTTAAGAAGGCAGAGCATGTTTCCAGTAGTGTAGCTCTTTTTCAGACTCCCTGATGCTCCTCAACCTTTCTACTTCCTCTTATAGCTCTGCCACAAGGCTGAGCAGATCATCCAACTGGTCACATCTCACATAGCTGGTCTCACTACTACCATCTGCTACCAGTGCAATGTGCAGTTAGTCACAGTCAGGGGCCATTAGTGTTGATGAACACATCCAAGCCTCCATTGCTGCATTTCCATACAGTATTTTCTGCTGAAATGCCTAGAGATTTTTTTTGACCACTCCTCCACATGAGTGCCATATACTCAGACAGCTGCAACCCAGGCACATACATTACAGTAACATTTCTGCAGAGGTCTGTAGTATTGCTCTCATCACAAATTATCTATTCTTGAAGATATGATTAACATAAACATTCAGAATTAGCTTTTAAAAAATTGACAAAAGTGAGCTAAGCTACTGTCAACTAAAAAAAAAATGTTGTTTGATGATACTTTGTCATAAAATACAGTACAGTAGAAGTTTTAGAAACTTCAGGAGTGTAAGGAGTCAGGTGAGAGATTAATTGTGCAACTGTCAATACAGTTACGCTAAAGTTTTACACATGCTATTTATTTCTCATCACTAAGTTCACTATCTCTTTTTGTGAAGTACATTTTATAGAAAAAGTATTTACTAAATATATGCTACTATTTAAAATTGACCTAGTCAGTTTTTAATGTGTTAGATAAAAGTCAACTATAAGAGTTAATACAACAACTTTGCAGTATCTTTTTTTTTGCCCCTCTAGTGACATTCTTCTGCAGAGTGAACTGAAGACAAAACTAGACATCCCTGTCTGCTTCAGTATCTCTGCCAAAAGACTCCTTCAAAAATATTTATTTAGAAACTATTATCAATGGATTTTCTTAACGACAGAAAAAAACCCCACAAACCCAACAGTCTTCTGCAATTAGGAAAATTAGGTACATGGATTCCACACCAGGCACAGATGAAATAAACCTGTACCAAGATAATTGTTTCTCCCGATACAGAAAACTGAGCCTAGGTTTGGCCCTCAGAATCATTCCATGGAGACATTCTATCCTGAACAGAGCAAGATTTTAAAAGGCAATGCATAAACACACAGCAGAACCATGGAGAATAAAACAGTTCTGGATCCATACTGCATGTATAAAATGCTGATAGAGAGTTTTACCTAAAAGATCCTCCCTGGTACTCTTCTGGTAACAGTTTTCCATCTCTTGCTTTCTTTGCTAAAGCCTAAGGAAAATGAAAAAAGAAAGAGAAGAGGAGGAAGAGGAAGAGATGAGATATAATCGACTAATTCATTTTAATTCAGTAAGAAATTTTCAGTACCAGATAGCCATTAAAAAGCTTTTAGAATTAGGGAATTACCTCAGCAACATTGTTATTGTAGCTGCAATGATTTGGCAAAGACACTAAGATGCAAAACTTCATTTTCCCAATGATATTGGCTGTTAAATAAAAACTGTTCTCCTGTCTTACAAGCTTTGCTTCAGTTCTCTGGCTGGAACCACCATTCTCCCTAGTGTTATCAGATGATAACAAATATCTCGCAAAATACTGATGAGAAATTAACAGTATTCTTAACATATTTGTTTAAAGAAACTGCCATGTACCACTACAGAACTTTCTAGCAAATTGAGAATGTATTTCTTCCAGCTAAGCATTCCAGCCACTCATTAAAACCATTCTTCCTGTAACTGCCATTTCATTTGTGAGACTCTTCTACTTCTTCTGTTCAAAATACAGCCCAAGGTGTTCATACTATATTCTAAGATAACATGACAGAGAAAAAGAACTTTATCCTATGATGTTTCTAGCTCAGAGGTCTGCTTCAGTGGAAGAAGCTGGAATCAGAATAAATAATTCTTACAGTAGTTGTCACATAAGGAAGAAAGGACTGAATGGATCTCAACAGAAATGGTACTCATTGGTAGGTCTAGAGTTATTCAGCCACCAGCTTGTTCCTAACACCCTGTGATTATTCAATGAAAAGGTGGTTCCTGGAAACGCGTAGGATGATTTCTCCATTATTAGCAGCCTGGCAGTGAAGACTGAAGTAGGAATATATGCAGGACAGAGAGCTATCCTATTTATATGGAATACACTTAATGGTTTTGGCTTCTATCACATTTATTCTACTGATGGAAAAGTTAATAGAAAATGTTACATTGTGACAATTTTCTTAAAATGTCATAACGCTGCAAAAATGACTGGTTTTGAAAGCCCAGTCAGGGAAATACTCCCATCAGTTTCTTGAAAGACTGACAAAATCAACACAGGCTGTTTATTTTTTCCTTTTTCTGGTAAAAATAGTAAAACTAAGGATAGCTTCCTATCATTCAATTATGTTGGGGAAATTTTGGTGGAAGTGAATAAAAAAACCTAACAAAAATAATATACTTTATCACAAGATGAAAAAAGTGATATATCACATTTGTGAAACTTTCTTTGAGAAGACTATTCCATGAATTCTGTTTTCCATTAATTTTCTACTCCCTTTTTAGGAATTCTACTACTGTTTTCAAAAATATTTTCCATGTTCTTTCTAGGAATTGATTTTTGTTTTCCTTTTGCAATCTCCAGATTGCTTTCCCTGTTTTTGAGGGTTTTTCTACATGAATTCCATAAACATCCCATCAGCCACTCAATTCAACCTACCAAGAGGTAATTTCTATGAAACCTTACCCCTGCTTTTAAGGGCCACCAACAATAAGTGGAAACTATGATTGAATTGAATTCTTCCTGTTTATGTGTTGAGGGAAACAGAGTCATTACAAGATAGTTCCACACAGATGTGTTGATTAGAACTTAAAGTTTGTGACATTGATTATTCCTTTTCATGTTGTAACATAACTATGATAACTATGATGGTCATGGTTAACAGCTCTCTTCCCTGTATACATTTCTAAACATCTTTCAAGCAAGTGTTCTGAAAGCCCATGGTAGTTTAACAGCTGCAGTGACTTAAGCTTAGATATAGGCACCAATAAGTATAGGAGAATCTCATTCTATGAGTTGCTTACTAAATAATTCAAGCTTAAACCAAGTATCAAAAAATTTTAACACCCTTATTATGAATGTAAATAGTGTAATAGCATACACTGAATTTTTATTTTAGGCTTTTATTCAACTCTGAATAATTACTGAACCAGAAGACAATAGCCATGGGAATTGCTTTCTCACAAGAGGGTTAATATAAGTGTAATGCATACATGCAATTGCATTATCTGAATGACAAAAATATTAGGATGCACATGACTTGGAAAAAAAAGTCAAAATTAATATGCAACAGAAGAGGACATGCACAATCTATGAAAAAAAAAAACCACCTGCCAAACTACAAGGTAGAGAAGCAGCTGTAGTTTCAGTTTATGCCTCCCACATGTGCATGTCAAGTATCCAATAAATCACTGAAGAAGGTGAAAAGCAAAATTATGTTGGTGTGGACACCTGCAATTTATGTGACTCAAAGTTTTTGATATTGTGTAGCATGACCTATGTTACACACATTCTATTTGAAGTAAGGGGAGAATACTTACTTTGTTACAGCTCTATTAAACATGAGCACATTCCCGTCATGGGAACTGCAGTACACTGTAATTTATGGGAAGAGAGGTTTGTAATGCTGCATCAGAGTATCACAGGTATAGGGGATGATAACAAAAGCACAAGCTTTACACCGCTTCTCATAAAACTGCTCTTATTGTCCTTCTATCGTTAATCATAGAATAATACAACAATCTCAGATGACCTTCCTCCTTGGCTGGTTAATTAATGAAATTATTTGCTTTAACAGTACATTCATCATGAAGTAAGCAGTATCAACTGGAAAAAAATACCTTTAAATGTCCAATTATTTATATTTTGTGGAAGTACACTTCTGCCTTTTTCTGCTAAAGCTTTGTTGGTTGCTCCCCTCTGCCAACACAATTACAATTTCTGCAGTTTTGGGGAATTAAAAAAATAATGTACAAAATGCAGCCTGTGTCTGGTTTTGTGACAGTTTTATTCCCTATCAAGTACTTCTATTGCATTCCTCTGATACATCAGACCTTTAATTACCATTCATTAAATGGCAAAAAAAAAAAATAAAATGCCCTGTATTGTGGCATTTCATTGTTCATGGTATTTTTGCCTGCCACAACATAACAACTGCCAAGTCATTCCATCTAACACCTGGTCTGCACAAAATACTGTTTGATGTTACCTTTAGGGTGACATTCTCAACTGAAATGCATATTGAAGAAACGCAGACAGGAGAAAATGTCATAACATAACTGCACATAGAGTAACACAAGCAGTTACAAGCAAATTTTGGGGGAAGTATGGAAACAACCTCCCAAACAAACAAAAACTCAAACCCAAAGACCAGAAATACTACAGAAATTAACAATATCTAGTTTTCTCATAAGGATTAAAGAAATACAATTATATTAAATTGCTGAAGTTTGTACAGGTTTATTTTTCAGTCTAGCCAGCAAGCAACTAAACAACATGATGGCTAAGTTATCATGACTTAAAAATGAACAGAATTGCAAAATTAGTAACAATTTTGAAGTCTAGGGAATAGTGAAACTGCTTTAGATTAATTTTTAAAGTATTTTTGCTATTACTGATGTGTATCTGGGTCATGCTACATTTTTTGCTACAAGA
>VZTM01034585.1:71059-92084 GCA_013400555.1 Jacana jacana | reverse complement strand
ATTAGGAAAGAATTCTTCCCAGAAAGAGTGGTCAGACCCTAGACTGGGCTGCCCAGGGAGGTGGTGGAGTCCCTGTCCCTGAGTGTGTTTAAGAGTCGATTAGATGTGTTGTTGGGGGACCCTGGTACAGGGGAGAACTTTGTAGAGTAGGGCTGATGGTTGGACTCGATGATCCCAAGAGTCTCTTCCAACCTGAAGGATTCTATGCATAGGACTTCATGTGAGGTGAATAAAGACTGACCGAAGTAACAGCTGTACTGGAAGACTTGTGTGGAACTGCCTGTATGATAGAAAATTACTGGAAATTGTCAGCCAGGAGCACTTCTTGCCCTGTAGGGTGGTATATGAGTAATTATAAATGATGAAACTCTTCTCAACACTTCATGAGATTTTAGCATTTTGTTTGCAGTATTGTGTGTTAAGTACTTAAAAGCCATCCTAGACAGCCACCTGGGCAGCATTTGTCAGAATACACGTGATAGTCGAGGCAATCCTGGAAGTTCTGACGTCTGCTCCTCCCTGAAATTCCTACCTCGAGAAATAACCGGCTTCACGCAGCACTTGGGAACACCCATCTGATTTTTCAGAGATGAGTTCAGGTTCGAGGCTCGTGCAGGTATCTGATGATTGCCAGGTGTTCTTAAAAATACTTGTTTTCCTGTTGAGCCTTACTAAAATGATGAGGGAAATGGAACCTTCTAGATGTGAGAGATGTATTCTACTGTACATTAAAGCAGGAACTAGAGTAAAAAACAAAAAGGCATAGAAAAAGCCTCTACTTCCTGTTGTGGATTTTTTGATTCCTTATTCTCTTTCAAAAAACAAAGGTCTAGCCTCATGGCTAATTTTCTGTATTAGACTGTTTTCATTTGATGGTAATAGAAAAGAAAATTTGTCAGAATGTAGTGTTTATGGTTTTAGGATCTTCAGAAAAATTCTGATTGCTTTTTTGACATGAAACTGTTACCCAAAAGCTTGTATTTTTGCGTTTAGCAGCTTTTGGTAGATATAAAGAATATTAGAAGATCTGTTTTNCTGATTTTTCAGAGATGAGTTCAGGTTCGAGGCTCGTGCAGGTATCTGATGATTGCCAGGTGTTCTTAAAAATACTTGTTTTCCTGTTGAGCCTTACTAAAATGATGAGGGAAATGGAACCTTCTAGATGTGAGAGATGTATTCTACTGTACATTAAAGCAGGAACTAGAGTAAAAAACAAAAAGGCATAGAAAAAGCCTCTACTTCCTGTTGTGGATTTTTTGATTCCTTATTCTCTTTCAAAAAACAAAGGTCTAGCCTCATGGCTAATTTTCTGTATTAGACTGTTTTCATTTGATGGTAATAGAAAAGAAAATTTGTCAGAATGTAGTGTTTATGGTTTCAGGATCTTGAGAAAAATTCTGATTGCTTTTTTGACATGAAACTGTTACCCAAAAGCTTGTATTTTTGCGTTTAGCAGCTTTTGGTAGATATAAAGAATATTAGAAGATCTGTTTTTCTTGAAAGGCTTCTTGTATCTAGGAAACTAATGCTTGGAACAAATTTTTGGTGATGGAGGATATACCTGGTTTTGTTCGTTCTGAGCTTGCTGCGTATCGCTTGTTATGTTCAAATAAGTGGCTGATGGCCAGCCTAGAGGCTTGTCTTGCCCCTGGTAGTTAGCACTAGGTCAGGTGCGACAGGGAAGAGAAACCAATCCAACAAAACCCACCCCCCAAACACTAGAGAATGTGCTCAAGTGGGAGAACTTTAGGGGTGCAAATCAAAGGAAAGTCTAGAGGAGAGAAAACAGCCCCATGGGGATGTCCAGCACCATCAGAGATCTGCTCTTCTGAAATGAAACAATGGAAAGACTCTTTATGCTATGAAACAAAAGGAGTTACTTTTGGTTAGCTGTGACGCCAAAGGCTCAAACTCTAGAGTACTGAGAGCTACCCTGAAGTATAGGATCAGTCTTGCAAGAAGGATTAGTTTATAAATATTTTTATTTTTGTTTTGACTCAACCTTGAACTGCACAGAACATCTCAAACCTACAGCGGGGTTTTGGGATGTCTATTAAGATATAAGTTTAGACATGCAATTCATCTCTATTTTTGGTGTGTTCACCAAAGCAATGTTCTATTGTTTGGTGTGTTTTGGTGTGCAAAAGTAGGCAGCTCAAGGTCTGGTTATGGTGGGCTTTGCCTGTCATGGGAAATGTGCCAGTTAGTCATTAATTTTGAATCTAGAGTATAAATTAGCACAGACTTGAAGCAGAGTGCAGGAGGTAATGCTTGCGATGTGACCACATGAGGAAAATGTGTTGGTGCATAACAGAGGTGTGAAGAGATTGGGAGTTTACAGAGAGAAGGTAGGAACTGGCCAAGGGTGAACACACATGGGAAACAGGTCACTGTGATTAAAAGATTTTTCTGAAAACTGGTGCTTCTAAGAAGCTGGGATCAGGAGGCTGCCCAGTTAAGGTAATTGGGGGAAAAAACCCAACCAAACAAAAAAAAAACAAAATGAAAAAACTCCAAACTATAAACTGTTTTATAACTTTATAAATCTTGAAATCATCTGGGTAGGACCACACTTAGGACTCGCTAAGTAAAGTTGTTCTCTCCTCAAGCTCTGCGTAGCTGAAGTTTGTGGCAGGCTAGATTCAATTGTAGAATAACCCCAGAGTTTTGGGGCAGAGTACACTGATTTAGCTGTATTATACCCGTTGGGTAGTCAATATATTTAGTGTCTTACAAGATTGCAGTCTTGAGGGGGAAAGAAGCACCAATAATAAAAATCAAAATGGAAAAAACTTCTTAAATGAGAGCCATGTACTCAGTGGAGGAAGCAAAATCAGGATTGATGAGCTGTTTTTTGAGATTGTAATGGAAGCATTAGTTTGTATGGTTTGAGCAGCTGATAGATGCTCCAGTGATGGAGATCCTTTTTGCTAAGGGAATTCTGAATGTCAGTGTCTGAATGCTGGTTTCTTTTTCCTCTGCAGTGATCTAGAAAAAAATAATATCACAAGAATCACAAAGACAGACTTCACAGGACTGAAGAATCTCCGTGTCTTGTGAGTATTAAACAAAAGTCATCTTTTCTTTACGAGGCTGTTTAAGGGTGCTAGGACTAAGAATGTCCATAACCCTAGAGATCAAATGCAGGTACAGTCCCATTAATAGTACTTTTGCAGAAGATGAAGCAGAACTTGCTTAAGGGTAGTTCTAGAAGTTGTAGCCGAGGAAATGTGGATTTCTTTAGTCTAATATGAAGTAATAAATGCAAAAATATTAGATGGTGCTGTCTCTTGATCTGAAAGTGTCAGTTGAGCTTAGCTGCTTGTAAATGGGCCTTGAACCTGAAAAGGGACACATGAATCTAAAGAAATTGTTATTCCTGATTCTTTGTTTTCTTTATGAACCTCAAATGGCACTGCTAATTTAGTGATGAAAATTAGGACTACGTCACAGTAACTGTAGTTTTATATAGACCCTTTTTCTTAAGGAAATAACCTTGGGTTAAAGTAACAAGTTATAAATTTTGAAGTCATTTCAGTCCTCTGAGGAAAAATTGGAGGTTCTTTCATTTGAAATTAATCTGGTTTTCCCCTTGAAATTTCTCTAACAGTTTTTCTGATTTAGCTCAAGTCATTTAGACACCCTTCACGTCAACATAGAAACAGACATGGCTATTGGTGCCTCTGCCAGAAATAACTGTGGCAATCTGGTATTTACTTTGTTGAAATTAATTGTTGGAGTTCTTTAAATGTACAATTAAATATATAGCTTTTAAGTTATTTGGGCATGTGTGAGAGGGGAAAACAAAGATGTGAGATGAGAGAGGCTGAGCTCTTAAGTGGTTAGTGTTTCTGGAGCTCCCAGTTAAAATCACTGTTGGTTTCAGCATTTGCTGAGCTTGTATTTGGGCACTCGGTGAGAAACGTTGCTGTGTTATTGGGGAGATCATAGACACGTGTGGATCTGTATGTTCAAAAGCAGTGGCTGAGATTTTTTCTATTTAAAAGGTTTCTGAAAAAAGAAAGGTATTTATTCATGTTAACAGAAACTAATGGGTAAAGTTCAAATTTCTCATTTTACTTAATCATTGGGTGTTTTTTGAAATGTAGTTCTGTTTATCAAGTGCCAGTCATGCACATTCTCTTTGTGTGTGCCACCTAGTTCACTAGCAGCATTTTCCTGAGCTGTTGTGCTTAATTCCAAATTTCAGTAAACAGAACAAAATTGTGATCTGGAGCTGGTGGTCCCAGCACTCACAGAGGTTTTCCCACTCTGACCCTTCTCCTGAAAGAAAATGCTATCAGAAGTTAAGAAACACACCAGTAATCCCAGCATCACCCCCTGAAGATTCCTCACTGTAGCTCATCAGCTCGCCCTCTGCAGTCAGTGCTTGCCTTGGACTATAAGGTCCTTAGCACCGCAACTGTTGAACTGCTACAGTTTAGTGGCAATACATTCCATGAATCAATTGAATCCTGCCAATGAAAAGACAAGTCTTTTCTCCTACTGTCTTAACACTTCAGACCAAGTTGTCATATGCTAAGAAAATGTTTTGAATCTCTTGGAAGACTTTTTGTTCCTGTAGTGTTTCTTGCATCTCTAGCAGTGGAGTCACTTGGACTCCCTTGGCTCCCATCCCAACTGTCGGTACCATTTTGGAAGTCTATTAAAATACGTGTACTAGACTAGCATTAGTGTCAGGAGTTGTTTTGGTTTGCTTAGGATTTTTTTATGGTGTTAGACGTTGCCTGATGCTGTTGCAGTCATATATTCTGAGTGTCTTTAATGATAAGTCAAATATGCAACTGCCATTGATCCAGGGAATTTTTGCTCCAAGTTCATTACGGGTTTTATCATTAGCAATAAAATCAGAATATGCTGATTAAGATGCATGTTTTAGTGTTGGTTATGTCTTCACATGGTGACTACCCGAGACCCAAATCATGCCATGTTGTTGTCTGCTAACATGCCTGTTTTTGTTCCCTGTCATGTATTTCCCTATTCTGCTGGTTCCTCTTGTAGCTGGTTTGTGTCTGTGGGTTTCCTTTCTTATTGTTGTTTTGGTGCACTTGTGCTCTCTAATGTACTTTGGATTTCTCTTATTTTTTTTTTCTTTGCTTTCTGTCATGGTCTTTTAATAATTCTGGCTGTTCTACATGACTGACACTTTCTTTTTTCTTCTTTTTTGTTTTTTTCCCCTGTGTGGGATGGGGGTATAGTGCGAGGTGCAGAAGCATGAAACCTGTTCCAGAGCTCCTAGGAAGGCAGTTCAGTCCTGTTTTCAGACATCAAAATGCTGAAAACAAACGAGTGATCTGGAAATGATCCAGAAACTGGTAGAACAATACAGCAGGGGAAAAACTTCCAGTCTCAAACTAACAATATAGTACAAAATATTCCGTAGTGTGCTTTTTCCTTTTATTCCTTTTAACTTGCTGGTTTTTGCACTTTCCTCTTGCAGATATTTGTCCTTTTCCTTTTAGGAGCACACCTCTCTGGCTCACCTGTTTGGGTCTGTTTGTGTTTTAACTTTACTTTCTGAGCTTTGCATTGGCCTTAGCTGTGGAGCGCTCTGGTGCTGCCTTCCCACAGCAATCCATCCCCTGGATGGACCAGCCCAGAGCATCCTGGCAGGGCTGAGCCTGGAGGAGCAGCTGTGAAGGGCAGGCGAGAAGGGCGCTTGGGCACACGGTCTTGGCTGAGCCCAGACTGTACTGTGTGTTAAGTTCCTCCTGTGTGCTAGCTGAAGCCACAAAATGTTCAGAGAGCTTACAGGGTTAGTCCATGTATCCGAGTGCTCTTACAGAGGCAGAAGTGGCGTGTGTGCTGGAAGGTAGCACTGAGAGGAGAAAGGTCAGCTTAAATGGGCCTATTGCTATCTCTGTTCCTCAGCTTCCACTTAGCGATTCATTTACACAGCGTAGGTTTTCTTTATGGTGTTTCCTGTGCAGTGTAAATCTAAGCAGTCAGTCACTGGTCCATATAACTGCAGAACAGCAGGGTCAGTACACGGGGAAGCTGGGACCTTCTCCCTTAGGCTCTCGCAGCCTGTTGTACGGCTCTCATGGCTCTAGTTCTGCAGGGATTGAACCTCTTCATATTGCTTACAAATGGCTTACTCTGGGGCAAGCCTGGAATATCTGCAGAATATAAAGGCTGGACAAAAAAAATACGCTGATGTTGAGCTGGTTCCTGCTATGGGCTGTAGGAATCAGTTCTCTCAATTGCATTCCATCAAGAGGAATATACTAAGGATGTAACCATCAGCCTCTAGATCAATGCCTTCCTGAGCATAACGGTTATGATTTCAAAAGTTGAGGAACAAAAGTGTTTACCATATCTGGCAGTCAGGAGGCAATTTTGGAATTGGTTTCCTGTTAGTGACCGAGAGAAAAACAGTGCTGTTCTGCCTGTATTTTTAAAATCCCCTCTAATTAGAACTTGGTACTTCTGTGAAAAGCAATTTTGTAGCATGTGTGAAGAGCAATTGGGAAGGTCTTCTATTCTCTTGTCTTAAAACTAACTGGTATTTCTGGAATTGCAGACACTTGGAAGAAAATCAGATCAGTGTGATAGAGCGGGGAGCGTTTCAGGATCTAAAACAACTTGAACGGCTGTAAGTATCTTTATTTCTGTATTGATGGAAAAATTATGGGTTTTCTGCTTCATTGTTGATGGTCTTGCATAGTATTTAATTACAAGAAAATTAATGTCTTTTAAGAAAGAGAGATGGATACTTCCATAAATTCAAAGTGTACTCTTAAACAAAGTTTAATTCATCTTGCATGATAGCTAATACTTGAGATGCATACGTTTGCTTGCCAAGAAAGTAGAACTGTTGGTGACAGTGACACCAGAATCTTAACAACACGATCAAAATGGTATTATTTAGACAACTCTTAAAATGGGTGTGTAGGTGATGAAAGATTTGTTTATAATTATGATATATATTGTTTATATAGTCTTATTTATGTATATATTTATAAATCTATGCTAATGGAAGTTGCAATTGTCTCCTCTGAGTGACAGTACTTCTAAAACTGCCTTTAAACTTAGTTTCCTAGTTAGCTTCATTTCCTTTTGAGTTGTATAATGGCACCAATATCAGTGGATTCCAGAGTATTATGCTGGACTTTAAGGGAGGAAAAACAATGGATTGATTGATTGATTGATTGATTGATTTATTTATTTATTTTTGGCTGGATAGCAATTTTATTTTTTTCCCTAATCCAGGATCCAGTTTATAGAGACCTGTTAGCCCTGCTAGAGCATAAATGTAAATGTCAAAAATGACCGAAGTAGCGCTCTGTCCGGTTGCTGCTCTTGGCTGGCTCTGCTGATTAGCATAATCATTAACATGCTTGTAATTTTGCTTATGAAGGGAGCAGAACAAATTCTCTGTAATACCAGAACACTTCTGGGAATTATTTGGTTGGAGGCAGGTGACCAGAACAAAACTGCATGCTGTTTTGGAATACCTGCTTTATAAATGGAGAAGCAGGGCTTTTATTATAGTTTTTGATGCTTGTTAACTGAGATACCTGCAAGGCAGTTGCTACAGGATTTGATATTTTCTAAAGCAGCTTTCCAGAGTTAAGTTCCCAGTTCCCACTAGCAATTGTTCAAGTCTGGAGTATTGACCATATGCTGTACTGAAACGGTTTCAGATGAGTTCAGGATTAGATTGGCATTTATGGTGTTTTAACTAGTGCCTTGAACTTGTAAAATGATTTCACTTGGGATTTTTGTCTTGAATTACAAAGCTCCATGTATGGCAAAAGGGGGATGAGTTTTAAATGTTGATTATCACCCATTTTTGTCAGTTCCTAGTCCACATATTCAATTAGAAAGCTCTTTCAGGACCAAGTTTTACTGTGGCTGATTTATTTCATGTTTTTGGGGGGCAAACAGTAACTAGCTTAATTTTCCCAAATTGAACTATTTTTGAGCCCATTGTTGCACTTAAAATTCCCAAATTGTAGAGAACAAGTTTGCTTTATAGCTCATCTTTGAGAGTCAGTACCCTAAGTGGCAAGTCCTAGCTTTAAGCTAATTTTATATATATGTATCTATATGTATATTTCTTGTATCTCTTTCTAAATGAAGACAGATTGAATGGAACTACAAAATGAGCTTTGAAAAAAAAATCTGGGAGAAGGCCTGGCTATTAGTAACCAGAAACGATGAAGTATCGCCTTAATGTGGTGGTGTTCTGTAGAAGCTCCTCTGTTAGCAAATGAACAAAATGTATTTTGTGAAACCAGAAGTTAGGAAATACAAGACCTTTAATAGTGTCTGTTTAAGAATCTGAGATTTGAAAGGATTATTCCTTTTTTTCCTGTGTGAACTCTTTACTTGGCCTGTTAAACATACTGCATCTCTGCTTCTCTTTTAGGATTGCCTGTCATTAAAATATTTCCTAAATGAATGTAGTACGAAAGGGAGGCCTGGAAACTTGCAACACTTCGGTATTTTAGCTTAAATCATTTTTAGGATGAAACTATAAATCTGATTTTTTTTTTTTGCTATGAGTCAGTGGGCTTTGGAGAATGAACTGTGGAAAGTTTGGCGTAACTTACAAAGGCTAAATTGCAACATTTTAGGTAATATTAAAGCTATTTTATTAAGTATTGTCAAACATTGCAAAATGTTAATGAAGAAAGTATGATGGTTAAATTAAAAAAAAACCAAAACAAACTGGCTCTTTTCCATTTAATTTCTTTCAAATAACAAATAAAAATGGCTTATATTGCTTCGATTTTGGAATAACTTTCTTTTTTGATCTACTGAAGTGGATGCGAAAGTAATCCTTAACTTCTTTTTCAACAAAGCAGCTGCATTGGGTCAGACTTTAAAAAAAACAGGAGTAATTTCTGTTCCTGGTGAAATACCATCTAGGAAGGCCTTTCATTGACAGTAAGTGTGGAAGTGTATTCTGGCACTCCCCGCCCCAGGGTGATACCCTTAAGGTGAATATTATTTTAGCTCAGTATATTTTCACTCATCTGGTATTGAAGCAAATCCATCATTATTAACTGAGTAAATGACCAGAATTTTCTCTGAGATGTCCTGTATAAGCCTAAGTAAATTTTAAAAACCAAAAGTCTGTAAAGCTGTTAGTCACTGCTGCCAAAACCACCATAATGATGGCTCGCTCATGATTTGGATTTTACTATGTTTTCATTTTTAATTGGTGGGAGATTAATGCTGTCAATACCAATGGAGCAGAATATGATGGCATTATATAGATATAGGGCAGGATTGTCAAAATTGCTTATTTGCTTAACAAAAGGCAGCAGTATCAGTTGAAGGAAGCATGTAATGCAAGACACATCAAAATGACAATACAAAGCTAAGAAGTGATGTGGAAGGTAGAAGCCACTTATTTGTCATATTTTTACTGAGCTTTCCAAATACACAGGGATTTTTACCATTGCCTGTTAGCAAAATTGAGTGATTTTAGCCTAAGGTGTTCTGCTGAGTCCTAAGATTCAGAATGCTTGAGAACAGCCAGTGATACTCTCCATAGTGGAAAGCCAGAAATGTTTCTAGTGGGTTTTTTTCCAGTAAGTTTCAATGGTTTTATTCCAAAACAAAGATTAGTGGTGAGGTAGCTGACCATCAGGAAGTCACCATTAATAGGTACAATCGTGCATACAGCTTACCGCCTTCTGCTTGTTGGGATGTTGTTGAGCCTCAAGCAGAGCAGGAGCAGTGCTCTTCTGCCATGTAGTTTGAGGTGGAGAAACTATGGAGCTTGTGGAGCCCGTGTGTCAATGGGACTCCTGCCTCTGAGATGCCAGAAAGACTTTCCTACCCCCCCTGCAGGCTTCTCCAGCTGTGTCCTTGCCTTGGGCTCCCAAGTGCTGCTTCCCACAAAATGCTGCTAATTGATGTTGGAGGATAGACTTTGCAGGGCAGATCTATGTGTAAGTCTAAAACTACAGAAATGTTCTGTTGAAATGTGAAAATGCCAGTTGTAAATTTGGATTCTCTGCCCTCCTTGCTGGTAGCAGGGGAACAATTTCAGAACACCTCTGCTGGTTGGTGTGTGGCAGGTTTCAGAACCTGTAAGTCAGTTTTCTTTTTCAAGTTCTCTTCTGCAGTTCTTTTCCTGATAGTTCCCTGTAAAAGGTCTAACTTTGGTCCTGTCTCCTGGCTTTGTGTTCCGTGGTTTGCAGTAGCGTGCCTGTGCCTGTACAAACTCAGAGGTAAGCTGGTGCAGTGTGATATACCAAATTTAGTCTGGATTTGTATTTTTGGGGTGCAGCGTTTCAGCTGTATGCTTTGTTATTAACACAGGGTCTGACTTTAAGGTAGAACGACTAGGAAACTGCATAGGCAAAGAGGATCGAGAAGAAAGAGGCGCACTGGTGGGGCTAAAGGATGAACTGGAATTTCTTCCAGAGCCAGATGTATGTCACACATTTCTGTGAAAAATGAGGCAGGATATAAGACACCAACTGATCCTGACTCTTCCACAGCCAACTGCCAGAAATTGTCACGTAGCTGTATTATCTTCAAAAGACTGGACTTTGGCTGATGGCTGGTTCTTTCTGCTCAAATTAGTGTCTTCAGCATAAAAGATCTAAACATCTGAAAACACTAAAAATGTGTTTTTGTTGTTTAGAGGAGAGGGGGGAAAAATGCATAAGCATGGCCAAATGAGATCTTTTCGAAGTTGGGAGAAATAATTAGGTTTAATAAAAAAAAAAGCTAAAATCCAGATTTTAACCCTAGCATATACATGTACGGTGTTGGCTTTGCCCGTGCTAAATGGAGGTCAGGGTAGAGATTGTAGCTGACCTTTACCTGCAGGGACACTACTGTGCATTGAGGCTCTGCAAGCAGCTTCCTAAATGCTTAATTAAGGTATTAGAGGATAGTCATTTGGCAAAGGGTAGTGTAAAGTCGCTCACGGTGACCAAAGGTGCTGAGGAGAAGACTAAATTGCCACGTGATGCTTTGCAATCTGGATTTCATAAATTGAGATGGAACAGGCTTTAAATAAATCATGTAATAGAAAAAGCATCTTCCATAATTACCGTTCTGAGCGGAAAGATCGCTGAGTGCCTCAGAGCAGCGGGCAAAACAATGAAGGCACTGGGCAGCGCTCTGCTGTTGTAAACACAAGCTTATTGCAGATCTTTGGCAGCTCAGAGAGATCTATAGTGTTTATACAAGGTTTGCCGGGTGTGCGGTTTAGATGGTTCTCTGGAACTGCCTACTCCACACAGAGCTATGAAGCCATATGGATTTGGGAGTCTGTAAGACAGCTTGAATGTAACCTTTCCGTGAGGAGCTTTATTGTTTTGCGTCTCCGTGTCCCTGTGGTGTATCTAATTGGAAATCAGTGATCATAAAATGCTTATCTGGAGATACCGGAGAACAAAGGCACTCTAAAATGAGCTCTGTTCTGATCCTTAAGTTTATGACTTGCCTACTTCCCTCTTCCTTCTTGAATGACCATGAGTGAGCTGGTGGTGTACCAGGTTTGCTACCGAACTCCCCAGGAGCTAGGTGGTGCTTCAGGAGTGAGGAACCATAACCTTGCCAGTATCCTGCTCCCAGGAAAGGGCTCTACACTTAGTATTTCCCCTCTAAGGGGGGCGTGAGTGGGAAATTGAGGCCACTAAAGCCATCTTGAAGCTGTGGTGTCATTGCACTTGGGAGGGATGCATTTCTTTGCACTCCTGTTGAAGGTGGTAGGTAGCATCCCCCCATTGACTTCTGAGGAACCAGGTGTAGCATGTGTCAATGCTTGAGTTAATCTTTAATTTTGGGCAGAATTGCTGCTGCAACCATCAATAGGTTAAAAAGGAACCAGTTCACGCTCTCTGTGTCAGTGATGTAAACTCTTCTAAAGGAGGGAATCCTGTTTCTAACAGAGACCAGTTGTAATCTTAACCACTCTTTGCAGGAGCTGGCAAAGAACATCAAAACCTGAAATTCAGTGTTTGATCCTTTCAGGTGTGTTCTTGGTTTCCTGACTTGAAGGCCAGACTAGTACTTAGTTCTTCTGCTGCCGGTGTCTGGGAGCTAGTGATATGAAGCTCCCGGCTGCACTGGCTGATGACTCCAAGTTCAAGCAATATTTATTGATTTTAGTTAATAATTAATATTGGTAATAATGTTTGACCCATGTCTTCTGAGAAATTATTCCAGTTTAATAAAAAACAAATCAACATCTGAAAAAGTAGTCTTTTACCTTGCATTTTCTAGACAAGTTTAGTGTTGCCTCTCAAATGAGTGTCTGTGAGATGCTGTGAGAAGTCCAACATGATGTTTGGGGTCTATCTGAAGGATTGCCATTGGGTTTATTCCTGGATGCCAGTGGGACAATCACAGAGAAGGAGCACGCTCTACTGTCGAATGTTCCTACTATGACCTGAGTTACATCCATTCCTATTTACCTTCTGGTTTTGGGCGTTGACCCAAAGCTTCCCTTTCAGACATCTTTGCTGGAAAACACACGGGGAGAATTATGAATGTATTGGGAGTGACTGTTTGGTTTAACTTGTATGGGTACATACATGGGTACCTTACTACGTCAGGAACGGTGTTGGTTTGGAGTGTGAGTCTTTCCTTTCAAGTGGCCTTAATGTAGTGGCCTGCTTTAGTGAGGACTGTGTTATTTTAATTCTGCATAATTTTCTGACCCAGATAGCAAATGGAGTAGCAGCAACACCCTCACGTGGCTGCTTTCTAAGGTCCTTCAGCTTATTGCACAAAAGAGTTCCACAGTTTGATCCTGCCGGAGTTCTAGAGGAAGACTGTATCTTCTCTGCACCATTTGTACTCTGGAGGACTGTGCACTTTTCAACAGAGTACTGGAAATCACACACCCCATCTCTCCCTGCTATCTTAGTCTTGGGGAATGGCTGTCCCAAAGAGACATCATGGGAGCTGTGTTTGAGTTCTGTTTTATCCTGTGTGGCAGAAGCCAGGCAGAAGCTCTTGGTGTTTACTGTCCACGCGAAGCAGGAAAGGTTAACTCCCAAGCCTTGATGTGCTGAAGCTGTGTGCAAACTCATCACAGGGATGTGCCGTGTCTTCCTGTGGTGTCATGCAGTTCTTTAGGCATCTGCACAAGAGGTACTTCTTGGGTTTGTTTTTCTGGGCTTAGAGTACTAGAGCTTTTGTTGGGCTCTGCTATTGCTTCTGCTTTCTCTCTATTGCACCGTGCTTGTTGTACCATGCAGTGCTAGGCTGAGTGCTGTCATCTCCTACCCTTGTGCCATCTTTGTGTAGTGTGTAACCAGATGGATATGCTGTTCCCCTCGCAGCACATGTCTTACCACAGAGCTGTTCTGCTGCCTTCTGTGTGCAGTTAAATCAGAGCTGATCTTCAGCAATGTTTTTCCTTTCTTCCGAGGGGAAAGAGTTGTCTCTGTGGGCTTGGGTAACACCTTTGCTTTAAACCTGGATGCTTGTGACTCATTCTTGGAGCTGACAGTCTCCCCTTTTGAATCTCGTCTTGGAGCTCTCCATTAAATCTTTCAACTATCTGTTAGATAAGTTAACCACAGGTATCACTTCCAGCCAGACCAAATATTTTGGAACTGGCTTGACTCATTTGACTGGCTAAGCTGGGAGCCAAGGCATCAAGCCTTGTCCTTTCCTTCTTGAAGAGCATCTTAAATGAATTTGCCTCTCGTGCCGTTGGAGTCAGCTGTAAAACAACCTGCATGATAAAGATGAACTCTGTTAGCCCTAAGCCACTCCATCTCTCATCGCCCTTTTAATAGCCTTCCAGAAAACTGAGTCATGGGCAGTTTTAATCCAAATGACTTCTTCATGGATAGGGTTGAGACACTTCAGAAAGTTCTACTTCTTTTTTCCATCTAAAGCTGCGTTTGATGGACTTCCAGCTGCTCTTCGCCCCCCTAAGAAGCTCATGCTGGACATTTGACTTTAAAAGAATGGTGTTGAGTCACCAATATGAAATCCCTGTTCTTTATAAGAATTGCTTAAAAAAAAGGTCAAATTTAGTAGCTTCCCGTAAATAATGGGTACAAATTTTATTCATGAGATATGGTAGAAACTGCTCTATCGGCTGCAAATGGTGGGTCACTCAGCTGTGTGGTTGGTACCTCAGTTAACATTTAGAGTTAGGCGGGACAAAAACAGTAGGAAGAACATGGTAGTTGTTGGTGTACGTATGGGGGTGTGTCTACAAATGAAAAAAATAGCAAAATAGCTATTGACAGCTCGAGTGTGAATAGTACACTTGAGTAAATCATCGGGGAGGAATGTAAGTGCTGCATCATATTGAGTCACATCTTGGCTCGAGCCGACAGCTCACCTTTATTAATTCTTGGAAGGAAAGAAGGAAGCTCATTAATTTTGTATTGTTTTCGATTCTGCTTTATGTGCTGCTCTTGGCTCAAACTACCAAAATAAATGTTCCCAAGATACAGCTCCCATACTTCACTTACCTGTCAATACTCTGCCCTGGCTGCTCTGGAAGATTTCACTGAAATGTATTTTTCTTGTTCTACTGAACTGCCAGTGCTTCAGAGAAACATCAGTCATTTGTGTAAATGACATAATAGATATGGTCAGGAAATACTTTAAATTTATTTTTTTGTAAAAAACCTCTGCTGTTCCCACAGTTGAAGTGTGCAGTCAATATAAAATTGTTGTGGGGAAAGAGGAATTTGCAGCTCTTAGTCCGAGTTGTTCTTGTTGGAAAGGAATGTTATAAGATCTGCAGGACATAGATTTCCATATAGAGTCAAGATTCTCACAAATGTGAGGGGTGGAAGAAAGCACTCAAGTATGTCCTGTTTCATGCAGATACCCAGTGCTTATAGTGAATTTTGTACTCTGTCATGTATACTAAATTGTCAGGGAACTGTTACTTTGTTTTGGCTGTAGTAGAATGATGCTGCCCGGTACTGATAACTAATCTTTCCTTTGTAGTGAGTAGTAAATGCGGATCCCAAAGCGAAGTGTACTTAAAGCTTGAGGATCATCTCAGCACTTTTGAAATTTGCTTTTGTGTTTTGTTGATGCCATATCTAGTGCAACTTCCCATTTTACTGTTTCCTCAAGAATACGTTGCTGTGAGCCTTTACAGTGTAGTCTGAGTGCATGTTACTGTGGCCGCTATGCTCTTGTTGCATTAAAGCTTCCCAACGACAAGCAGTTTGGCCACTTTGTGTGCCAGGGCAACTTCTTGCAACCCTGAAAAGCTGTGTGGTCTCCAGCACAAGGCAGGACAATGCATGTTCAAATAAATTCATTGTATTCATGTAACAGAAGGAAGGGGTAGCCACACAGCTTTGCTCGGGAGTTATTCATAGCAACTTGCCCAATCTTCTTCAAAAGGTCTCCCACACCAGAACTTTGAAGCAAAAGAGTTCACACTATTTTTCAGGAAGGCAAAATAGGAACTGTTTTGGGGGCAAACTATGAAAGTCTTAAGAATATACATTACATTCAAGTCTAGAACTTGATACTGTGTAATATAATCATTGCATGCTCACTATGGTGTACATATATACATGCTTCTGTATTGTTGATGTCTTAGTAGCTCATGATTAACTAGTGTTTACCTTCTCAAGCCAGTAGGGACCTGCAGGTACAAGTCGGGGTTTTTTCAGAGACATAGTGGTTGAAGTGTTAGTACAGATCACCAGTAAGACCAGTGGATAAAAATGAGCACAAAACCTCTTGTTAAAGCCAAACGTGGTAATCGAGAGGTACCCAGTCTGCATTTTGCTTATGCTTAGAACCAGGCTCCTGCTTAGTGTCTTCATAAAGCTGGCTGCATGTCTGTTTCCAGTATTTAAGTAGTTTAAGCCATTGTGTGTAAAGGTGGAAATCATTGGAAATGTGGCTCTTAGAGTAAGGAAAGCTTTAATGATGTGGAAAAGTGTATTTGGGGTGTTTTTTGGAGGCATACTTTGTCATTTGGTGGGCATTGCCTACTTGAAAAACGGTAGCACTTAGCCATGTCATAGACCCTGATCATGGTGTTACCTCAGGTGAGAGGCATCTGCAATTTGGATCTTGATGTTGGGTTTTTTTCCTTATTTTTAAAGCATGTGGCTTCAGCTTCGATTCAAATTTGTCAAGTGTTATTTCAAGCGTTCAAAGATAGGTTACTGTCTTTGTTCACAGACGAGCCATTGTTTGATGTGCATACAGGTTATTTCCCTGGGAGAGCTTAAATATCTTATGATTATTTGAGAAAATGAAATAATTACCTTGTTGGTTTGTTGATTTTGGCAAACTGTCTGTTTGCCAAAAATCTGTGATTGCTGTGCTTGAAGTTTCAGGATTGTAAAAATAGGTGCTGATTAATTGAAGAAAGAAATTGGTGATGAACTTGGTAAAACCTGTTCCATATCTATCAATTTGTTTTGATAATGTGTGTGTCCTTGCAGGTCAGGAAGATGCTTCTTTCAGAACTGTGGTTGATGCGAGTGGCACAAACCTACTTAATCAGTAGAAATTTTGTTCTTTGGCTTTTGCTAATGATAAATGCCTTGAATGAGCTAGATCTGGCGCACAAAAGAAGCGGTGGAAAAGGGTCTTGATGCTGGTTTGTGAGTCCTCTGCACTACCTGCTGCTTAGCACAGGTCTCTGCCTTTCCTGAAAAATCCGTATTTCTACAGGACCATCTGCATTTAGCAAAACATTTCTTAGTGATAAAGCAGTTCAAAGGCTAATCCTGCCTACTGTCTCTTGTCTGTAAGTCAAGTGAAAGAGAGCTGTATCTGTTTGTTTATTTTTATGGACTGCTATTAGACTAAGTGTTTAAATGATAAAATAGCTGTCGCTTTCTTATCCTTTGGGGATTAGTGAATAAAGAAGCTGTGGGAAACTGCTTGCAATCATCTTTTTGGAGATGTGTAGATTTGGAGATGTGTAGTGGCTGGATCTTCTCATTGGGTAGCGGGGTCTGGGAAAATGGTAGTTCCCAATATCTGTGTTTATGTACTGTGGAATCCTAGAAGACACTAATCCTCAGATTACACAGTTTACTACCTCTGTCTGTAGCATGTAATTATATAGTTACGTGTTACTCAGCAATTGCTGGGCAGCCAAACTTTGTTACTGCTGATGCAAGAGTGAACCTTCTATTTCTTCTGTAAACATAAAAAATAAATTAAAAAAAATATATATATATGAAAATTGGGGCCTCCTTTTGTGAGGGAAGCCATTAGCAGCTCTGGTGATGGCTCTACACGGGAGGAATGCAAACGCAGGAGAAGTGCAAGGGAGGCGAAGGGCAGTGAGCGAGGAAGCAGGATGCATGCTCCAGTGACTGGGCTTTGGTTTGCATTACTACAGCTGACCAGGCCTACCAAAGAGGTTTGTTTTACCAGTATGATAATAAACGAGCCTGGTTTTGTCAAAACCATTTTCACAATAGGTCACTGACCCCTAAGAATTCATGGAAAAACAAATTTGGGTCTCATTTATGTAGACAAGAGGTTCCATAACTGCAGGGTTCTTAAGCTTCTGAAAGCAATGGTTAGACAGCAACTGGAATAACCACACTTCCACTGCAATGTAGCCATAATTCATTTGGAATAGAAGAGCTGATCAGCATTGAATGTTACATCAGGGGCTTTAAACATTATTCTTTTCTGTGGCTTGTTTGTTTGATTTTAGCAGTTTTATATACTTGATGAAGATTTATGGGAGTATTTGCTTAAGCAAAACACTTGAGGATTTAGCAGTCCTTTTTCCACCATCTTCAATAAATACTTAAAGTTCTCTGTTACTGTTGGGTAAGAACTGCTGCATCACTGGTCTGCAATAGTTTGGATGAACTTTGTTTAGCTTTAAGTTGTCAAAAGGGTTTTTCTTCTTTGAGCTTCCACGTATCAGAAGGATTACACTGTTTGCTGTCTTTGAGACACACTAAGTGTTATTGGCTGAATTTCATGCTGTCAGGCACAGCAGTCTTTATAAATAATCCCATTCTGGAGTGGAACATTGATGATGAATGCAAAGTGCTTAAGATCTTTCAGTTCTGTCATGGAGAATATATGACTGTGTAGGTCTTGAAGCCTTTCTGTTGTTGGCCAGACCTGCACGGTCTGCTGCACTGGAGCTCACCCTTAGGCTGCAGTTTTCCACATAGAACCAATTCATTCTGGCTTGTAGGTAACCTTATGTTAGTTTTACCTTCTCAGTTGCCTGGAGATGATCTCTTCTCCAGATCATTTGTTCTTAAAGTCTTACAGGATGGGGATTCCAAGAAGAAGAGAGGGTCCTATGCTGTGTGTATATTATGTGTACGTGTTAGTTTTTGTCTGTGAGAATTCTGAACGGAGTAGGTGTGATGCAGTAGGTTAGGAATATAAGAACTGTGGGAACTGCCAGGTACTGAAGCACTTTGGGAAAACTGACAGCACCCCCTGCATTTGATAAGTTGCTGGGAAAGTGGAAATGGATCAGAGGGGAAATATCACAGAAATAGGGTCTGCTCAATTTTAAATAAGAGCTTCTTTCATGACGTTGGATTTTTGTGACTGGTTACACCTTGTGGCTTCCCCAGGAGAAAATGTCCTTTGGATGAGTTGTGATAGGTCATTCCCACAAGCTTGTAGTAAAGCAGTTAGAGGAGCTGCTCCTTCCCTCTCAAATTTAAGTCAAGTGTACGGCGTGCTCTTTGTTCTGCTTAATTATTTCCTTATATTCATTCGGATGGCTTTGGAGGATGCATCCTTTGTTGTGCATCCAGTTTGATTTTGGGCAGGAGATGATTGTGCTAGTCTTGGGGTTTTTTTTTAATAGCTCTGCTTGGCATATCGCCTCAGGGAGGAAGGAGTAACCTCTTGCTACAGAAGCATTCTTTACTATATATGGAGAGACGCCCTGAGCTGGGCTGGTATCGACTTATTAACACAGATCAAATAGGAACAGTGTTTTTATTTTCTCTGGTAAAAATTGCAATAATAGATCTCCTTGCAAGTTAGTTTTCTTGCTAATTATTCCCAGCTATTTCTGACTTCTGGAAATGGTTAGGTTTTTTAATATGAACTTTTAAGACTTGTCAGCAGGGGCAACGTGGCTTGGAGATGTGCACACTGAAACTTAATGTTTGCTTTCTTCATAGAGTTTGAGTGCTGACTTGGAAAGGGTACTCTCTGGTGGAAGAAAATCCTTTACCACGTGTGTTTTACTGCCTTTACAAAAATTGAAGTATTGAAAGTGGTGGACATGTAGGGACACTGCAGTGGTTCCTTTATATTCCCTGGATGAAGTCTTGTTTTCATGTAGTCTGGAGGAATAATGAGANCTTTATATTCCCTGGATGTAGTCTGGAGGAATAATGACAAAGCAACTACATGTTTTCTCATTCTGCATTAGTGCTTTCAAGATAAAAACAAATCATTGGAAGATTCTTTGTGAATTCTTAATTAGTTTATTCAGTTTGCCATAAGAGAACTTGCAAAAGGCATTGCAGAAACTGAGAAACAGCTTGTGCAGAGAGCATCTCTATGTTTGAAGGTTTATTGATCAAGCTTTTTTTGACTTCACAGAATCACAGAATGTCAGGGATTGAAAGGGACCTTGAAAAATCATCTAGTCCAATCCCTCTGCCAGAGCAGGAACACCTAGAGCACATCACAGAGGGACATGTAAACTTCTTTGTTAACAGCTGAGAGGCAGACAAACTACGCTGCATGGATGTTACTGATTTTATAAATATGCTACTGAGTTAAGAGATTGTCCATGTACTTTTGCTTCCAACTTCAGGATGGTACAGGGTTTTCTTGCTGTTGACTTTGTCATTAATAAGCTTTATGTGATACTTGAGAGTCTCTTCCTTCTTAAGTTGGTACAAGCACTTCTGTCTGTTTCTCTGTGATACAGAGTTGATCTCAATCTTTAATGCATACGTGAATGTTACTAGACCTTTTTGTTTGTTCCTGTTGGCTTTGGGAAAATATTGACATTTAAATCTATTCCTCACAATCTTTTTGCCCATTTTACTAGTTTGTTCCTGGGCAGAGGAAATCTGCATATAATGCTTACATTACTGGCTCTGGCCTCCATCTTCATGTCAGATTTAATGATGTGAAGGGATTCGGGACAAAAAAACTAAACAGAACAAAAAAAGGGGGTTTTATGCTGACAACTAAAAGGTATTATAGAGCTACCAGTTCTTATGCTGCTGCTCTGCACAAAGAAATGTAGTCTGCTTCTGATAGAGGGTAGATAACCTTTATTAGTAACTTTTCATTAGACTGAAAAAGACTATTACTTCTGACAGCTTGGAAAATGTGAGCCAGGACCACCCAGTCTGCTGCGTTTGCAGTAGGGGATCTCAAAGTGGTAACCCCTGTAAACTGTTTTCCTTCAGCAGGCAGTCCCTTGGCGACATGCAGTGTTATCTCTCTCAGGTTTTGGAAAGGCTTCTGTACTAACATGTCATGTAAGTGAGGAAGATGGGTTATTCCACACCATAATCCCATAATGTGGTTGCACTGTGCTTCCTTGTAGCAACCTTATTGAAGCTCCGTTAAGTATCCTCTGGCTTTATTTCCTAGTGCTGCAATATAGAGTTGCTGATAAAGTAATGGGCAAGGTTGACTTTTTCTAATGGGTGCTGTATTGTGCCTGTTTTCCCTGAAAAAAGGGAGATGGTTCAAAGCAAAGGAAGAACTTGCAGTAACCACCACAACATTGACACCAGTAGGATTTTCTGTTGAAACCATTGAATGACTCTGCTCCTGCTTTACGGTTTCCCAAGTCAGTGCTGTTTAAAAGAGAAAACTTAGTAACTCCTTAGAGTTCAATAACTCTTGTCTTTCTGTCTGAGTCTCCTGTTATGCATTAATTCATTTTTATTGCTTCTTGGTTACGCCCAGCCTTGTGATGTAACCGCTGCTCCCTTAAAGTAACTCTTAAGAAACTACATCATGTTCCCTGAGGCTGTTCTCCGAGGACAATGCCATAGAGCTCTTAATAACAAAGGAGGCAAAAAAAAAAAGCTAGCTTGTTTATTGCCAAGAATGAGACCCAGATGTTCTGAGGGTGAAAGAAAATAAATGA
>VZTM01034585.1:0-70339 GCA_013400555.1 Jacana jacana | reverse complement strand
CAGATATTTAATGCTGAAGTAGCAGGACTGTTCCCTAGAAACTTCCCATTTTAAAAGTTCAGAAACACTGCAGTTGTAATTTTCTGTTGGAAAATGAGTTGCATAATAGGTAGCAGTGCAACTAGAGATGCTAAATCAAATTTGAAAGTTGTTGAAGTTGTGTGGAAAGGAAAGGGGTGCTACTTACTCCATGACAAGTCTGCAGTACTTTGATTTGGTAGTAAAGCTGTCGATGCTCGGTTGAAAAGCAGATGCAGAATTTGGAGGCCGATGGGTATCACACATTCATGGGGTTAAAGCTGGAGAATTGCTGTACTGAGAGACAAGTAACAGTTAATATCACAGCCTGTGTATCAACTGAAGTTTCTGGGTGGAATGTGCTCAGTAATATGCAGAGATAGGATTAGTAAGTATAAGACTGCCAGACATTTGAAATGGAAAGCAAGGAAGTGCATCTCACTTTTTATTGTGAGATCTTCTAGTAGAAGCCAATCCTTTCCTTTTTCTCCTGTAGCCGTGCAACTTTGATTTCTTCTCATGCCTTGAATATTTGCCGTCTGAGCGAAGCGTATTTTACTGATGGTATGGTATTCAAAGTCTGAAACTAAGTCAGTAGCCTAATGAGAAATGAAATTGCCTTGGAGAATTGCACCATTTCCCAAGATTGAATAAATAACACTTGTCTTGCTTTTACATTGAGCTTTTATATTGATTACATACNCCCTGAAATTTTGAACTTTCTGAAGTCTTCCAGTGGTAACACAGGCCTTGAAAGAAGGGATCTTCTGTGTGTTATTCAGCAATTGTGCTGTGTGGTTCTTGAAATTTGCTTTCTTTTGGTAATTTTGAGTAGGGGCGAAGAACCTGGTTAGAGCAATCGCAAAAAAAATTAGGATGGTTGCAAGTTGATCAGGGTTAAAGGCTTTAATATGTGTGGCTGAAGTGGCAGATGAGAAAATAGGCATTTTACCATAAACAAACTGTCTTCCATGGTGGGAAGGGTAAAGACCTGGGAAATTGCTGGCTCACATGTTGCTATGTCACAGTTACACTTCTGTATACATCTTGTTCTTTTCCATCTATACAGATGTATAGGTACTTGCCTCTGATACAGATGAGATTTAGCTCCTGTTTGCTTTTCTTCTGGAGTGGGGCTCCATGAGACAACAGTACTCAGTCTGGGTGTCACCCTTCCAATGCCTAAACGTGAGGGATGCAGCTGAAGTCAGTACCCTGAAGAAAGTTTCCCCTCCAGAAAAACCATGCCCTCTGGCTTGAAAACAACTTGAAAATTTTCCTGTCAGAATTGAGATTCTTTCCTCCTCTGAAAGTTATCCAGAAAAGGAATAAACTAAAAATACAATCGAGGAAAAACTAATCCTTGTAAACTGTAGGTCTCATCCTCCATTTATTTCGTAGTGTGGGTCCTGATAAATGTCTTCACTGTACCTCTGGGACGGTAGTGTTCTCTCTTCACAAGGTTGGCTCTTACGGTGGTTCGGGGGAATCTTAATAGAGAAGTTTCTCTCCTATCCCTGCTTCAGACAGAGGAAGAATTAGCCGGGTTGGAGCCAGGAAGGTAGGAATTTCACAGTTAATAATTTCTCCATTGTGTTTTTTAAGGGCCCTTGATAGTCCGTGGTTGACATGGAAGTTTTCCCTCTGTCCCTTTGCCTTCAGGAGGCAGGAACTGCCACAAGGGCAGGAGGAAGGGGAGAAACTGGCACTTCTTCTGTAGAGAAGCAAAATGGTTTTAAGGAGGCGAGAAGGGAGCTTCTGTCCTTTGAAACAGGGTTTGGTGCTGTGTGTGACTGCTCTGAAGAACACAGTATTACACTGGGGGACGATGTTCCATGTTGACTTTTTGTGACTTTTAAAGGTCACAGACTCAATTGCAGATGTAGAAAATCTATCTGAATCACAAAGCAGAAGAATGAGGTTTATAACACAATAAAGCTGTGAGGTAGAGACATTTATGTATTTATGCTACATGAAATGGAAGTCAAGTGTAATTTAACTGGGAGGAGCAAAAGAGCTTGCTTGGAGGCATGAGAGGGCGTCAGAGTTGAGACACAAGGGCTTTGGCTGAAATCAAATGAGAGAAGTCATGTTCATAGAGATATATACACAGATATAGGGATATGCCTGTGTATGCATGTACACGTAGACCTATCTCTTGATTGCAACTGTAATTATGAATCTTTTAATTTACTCCTTGATGTTCAAATAGTCTTTTTAAACCTAACATTGGGAACACATGGGATTTGTTCTGCAGGCACGCTTCACAGCCTGAAGAAGCTTTGCAGAAGAGCTTTGAAGAGAGGCTTAAAAATCTAGATTTGTGTGGTTTAGTATAAATGAAAATGTCTAGTGTTAAGTTGAAATTCTTCCCTGATGAAACAACAGAAAAGAAGATGTACTGAAAGATGACAACAGCAATACTAGTTCCGACCCAGGGTTCTGAGTAAAACCTGTATCATGTCTCCAAGTTGAAACTCTGTGAGGCAGAGCGAATGAAGGAGGAGGAAGTGTATAAATTACATTGTGGCACAGATCACGTGAGTTGTCATTTGTGTCTTTAATTAATGTAACTCAGTGTTTTTTCTTAATAGTTTGTTTTCTGTACCCCTGCAGACCAGCAATTAATGATATACAGTTATTTGTTATGGAATTTAACTGTGTAGTGTGGGAAAATTAACTGCACTTGTTTTCTGAAGCTACTGTCAACAATATTTGATACTTTCAAGTTCTTTCTTGTATTACAACTGTTTCTTATCATCTTCCCTTGCCTCACAGTTGGTCAGGTTCATAGCGTGTTCTCCCTCAGCTGTTTTTCTGTGTGTGGAGTCTCTGTCTACAGAATTGTTCTAATAGGGAGGTTGTTCTGTAACTCTGATCAACCTCACCATCTTTCTTTGAACCTTATGGGATGCTTTTTGAGATGGAAATTCCAAAAGTTTTAGGTCTTAAACATGGGGATTCACCATGGATTTACATAGATAAATAGTCATGGTATCTGTTACTCTGCCAATAATTTCTAACACTTCCTTTATGACTTGTTGTGGAGCAGTGAGTTGATGTTTTCATGGATCTGCCTCCTGAGAAGTAATTTTTCAGGTTGGAGATTGTTGTTGTATGCATGAACTTGAAAATGGGTTTCCTTGCATATTTAGTAGATTTTACCTATGATTAATTATGTATGCAATTTTCCCATTGGGGGACTAAGTACCATTAGTTCTTTTTTCCCTTCATATCACAAACAAATTCTATCATCCCCTAAACCTCCAACTTTCCAGGTGACCTGTGGGTATGCTGAACAGTTTGGGCCCTCGGAGAAGTCCTTTCTTGTTTCTGGTGTTCCTCCTTAGTCTTTCCAGTCCCAACTGCAGTTGATAGTTGTCATGCTGTCTTTAGCAGATCTAAAATCTAGCTGACTAGTGAATTCACATTGCTCCTGTGAAGCAGAGTTGAGAGATTAGAAAGCAGAGGAAGGGTTAAAAATAGTGGGGTTGATGGACCCTGATCCAGCTCACAGACCAGTGTTGAGTGACTTCAGCTGCAGCTGATGTTCCCTGGCCATGCCAGGAAGTCCTGCTCTCTCTCTGGGGGAGAACATGCGAGTCTCTTGGGTTTTTATTTCTTTTGTAATTTTTCTGATTTCTTGGTCTCTTCTGCAACTTTTCTGCCCAAGCTACTTAAGCCTTTTTTCCCTGTCCATTAAGTAGTTTAGTATTGCTTCAGAAAAGTAGCTCTTCTGAAGCAGATGGTTAACAGCGGGTGGGTCTTTCTCTGTGCACAGTTCACCAGGTTTTTTACAACCATATTCAGTTATCCTCTTGGAGGTAAACTCTTTCTGCATTTGTTTAGTTTCATGTGTATCTCATTTTATATCTGCCTTGAAAGTCATGTCATGCAATATCCAGAGTAGTAGTCAACAAGTAACTTGATGTATGAAATAATGCTGCTGTGTCTTGCTGTCTGCAGCGCTGGAGGAGAGCGTTAGTCGTCTTTTAGTTAACTCATGACCACATTTACCAAGTATGAAGTTTTGTTATATAAAGCTATCATTCAAAATCGTTGTGATGGGTAGATGTTATGCATAGATATGATTATTATATATAATATAATGTTAGACATATTCTACAAGTGCACCTGCAATATCCTAGTGCTTCATACACTGAAGTTTAATTCTGTATTCCTATGTGAAGTGATTAGGAGTCGAACCACTTCTGTCTGGTTCTATATGAGGGGTTTTAAGAGGATGTAACCATATTGTATGCAAACAATTACATTTTAGATAAGCTTATGCCCAAGACTAAGATGGCTTAGTACACTGAAAAATTCAGTTACAAAAGCTGCACCTGAGAAATTTAGCAGGTTCAGAAGAAACAGCAGTTGCTTCTGTAGTGAATTCCTGCATACAGAAATACAGGGTTTTAGCCTTTGTCATTTACAGCTTCCTAAACCCCTTCCAGGAGAGGTGTAGGTGGATGTACATTTCAGCCTAGCAGAGAGGACAGTGTGCTGGTGTGGTGGTCTGATGTGGATGCCTCAGAGGTCAAGTGTAGACTCATGGAGGTCTGTTGCTTACACGTTGAGAGCTCCTGTTTGCAGTTGATGGTTGGTCAGCTTTTATGGTTCACGTGTGGGGACTCTAGGAGCAGGCTAATGAAACAATGTGCAAAGTTACATTTCCCATCCATAGCAGTGGTTAAAGTCATCTGGAAGATGGAGGGAGTTTGTTCACTGTACTGTCAGCCTGTGTCTAATCAGACTTAATAAGTTTGACTCAGTGCAGGTACGGCTAGAGCTGATAGGACTCCTGGAGAGCCTCTCTGCAAAGATCTTCAGCTTCCAGGAGGTTTTATTAGTCTGGACTCCATGCTGTGCATATCCAGAGTTGCTTCTGATCCAGCACTGGAGCTAATCTGTTCTGTGCCATTAGATGATTATGCATCATTCTGCCCAGTACTGTGAATTCCTGGAATATTTTACAGGTCTTATTAGCTATAAAACCTCCAGTTCAAAATACTTTGGAGACTGAACAGCTGCATTCTCATCCAGCAGTCCTTGGTGGAATAACCTGGATCACATCTTGTCTGGCTCTGCACCCCAGATTCCTTCCTTCCTCTGGGTGTACCTCAGTACTGGTATGGTGGTGACTGGTGCTATGTGTGCACATGTGCTGCTTGCATGGTGGATGTATTTCTCATATGGGATCAGAGAGCGGATCAGAGATTTAGTTGGTGTGCTGTGAGTCCCAGGTGGTGTTCCCAGTTTGAACAACACAGAGGATTTGATGTGACAATCAAGATGTGACTGGTTTTGCTCATGCAAATATGTAAATAATCCTTTTCTTTCATTCTGGTTTATTCAGATTCACAAAACTGACATGTCATACCTTCATCCTGTAGTCAGGTCAGTTGTAAAAATGGCTTGCCTTTTAAATCCAGTTTCCAGCTGTCCTGATGTTATTTCTGCTTTATGTAAGTCAGCAGTTTTAAACCAGGAATATCCATATTTGTTCATACGGTGCAGTCACAAGAACAATGTCCACAAAAGAATTTTACAAGATTATGGCTCATTTTGTTCGTGATCCTTTGGCAGACCATTTTTATTTCATTGCAGTAATATATGGCTTCACCTTTTCCATGCTATTTCTTATAAAATTCGAAATACTGCTGTAATTAAACACCTGCCAGGCCAGGATTCAGGCAGTGACGTGATGCTGAGAAGCTTTCATAGGTAACAGGCCAGTGTAGGAAGTGTCTGTACCGCTCTCAGCATCGTGGTGTGTGAAGGGGTGCAGCACAAGGCTTTGCTGAGGTCGAGCTCAGCCTGTGCTGGGAAGTTATTCTTGGGAGCAGCAGCTTTGGACCTTGCCCTGCCCCTGGCTGCTGTTCCAAAGGGTTTGCCTTACCTTACACTGGAAGTTTCCTTCTTGGTCCTAGAGCTTACTGAGAGATGAGGATAAAGTGCAGTTCTAGTCAAATGGCATATTAGGGACTACTCCACTTATATTTCATTCCTGTTTGGCACTTCTCTGTCAAACCAGAGGAAATGGTGCTCACAAATGAGCATTCATAGTATTTCCTCTTTTCGTGAAATAATTTTTAAATGCTTCTGTGTTTCTTGTAGAATTTAAAAATATTCTGTCTGGTACTTTGATACTGCTGTCTTGATGTCATGGTTTCAGCCAACTATACCAAAACCAGATGGATAGGTGGCCCATCCTCCCTCCAAAAATAAAGGAGAGGAAGAGGATAAGGAGACTTAAGAGTTTAGAATAAAGTAAACTATATGAATGAAGTATTTGTACTAAAAGTAAAAATAAAATAGTGATATAAATACAATATATACAAAACCACATCAAGCTCCTGGATGAGCACAAGTCACCGGCAGCATTGGGGAAAAGTCCCAAACTAGACTAAGTGGCTGACAGGAGCCACTTAGCTCTGGAGTTGGGAATGCTCAGATCGGGATCAGAGGGAACAGACAGGGTCTTCCTCAGACATTGGCCATCAAAGGAAGAGAGTTGACCCTTTGATCTCTCAGCTTTTATACTGAGCATGATGTGGATGGGATTGAATACCCCAGTTGGTCGGTCTGGGATCACTTGTCCTGTCCCCTCTGCAGCTGTGACTCCTCAGCACTTTTCCTCTTCCAGCCCTCCAACGGGGCAAATCCTGCAATTCCCTGCCCTTGGTTGTTCCAGCAATAAGTCTAAGCCAGGGCCTCTCTGCACCATCCCTTGGGGTGATCAGGTCTGAGCACCCTGAGAGTGAATGCGTTCTGAGCAATGTGCTGTTCATTTCAGAGCTTAGTTAGAAGAGGCCCAGCTAAAAAAGTAAAATTGTAAAACAGAACATTGGCTCGTTTTACTTCAAACCAGGACAATTGGGAGCTTTGTTTACAAGCTTTCTCTTAAGCCTGGGAAGAGAGGAAGAAGTGTAAATGCAATTTTTCCTAGGCTATTGGTGGTGTTCTGGCATGTCATAAATACAGGCATGCTAAATGTATCCTGTACCATGGAAGTGTAAATTGACATGAGGTGATCTAGTCTTGTTACTCGGATGGCTCTTCCAGTAGGAGGTATGTAAATATGGTAGACGATGTTCAAAAGAAACAAAAGTGTTCGTTCTCTGAATTTCCCCTGAGAGTCAAACAATGAATAGAATGATAGAAATTACAACTTGAAGTAAATCTTAAAAAGTGATTGAAGTAATGCTTGGAGAGTTCCATAGCTTGAACTGAGACATCAGTATCCATGGATTTATCAAATGCTTACCTCGTGTTGGCTTAGTTGTCTGTTACTAACATGGCCTTGGCTTACTAGCTGCCAGCTCTGGCTGGGAGAGCAGCACTGTGCACTCCTGGTGTTTTGAGGACGGTACCAGGTGCAGCACAGTGCAGCACCACTGACCTCTACTGAGGGTTTGTTTTGAAAATCAAGCTTACATGTGTTAGGGCAAAGGAAAACTGTTAGGAAGTTACTGGTCTTGTTAGATGGATTTGGCTCTCTTACTGCTCCAGTATAAAAAGACCAATACTTCATCTATAGCAATACGATATTAAAAATATTAAATTCCCCATGACATCTTGCTCACTAAATGGAGGGATAATGATTTGATGGGCAGACTGTTCAGCGGATAAGGAACTGGCTGGATGGTTGCATCCAGAGGGTGGCTCTCGGTGGTTTGAGGTCCAGATGGAGAGCAGTGATAAGTAGTGTCCCTCAGGGGTCTGTGCTGGGACTGGTGCTGTTTAACATTTTTATCAACAATATAGATAGAGGAATTGAATCCACAATTGGCAAGTTTGCAGATGACACCAAGCTGTGTGATGTTGTTAATACACCAGGGGGATGGGATGCCGTCCAGAGGGACCTGAACAGGCTGGAGAGGTGGGCCCAGGCAAACCCCATGAGGTTCAACAAGAGCAAGTACAGGGTTCTGCACGTGGGCCGGAACAATCCTTACTCCCAATACAGACTAGGGAATGAGGTGTTAGAGAGCAGCCCTGAGCAAAGGGACTCGGGGGTGCTGCCGGCTGAGAAGCTGGCCATGAGCAGGCAGTGTGCACTTGTAGCCCAGAAGGCCAATCCCATCCTGGGCTGCATCAAAAGGTGCGTTGCCAGCAGATCCGGAGAGGGGGTTCTGCCACTTTGCTCTGGTGAGGCCTCACCTGGAGTCCTGTGTGCAGGTCTGGAGCCCTTAATAGAGGAAGGACATGGAAAGAGTCCAGAGGAGGGCCACAAAAAAGATGGGGTTTGGAGCACCTTTGCTACGAGGACAGGCTGAGGGAGCTGGGGTTGTTCAGCCTGGAGAAGAGGAGGCTCCAGGGAGACCTCAGAGCAGCCTTCCAGTACCTGAAGGGGCTACAGGAAGGCTGGGGAGGGTCTATTTCTGAAGGCCTGAAGTGAGAGGATGAGGGGCAATGGCTTCAAGCTGGAGAGGAGCAGCTTTAGATGGGATATTAGGAAGAGTTTCTTTACTCTGAGGGTGGTGGACCACTGGTAGAGTTTGCCCAGGGAGGTGGTTGGGCGTATCTCCCTTCCCTGGAGATACTCAAGGGGAGGCTTGACTAGGCCCTGGGCAGTCTGGTCTAGTTGGAGGGTGTCCCTGCTGACTGCGGGGAGGTCGGGCTAGATGGCCTTTGGAGATCCCTTCAGGCTTGGACCATTCTATGATTCTATGAACATCAAGCAGTTTTTAAAGATGTTTCTGGAACAATCTTAGAATAGGATACTTTTTCAAGTCACCGTATAGTTGTCTGGTTGTCTGTTATCTTCATACGTTCTACAACAGTGCTCGTATTTTCAAAGTGAAATTTTAAGGACTTAAAAAAAACAGTTAAGAAAACTCTTGTACGTGTGTTGTAGAAACAATAGCTAATCTGGAAATCTCGGTGAGTGAAGATACTCAATTTACTGTACTTATCTTTTTAGAAGGGGAAAGAAAATCTGGGTACCTCATAGTAACTAGCCCTTTGGGCAGTGAGAGCTGACCGTGGGGGCATGTGATTCACTCCGAGGCACACAGGAAAATCTCCCAACGAGTATTTGTGTACTCATCCATATTAAAATGTCAACTCTGGTGACTGTCACTTGACTCCCTACCTGAAGAATGTGGGCAGGTGGTCTGTAGACAGCATCATCTGTGTGGCTTGTGTATGACTAACATACATAATGTGTAGCATGAGGTGTAATATACAATGGGAACTTGATGTATTTATGCATAAACAGATTAAGCTTAAATTTGAAGATAATCTAATTATTTTTATTCTAATTGTATCTGTTTAGGCGTCTGAACAAGAATAAACTGCAAGTGCTTCCAGAGCTGCTTTTTCAGAACACGCAGAAGTTAACGAGACTGTAAGTATAATCTGATTTATGTTTCCATTGTATGTTCCATATTATATGTGTCTTTGTGTTTTGATTCTGGTGAAAGGTTTAATTTTTATGTTATTGCAACTGCTAGATAGTAAGGGCCATTAAGATGATGATTTGTTTGCTTGTGTGTAGTTGTAATTCAGCAGAGTGTAAATATGAGAGGGAAGAGAAACCACAGAATATTTCTGTTCCTCACATAGTCACCATGATGACTTCAAGGTGAATTATTTTCAACTTTCCCTGTGCAGAGACCATGAGAAGTGGCAACTCTGATATCTGGTATAGTGTAGATATCCACAAAGAGAAATTGTATGCTTTTATTTAAAAATGAACATGTTTGTATAATATGGATTGGTATAACTTCTTTTGTTTTTAAAATGTATCTTTTTGACGAAGTTGAGGCACTGCAGTGATCTGCAGCGAGTGATACTGCTACAGGATTGGAGGATTTCTGTCATGAATATTGATGCACGAACTTGCTCATGAAAAACTGTACAAAAAAGAATTAATGATCTGGAAATGAAAATATAAATCCTTACAAACTATAGCTGCCTTTTAATCTCAATCTGCTTGAACAACCTTTGTTGGATTTGCTTTTGCAAGCTTTGTTGCAGCTCTTGAATGCACCAGGAAGTATTTCCTCAATGGATTTGCCAGAGCTGGGTGACTTGGTTGTATTTCCTGATGTTCTTTGCATGTTTTGGAAATTCTGTATCTTCAAACTCCTCTGGAGTGTAAAGTGTGAGCTGGTGCTTAGTTGCAGAATCAATGATCTGGTCTCCAGAAGGTTCCAGTGGTATTTATTTCATAGAGCCGCTCCGTGTGGTTGGTTGTCTAAGGAAATAATGATGCTTTAAAGATGAGTTTTTGTATTTCTGCTAATTCAAATTCCAGTTTAACAGGTTGAAGCTTCCTTTTGTGAGTGGGTGTGCTGTACACAGTGTGTGTTGTACATGGCTGTTGTTAGGCTGAAAGGAACTTCCCGAATTTGTGGTGCTGAGGGAGGGTTGTGTGTGTTGGTATCGTGCATGCAGCTGACTGAAGGAGTCTTGTAGGAAGAAACTAAGTACAAGTAACTGGGGCTTATCCCAATGGATGCGGTCGAAATATGTGTCTTTGCTCTGTGCCAGTCATTCAGAGTCTTGCTGACTGTTTAATAGGGCTTTAGACAGATCACTGCAGCACTGACTGGCAGCAGGAACTTGCTTTTTCTGTTGAAGATACAAGTGTTATAGAAATATAGTGATTATTTTACGTAAACCTTAGCGAAGTGAACTCCTGTGGTTCAAATGCCAGTTTGGTTGTATGTCTGTTCAGTGATGGGATAAGAAAAAGATACTTTGTGTACTATAATTTCTAGAAATACACACACATATATATTTATGCTTTGAGGAAAAATAAAAATATGTGTCTAAGAAGGTTACTTTCAATGGGTTTTGTGTTACTGTTCTGGTCCTATTGTTAGTAGCTTTCAGAGCTGTTCTTTCTCACGTGTGTTATGACTTGTTTTAAAGCCAACAGTGCCAGTCTAGGTTTTTTGGGTTTGGTTGTTTTTTTGTTTTTTTGGGGGGTAAAATGGTTTTTTTGGGTAAAATTCTTCAATGAAGAGCTGTGGTGCTTGCAATTCTTTCCTGCATCTCCTCTGACCTTGCCTTTCAAGAAGAAAGCGTAGTGGAGAAAGGGACAAAAGGGAATAAAGAAGTAAAGCAAAAATTGATAAGAGAGACATATACAGGGATGATGTTAAATTCTTGGGAATTTGATGAGTGAATTAAAATGAATATTAAAAAGTGTATTTAATACTGATCTTAATTTTTGTTTTCCATAGTACCCGTATATTACTTCCTCTGCCACATTTTCAAACTGTTGACTGTGAGCTACTAAGCTACGAGTCAATTATTTCATTATTTTCTAATAGTTATAATCCAGATAAAGTCCAAAGTCCCAAACTGAGTACTTTAATTAAACTTGCTTCAGCTGAAATGATGTGAATTCTTTAGAACTGGTTATTGCTGTGTAGTATACTCCAAATGGAAAATTGGATTTTACTGGTTGAAAATGGGGAGTTTCATAGTGTTGTCTCTGTGGCAAAGGCGGGTGAGATGGGCAGTGACTCTTACAGCTGCTCTGGTTAGCAGACATGGAGTCAATACTAACAGTCTGCAACCTCGATAGTGAAGGTCCAGATTCAATTGGGTTTTTAAATACCATGAAGGTGACATTTCAATTTTGGTAACTTGATGATAGCATGTAAGTTGGGCATATTTATTAGAATTAATAGAACTTGGTGGAGGTTGTGTGACTGATTGCTTAAACATGCAGGAATTTCATGTGTTGGAGGGTTTTGGGGAAGAGCTGTGAATGTTTCAGGAGTAGTTCAAAATTGTGAATCAAACCTGAAGGCTCTTCTTAAGCCTTTGTCAATGGGACTGCAATCTGCTGGTGAGGTTACCAAAGGAACAACTTCATGTAATGTCAGTATCAGCAGAGTCTCTTCAGTCTTGTTGCTGCTGGGAATTGAAATATAGAACATGAAGTTTTCCTGTCAATGCTGAGCTTGAAGAACAATCCTGTTCAGAGATGTTGGGTTCTTTTCATGTTCTGTATGCGTGCTGTTTGCATGGTGTGGGACAGCTTTCTAATAACTAATACGGTTCCATCTAGAATGCTTCTCGGATTGCAACGGCTTCCTCAATTCATCACTTGGCTCCAGGTACCTTGGCCTTTTTTCTCCTAGCCTCTCCTGAAATGCTGAGCTACAGGATATACTGGCATCTTTTACGGCGCTGCTTAGACTTCGTTGTCACATCTGGTTGAAATTAGAAGCAGGAATATATATATATATATTTATAAGGGAATAAACTTTAGATGGAATGCAAAATGTCCCACAAAACAAGTTTCTCATAAGGTTTTGAGCCTTTTCTCCTAGAAAGAGTGGCTTAGAGACTCATGTGTTTTGTTTGCTTTAGTTGAGATAAGAGTTCTAAATTTAAATTGGATGGTGAATGAACCTTGACTGGATTCTTCACTGGAAATACGTGCTGTTGCTCTGTTGCCTCGATTTCCTAGGTTTTAAAGCTTCTTAAATGCTTTATCTGGGATAAATAATTAAGTACCTAATAATTCAAACTGCAGGCACTTTTAATGAGAACTGAATCTAGGGAAAGGCACTTTTACTAAATTGAGAAATGGAAACAAGAGATACTTTTTGTATAGTTTCAAATTTTATTTTTTAATACCTAGCCATAAAGAAAAAGGTAATAGCAATCTTCATACAAGAGATGAAATGCACCGAGAAATATAATAAACCAAAGCATGTAATCTAGCAGCTATAACACCAGGTTTTGATCCCAGGATAATTACCTAATATCCAAAGCAACTTGTGAAACCCATGGGCCAAGTTTGCAAACATCGCTGGCACCCCGAGTTTGCTCCGTGTGTGCAGGTGGGGTATCCAACGATCCCCGGGGATCTGCTTTTCACTGGAGGCCAAGCGCCCTCGTGGTCCACAGGGGACTCACACTGAGCCTACACAAAATACACCAAATGCTCGGAAGATTTTTCTGGCAAAGTTGTCTGGTTTTGGGTTTTTTTGTTGCTGACTTTAATAAATTAGTGGCTGAATTTTTCTCTCAAGCTAGCTGTGAAAACCACATTAGAGCTGCCTAGAAATAAATGGCTTATCCTGTAATTCTTTGGCTTTGAAAGTGAGAAATGTGTATTATTACATGGTTGTGCATACTTAAAAGCAATTTTAATGATAAATGTTAGATGCTGAAAACCTATGTAGTCTGTTTATCACATTGGCTTTTAGTTTTATTTTGGCATGTTACTATTTCTGATTCCTTTTCTTGGTTTGGCTGATTCCTTACTGTTTTAGTGTTTGTGCAGTGTGGTTTTTGATCACGCTTGTAGCAGATCTTTGATTGATAAGTAGCTTCATGAGAATTCCTAGTAGGAGTAGCTAGAACTGTTTAGTTCCTGCTTTACTGACGAAGCTGACCTCCTGAAACTGAAGTATGAAGGTGTCCCTAACTTTCAGAGTGTGTGGTGCTGTGTTCTGTGGCACCCTGTGCCCGCGGTCACAAGTTGGCCTGGGTGAGGCAGTGTCTCCTGGTCTGAGTTTGACAACTGTGAGCGTGTATTAGATTTTACCAATGCTGGCTTTCCTCTGAGTGCATTTATAGCAAAGATGTTTATTGTACAAGGAGCTTGTTTCACATGGGTATGATTTGCCAAGGATTTGCTGCTGAAAGCCTTAGTAGAACCGTCAGGGGTAAGCCCTCCTTTGCAGCCTGATCCTTAGCAAGCTCTGAGTGTCAGATCGTGACTCCCGGTTGGATCCAGAGTCTTTCATCTCCTGGATGTCAGCAGAAGCTGTGTTTGGAAAAGCAATGGGTTCATAAATTTTCTTAGTGTCCTCTTTGTTTCGCTGTTTGTTCTCTCTCTAGAAAGAAAGATCTCGCGGATTGCTGCCTTTAGAGCTCCATTATCACCTCACATTAAAGCAGGATCCTGACAATTGGATTGTTACTTGAGTTTGAGTTATGGTGTTGCCATGACAAAATACCATGGGCTTGTAACAGTGTGTTTCTGTGGTTTTATCCACATCCAATAATTGTAGTTTTACTGTGTATAGATCACAGCAGGTCTTTTTAGAAGACAATAAATAATTACAGTAAGTGTTTGCTGGTCTCTAGGGTGCAGTTCTGGCTTGGGAAAGATGTGCATTAGGTCAGAGGCTTGTGCTGCAGATAGCTGCCTGACGTTTGCACCGTTTATCAAGCTGAAGCCATTTTATATCATCTTTTTGGGTCTGGTTGTGAATAATGTAGGTAGCAAGATTTATTTAAAATACAAGTGCACCAGTTGTATTGGAGTCTAAGGATTTTTTCTTGTCCTGATTAGCACAGAAGAGAAATTAAAAATATGAATAAAATATGGGGTTCTTTTATTACTGTCAGAGTAGAAAACAAGTAAAGACATGTCATGTCAAAAAATCAGGAGGCTCCCTTCTCAATGCTCTTTTTCCCCTTGTGTGAAATTAGTTAGTTAAAATTACACTGTGCAGTTGTTTCCCCTCTTAGGGGAATAGGTGTGATTGGAAAAGAAAGGGTGCTCTCTGTGAAAACTACTTCTGGGTTTTAGTGGCATCTTTCTTAGAAGACAGCTATTCATGCAGTCAGAGAATTGTAGGAGCTGGAAGAGACCTCTAGAGATCCCCCAGTCCAACTCCTCTGCTAAAGCTGGGTTGCACAGAGCACATCCCTCAGAGCTGCATCAGGTGGGGCTTGAAGGTTTCTGGAGAAGGGGACTGCACACCCTCCCTGGGCAGCCTCTGCCAGGGCTCTGCCACCCAAACCCCAAAGAAGTTTCTCCTCATATTTGAATGGAACTTCCTATGTTCCAGCTTGCCAATTTAGCAGTAAGATTACCTGATCACATAAGCTATTTAAGGGAGTTTGTGGCAAAAGAGTGTGCGTTTCCAGAAGAAATACCACACGTGCAGACTTTGCTGAAGTCTGCTTTGCAAATAAGTTGCTTTACTCTATTAGCTGAGCAACTTCTGCCTTGTACTTTGACTATTTTTACCTATGCTGTTAAAAAGGCAATGTGCTCTTTTGGTTGGTATTCAGCACAAGGCACTGGGAGGTTCCCAGTTTGTGAGATGAGTTTGCACTGAGTTATTTGGTAGCCTTAACCATGTGGCTGGGTCTCGGCTTTCCTAAATATAAGGTGTTTTTTTTTAAAGCACTCTCAAACATACTCTGCTTACAAATGGCATTTCTAGGAGATAACTTATCAAAACTGATTCTGTTGCTGTATGCTTAGTTTATTTTACTATTGCCAATAATAGCCTTGTAAACTTACTAAGCCCAGGACTTTACACCAATAGGGCTGTTGAAAATAGTTTCTGATGGTTCTTAAAATTCTTCTTAGTATTAAAAATAATTAAAATTGGTAAAATTCAGTGTGTAGTTACTTTATCTCAGAAGCCATTAATCCCCAACAGAGCTTATTCTTTTCTCTACAACCAGTACATTTGAGAATGTCCTGGAGATGTTTAGCAAAATTAGGGTTTTCTCAAGTTCTGCAGACATTCAGTGAGCTGCAGCACAGACAACTTGATCAGGGCTCCATGGTTAGTCATCGCCTCGGAAGCTGGAGACATGGTTTCTGAGGGTGGTCATGTGTGCTCTGCCAATTCTGAAATATATCCTTTTTAACAGGCTCTAAATGCGGTGTTTGGAGTGACGAGTTAAAACAGGGGGTCACGACACAGTGACTCGGCTGCGTGTTGGGATGGCTTTCACATGGCAGAGCCCTTACAGAGCTCTCAACATACAAAAATTGTGGGTGGGCATTATTGGTTTACCATTTTCTTAGATTATTCTTCAGAACTTTGGTCTCTTGCTTCTGTTAACACCAGCTCAGGCATTGTAGCTCCCTGTGGTGGTGTATTCTGGTTCCTCTGGCTTGAGCTGGGGGACGTTGTGGCTGGGGGTCCCTGGGGGTGGCTGTAGCTCTTGAAGCCGTGGGCTGCTTTTGTTTAACTCAGTAGAGAATGGAATAGCTGTGTGGAATGTGGTCAGAGCACAGTTAGGGTATATCTTGGAGTATATTATTCCTGTAAGGGTTCTGACTGGGTATTTGTAGGCAGTTTCTCTTCCAGAAATTGGGGAACCCTCTTAATGTGACTGTGCCCTTTTAAATTCACCACACAGATTTACTGTGTTTGCTTTGTTAACGTGGCTTTTTGGCCTCGCTACTAGAGGTAGTTTGCAAATGTCACCACATCATGGGGTACTTGCACATAATTTATTGCTATATGGATATTGCTTTTCTGGTTTAAGAACTTCATAACCTCAACACAAGAGTTTTTGATGTGTTGGAGCGAGTGCAGAAGAGGGTAATGGAGCTGGGGAAGGGCCTGGGGCATAAATCTTAGGAGGAACGATTGAGCTGGGACTGTTGAGTTAGAGGAAGAGGAGGCTGAGGGGAGACCTCATTGCTCTCTACAGTCACTTGAAAGGACATTGGAGAGAGGTTGGTGCTGGTCTTTTCTCACAGGGAATTAGCAATAGAACAAGAGCGAATGGCTGCAAGCTGCAGCAGGGTAGGGTTAGGCTGGACATTAGGAAAGAATTCTTCCCAGAAAGAGTGGTCCGAGCCTGGAATGGGCTGCCCAGGGAGGCGTCTGAGTCCCTGTCTCAGACTGTGTTTAAGCATAGATGAGATATGGTGTTGGGGGATCTGGTGTAGGGGAGAACTTTGTAGAGTAGGGCTGATGGTTGGACTCGATCCCAAGGGTCTCTTCCAACCTGAATGATTCTATGAATTTTTTTATCACTTTCTTGTTGGTTGGTCAACAAAAGGAGCTGAGAAGTGTTTGGCTGAATGCTCTGTTTTGTAAATGGTCTGGAACTGCCAGGGTCCTCCTGGTCCCAGTTAAAATGAGCAGTGGCAAATTCAGTTGTAAATTTTTATTAATGCAAGTAGGAGAAAATGGATAATAAATATAAATATATTTTTTGTTGAACAGGAGATTTAGGAGTGTTTAATGTTGTTTTCACATTTCAAGCTGTTTCCTTACACAAGGTGAAGGCAGGAACAGATCGAACTGGTGACCTGAAGCACGTGCATCTTGTCTGTCTAACAGAAGAATATAGTAATGATAATGTAAATATTTTCAATGCTTTGCGTAAAAGGGCTCTCATCCTGAGATTAAGGATTAGTGGTATGTTATTTGTCACATAAAAGTCCTTTTAGTTTGGAAACACGTTGCAAATTTTGACTTACCTTCGGTGTGCATGTGGATAGTGGAAATAAGGGACAGGATCATTGTTCTAGGGCAATAAAATAGGCTTCAACTGCATGGAAAGGATTGATTTTGATCAGCAACTTCAAAGCCAAAAGGCTGTTTCCCATGGCCTCTTCTCTGGCATTTAGCTCTACTGGTTGCTGTTCCACAGCAGCTTTACCTGCAGAGACTTACTGGGGATTCCGAGCACCCTGGGGGTTAAGGTTTTTCTGGGTAAAATGACGCAAGACCGAACACTGTTTTGGCTTAGTTCTCATTTGATTTTATTCTTGGAATCTGTAACATGTAGAAGGGGAAGCTTAAGTTGGCCTTTCTGGAACTTTTCAATATGTTTCGCAGAGGTAATAGGGCATGTCTGTTTAAAGTATTTCAGACACTTAAAGGTCACCACAGTGAATACCGCTATTCCTTTTAAATGCGCTATGGTTACTTTCAAAATACCATCATCAATGATGCAGGATTTCATTATGATTCCAGTGGGTTGAGAAGAAGCAGTGGGGTTGTAGCCCGAGGCGTGTGTGTGCCTGTCAGACAGTGTCACCGTGGAGCTGAACCGGGAGGTTTTTGATCTAGAGCCTGATGCGGTTTCAAGTCCGTGTTGTAAAACTTACAAGAGTAGAAACTACTTACGAAACCAAATTAAAACAACTCGTGCAGGTCAGGAAATGTTATGGTGCTACAAGAATAGATTGGCAAGGGCGGTTTCTCGCTCTCTTACTCTTCTGAGGAAGAGAAGGATGTCATACACGGTGTGCCTTTTGCGCTGCTTCTGTTTCTTAATACTGTAACAATACTGAAAACCATGGCTTGTAAGACCGTGTGGTGTAAAACGTCCGTGGGCTGATTGCTGATGTTCCCCTTGCCATCCCGCTTGGGAACTCAGTGGGATGGTTTGAATACACAGTAATTGCCACTGTTGAAGTTGGCCATTTTCTACAATGAATATGCAAAAACTATAGAGAAAAGAGAACAAAGCGTGTTTGGAATTAAGTACCTGTCTTTTGCTTTGCTCGGTTTAACTCCCTGTTGGGCTGTTTCTAGACATGTATCTAGGAAAGCTCTGCTGTAGGAAACAGCTGATAGAGGTGTACTTCCTTCCTGTAGATATATAAAGGAATCCTAAGTTGAATGTTCTGAGTGGGTTATATGCAAGATACAATGCCAATGCCTAATGAGCTGTGAGGGGCAAAATAATGAATAATAAGGCATCCAGTGGGAAACCAAATGTTATGCAGTTGATAGCTTTTGTGGAGAGAATCATCTTGTTCTGTGCCACACAATCGGGTTACTAGAGCTCCCTATTGTGTTAGTTCTGTGAACCATCACCAGGTGGGTCCTGCCTCAGCCTGTTTCTTCTGTACCGCTGGCAGTGGAGGAGGTTGCCGAGCGCAGTAATGTGTTCTCAGTCTCCAAGCCCTGATTTTCCTACAGCTACTGTGTGCCCAGGGGGAACTGCATCTTTCAAAGCATTAGAATGAGATTCTTAGGTTATTTTTTCCTTGAGTCACTTGTAGTCATACACCATCCATTCCTACTTTTTTGCCCAATAATCACTCAATTAACCCTATACCTTACATTCCATTAGTAGGAGCAGAGCTGAGGGGTATCGTGCTAAGTTTTTGTTAGCACTTCAGCTTTTTCTCCAGAAGTGGCAGCTCTTCTGGTGTCTGATCTTGGTGTTACGTGATCTGGGCACTTGCTGGTTGGTAGGAGGTACCTCACTTAAACAACTTCCTTTCCTTGACTCTCGAGGCCTCTGATTTCTTCTGCTGTATTAAATACTTCTGTGACCGCCAACAACTACACTGGAAATTCCAATCCCAGGGTTTTGCATTGCAGTAATGTTGGGTACAATAAAACAGATAAATGCAGCAACATCATTGTGCAGGGGCTTGTTGAGAGGACACAGTGGCACAGCTGTGCCAGAGCAGGAGCACTGCCCCAGAGAGCACCAACCTGCCTAAAGAAATGATTACCCAGCAAAGCTCTGGAGCTCTTTCTTGGTGTTAATTATGGGACTGGGAAATGCACGTGCGTGGTACAGCGTTTCCATTTCTACCAGTCCTTCCTAGAATGAGAACAGAAATAAGGTAATGTTGCTCTGACAGACTGTTTAGTTTGGACTTTCAGGGCAATGTTTGTTGAGTATTTTGAGAAGCGTGGTTCATATGTATCAGTAATTACATGCTCCAGAGGGACCATGGAAATAATAGTATATTTTTCCCTCGCACGACAGGAAAACAACTTTCCCCATAAGCCTAGGGAATGCCATGTGCTACTTGCCCAAGTTAGTGGTGAGCTTCAAAAGAAAAGAATGTTTCTTTTTATTGACCTCAGGTTTTTCACTATTTTATGTTCAAAACTGGTATTTCAACTGCTTCAAAGGGATTATTTTCCTCACTGCTTGTTATTCTTTGTCCCAAATGGCAATACTAGTTTTCAGAGATGAGGACCTCGCTCCCTTGCAGCTGCAGCTTATTCCAGCTCCTTTTTGATGAAGTAAACCAATTTTCATGTATTTTAAGTAAGTGCATGAACAAAGAACTAATCACTAGATGGTCTGACCTGTGCATAGCAGTGCCTTACAACAGCCCTCGTGTCTGATGCCAAACTTTGCAAAAATTTGAGGCAGGTGATTGTAACTTTTGTAGTTAAAGCCTGTCAGTAATGTACATAAATAAATATGGTTTAATGCAAAGTGTAGCTGGTATACTTTGAAAAGTGGAGACTTCTTTGCTGCCAGTCTGTGCTTTAGTATCTCTTAATTCCTGTTGTAGGAGTCCTCTTTCAAAACCGTGAAATGAAAAGGGAGCAGAATTACTCTCTTCCTTTTAGCACATTGAGCTTACCACTATGTAGTCAAAAGTGAGGACTTCTAAGGGCTAGTATGACCTGGTAGCCTTGTCCCAAAAATGAGCTTAAGAAGTTCAGTTGAGAGTTTCTGTAGTGGGGTTTTTGGGGTATGTGTGCGTACACCAGCATTGGAGCGGCAGTTTGGAAGGAAGAATGCTCACTCAAGTGAGTCGTTCTTTAGGCTTTCGGCCTGGTGTCTCCCTTAGAGACTAGAGCCTGAAAGGATAAAGCAGTTGAGAACTGTGGGGAATTTTTAGCTATGGAAATTTCAGAAATTCATACTACAAGCAGCTCTTTCAGTTACCAGAGAGTGCTTGAATGCTGGAGAGGCTGGATGCCTGTGCTGAAAACTGCTGCTGAGTTGAAGAGCTGGTGACAATAGTTCTGTGTAACTTGAAACTACACTTTTTGAATTACACACCAGTTACAGACTTGACTGATTTTTCTGAGTCAGCTTCCATGGAATACAGCTGGTTTCACCCTTACAGGCTGTGGGGATTGTTGTAGGACTTGGAGGCAGTGGCTTGTCTTGAATTGAACACTTATGGGGTTGTTTAGGCTTTTTTTTTTCCCCCGCTTGTGTGCCTCATTTTTAAGGACTGTGTATTTAGTATTATGTTGTCAAGCTCATTTGTTTTCTTTCTCTTGTAGTAAGAGATTTTTCTGGTTTTATTGCTGTCATCTAAGAAGGAAGGAGCCCATTAATGTCATCTAACTGAAACTGGCAGTGCTTTGGGTGGGAAGTTGAACCATATGACCTCCAGAGGTCCCCTACAACCTGAAATATTCTGTGGTTAAATATATTATTTACAGTCTTTAATGCTTTGGTTTGGAAGCTTTTGGCTAGTTCAAGGTTTGGCAGTTACTGGCCATGGGATATTAGATTGCTTTTTTTCTTTCTTTTTTGGCCTTTTTTCTTTCTTTTTTGGCCTTTTTTCTTTCTTTTTTGGCCTTTTTTTCTTTTTTTCTTTTCCCCCCTTTCCTTCCCCCCTTTCCTTCTATTCCAAATGCAAGATGGAATGTAGCAGACAGGATTTTTGCGGGTGCTGGAAGATACTGTGCTGAAGAGGTGCAAGATTGTGCTCGTTGCCAGGATCTTGCAGGAGTGCAGATAAGGGTTCTAAACTCCCACAAAATTTGAAAATCAGCAGGAGCTAGAATTGATGAACTGCTGCTAAAGCAAGTAATTTTTAGCTAGCTCCTGCCCTAAATTGTGCTGTTCAGATCTGTTTGTCACGTTGGCTTTGGTATCCTTTTCAGAAGTAGAATGTGTCTTATTTTTCAGTGTTTTTTTACGTTCTATCTTGTTACCATCTCACCGTGGGAGAAAGTTATTTGCTGTATCCTTTTCCTGGATGTGACCCCATTCCCCTTCGCTTAAAACACTCTTGAAAAACAGAATGACTTAGGTAGCAGGCTGCTAGGATTATGAGGTAAGTTATGCACGAGGGTGCTGCCCTGTTTCTCCTAGAATAAATAAAAAAGACGAGAGAAAAAGAGAAGTCTCATAAAGATGTCTCACCATGTGCTCAGTTTTCCTTCCCAAGAGCTTTTTCACAGTGGACTTGGGGTGGATGGTACAGGTATTCCTACGGGGACAGACATTTCCAGGTTTTGTTCTGGAGGACTCCTGTTTTCCTGCCTTGTATGGGAGGAGAAGCCATGCGATCCCCAGAAGGGTGGTTGACGTTGGCACCGCTCATATGGCTTGTTAGGGTCTTGCTGTGATGATGGCAGATGAACTTGGTGGCTGGCCACAGCCTGGGCACTCCTGGCTGTGTTAATAATGCGAGGATGCACTTTGTCTAACAGCACTGGATTTTCCTTATTGAAAAGGGAACAGTTGTTTCTTTGGGTTTTTGGTTGGGTGTTTTTTTCAGAACACGCTTTACTCAATCTGCCAAGACTTTCGGTTCTGCTCTGTAGTTCCTGTGTGTATGGACCTACCGGAAAAACTGGAAAGAAGGGCAAATTGGTTTCAACCTCACAGTATCTAAGAACATAGCTTTGAATTTAGATGCTGCTGCCTTAGTTTCAGGTTGCAACTACAGAGATGTAGTTTTTTCTCTTTCTGATCTTAATCTGACTGTCTCGATTTAATGCTCCTATTTATTTCCAAACAACCTCTAAGCTAATGTTACTACAGTGTCAGCAACCTATTTGAATAGCATAAAAATCCCAGCTGTTTTCAAAGGAAGATTAAAAGAGGATGTTATCTTGATGTCAAGTGGGCTATGCTGAATTTCAGGCATGCTTTAAGCTACTACAAAAGAATTTGGGTCCATGTCATGAGAGGGGATTGGTAAGTGAAGTAAAAGATGAGCAAATTCAAACAGGCCCAAACAAATACATGTAACGAGATGGTGTTAAGTGGTAGAGCTGGGATGACCCTGTGGAGAGAAAAATACTGTTCAGTCTGTAGTCTTTAATACAATGTGGTCTTTTAAAAAAATATATAGTGTATCCCTTGGTGTTTTGGGGATCATAGAATCATTTTGGTTGGAAGAGATAAACGCAGTATTTCCAGCATGCATGTTTTGAAACTTGTGGTAAAAGTCCAGCTAAGGAAAACAAATCTTTTTCTTGCATGATTATTAGTTCATCTGATAAAGGAAATGATTTCATGGTAGTGCCTCCCGAAAGCCTCAACTTGACTTGCTCAACTTGAGTTACTCAGCTTAATCCAGTTACTGAATTACATACTGAAATGTCTGTGTTAAAAGATCTGTTAAGATCTCTTAAGTTTCTGTTTTTTTTTCCCCCGAAAATCTTTTGTAGAGTTCAAGTGGGACCCATGTGTGCACAAAATCATCATAAATACTCCAAGATCCTAACATTCATGTCATGCAGATGAACTAAACTGGGTGATGCTGTTTAGACCGGTATGTCACTGATAGGCAGTATGTGAAGTAATTGTTACCCTTGTGAACGGTGCAACTACTTGAATTTTAAGAAGGATTATTTTTGGAGGAAAAAACGAAATACCTGAAATGGTTTTCTTTTTAATTTTATTTTTTTTTTTGGTAGTAAATGACAAAGTCAGTTTGTGAGTCGAGTAAAGCCATTTGATAGCAATTTTGTGACTCCTCGCCTCAGCCCTGTAGCTCTCCTCCCCACACAGCTACCTGGCTCATCTCAGGGTGGTTGAGAGCTCTGTTGCTCTGCTTCTCTTCAGGGCATGTACGTGAAATGACTTGTTTGGGGGTTTGTTTTATTATTATTTTTTATTATTTTTTTTTTAAACAAAAACTCAAACAGAAGTAGAGATTTGAACTGGTCTGCTGTATTTACAGGATCTTTCCTTGTGTTCTCTGTAACAGCATTCCGTGTCCCTCTTGCAGACCTGGCTTAGATCTTAGATAAGGTGGTATTTTGTCAGTATAAGAATGACTGGCTATTGAAAATAAAGAGTGTTGATATTTCAGAAACTCTAGCTGATGTTAATTCTATCTTAAATTATTCCAGATAGCATAATTATCCTTAATTATTTAATTCCTCAATTATTTGTACTTGGTTACTTGGAAGGGGTTGCAAATAGTTTTATGAGACCTTATTTTTCCGAGCAACTTTTCATGATTCCGTGCATCCCAGCTCTTAGTGTGCAGCTCTGATGCATATTGAAAACAGTCCATTTCAGTATTAACGTTTCGCAGTCATTTTATAATTCATAAGAGAAAATGTAGGAATGGCATTTGAGGGGCAATGCACTTACTTCCTTTGAATTATCACTAATGCACTTTAGTATTTGAATAAAAGGCTGGGTAATGTATTTTTTGCTTTTCACCCAACTATCATCACTTTCTAAAAATATGTTTAGATACTTCTACTGGGAAACGGAGCTCTTTTTGTGCAGGATTTTATGTAGGTATGAAAAAATTGGTAGCTTTTATTTTGCTTGTGCTTTGATGTAAATTAGAGGACAAAAGAGCAATCCATTCCTTCAGAAGCAGTAGCCAGAATCAGGGTCTGACAGCCTGGAAGAGAGAATCATGGCAGGACCTTCAGGCAGTGATTTTTGTTCTAGAATTGTAGCTCTGGTGGCTTCAAATAAGAGCTGGTAGGAGCCAGGTCAAGGGCCCGCTGAATTTCTGAGCAGGAGTACAAATTGCTGCTGTTGCTGCTCTGGGGTAGTGCCTGCTGCTCTACTGCTGCTCCACATTGGTGGGTCATGCTGGAAACTAACACAAATGCTGCCATTGTGCAGAGGAGCATTTATACTTCCATGTTCAATTGTGTGCCATTGCCATGAATTTGATGTAGGTGTCTGCATGGTCCATCTACTGGAAATCAACACATTGTTCTGCTCAACATTTCTAATTGGTTTAGGTAATAACTTAGTGGAAAAAAAGTCTTCCATGGAAAAAGTATTTATTGAGAAGAGAAACTACCAGTGGAGTGTTTGGACTGATTTTTAAGTCATGTTGATCAAGATTAATATCGGGTAGTAAGGCAAGCAGTTACCAGATAAGGGCAAAGAATTTCGGAATGTGGTGAGCAAGACTCGGTGTCCTGATTGGAATTTTCAGTTGTTGGAGTGCATTATTAAACAGCTTGTGTTCTAAGGGATTGGATGACATTTTAAATTGAGGAGCTTTGGGCTGATTAGTTTACTGTAAGATAGTACTGATGTTAAGAGTTGGTGATGGTTTTTTGTTGGTTGGTTGGTTGTTAGCCAAGGGTCTTTGTGTGGTGGCTATTTCACGTATGCAAATATTTTACTGACCCTCTTAGTAGCTACATTTTTCCATCATTGATGTTGCATGTTGTGCTGATACTGAGTTGTTCTTGGAAATAATTTCTTAGTATGGACATTCAGACTGTTTTTCAAGAAAAATGTAATGCTTAATGAGAGCAGTGTGTAGTGCAACACATGTTACAGGTATGCATGCTATTGTAGAATCCATAGAAGGGTTCCAGTAATGCTACCCTTTGCCTTGGGATCGTTACATCATTGTGATATTATAGAAATACCTAATTGTTGAGATACTTGGGAGTCCTTGAATGAAAGTTTTTGTAGGCTTAAAAACTCCTGCTTGTGGTTTTTAATGGAACTACTAGGAAAATTGGACACTATTTGAGTTGTCTTAAGTTGTTGAATAATTAAGTTTTCAAGAGACTGAATTGTGATCATTCCTGTCCCTGATGTGCTGGTGTTTAAATATTCTGTTGGTATATAGTCAGGAAACAAAGGGTTTAGCTGTGTCTTGCCTCGATGGAATTTCTTGGTTAAACACTGTGAATTTTAAAATAGTGAAAGCTGAATGAGGGATCTCAATAACTTCAAATTTTTGTTGTAACTGTCTTCAAAGCTACTAATAGTGCCCACTTTTTATGGCATAATAAAAAGACATGCACAGATCAGAGCCTGGATTGTATCTTTTCCATGATTCCTCATGTTTATAGTAAAGAATAAAATATATCAGCTATGTTTATGCACCACTGAAGAGAATGTGTGATAGGTTAGGTGAGCCTGGGACAGCAGCCAGGCTGTTGACTAGAGCCATGGAATGGTTAGAGTTGGAAGGGACCTTCAAGATCATCCAGTTCCAGCACCCCTGCCCTGAGCAGGGACACCTCCCACCAGAGCAGGTTGCTCCAAGCCCCATCCAGCCTGGCCTTGAACCCCTCCAGGGATGGGGCAGCCACAGCTTCTCTGGGCAACCTGGGCCAGGGTCTCACCACCCTCACAGTAAAAGAAGCAGGTCTTAGCTTTACTAACTTGAGAGAGGAATTTAAAAGTTTTAAGTGTGTACACAATTTTATTTTTTACATTGAAGTTTCAAAATGAAACGCTTGGTTTCCTTTTCAAATGTGTGGTGGATAAGAGGGTCTGCCAGTTCTTAGGGCCATGAAAATGTGCAGGCAGTTGAAGCACCTTTACTACAAAGACAGGCTGAGGGAGCTGGGGTTGTTCAGCCTAGAGGAGACTCCAGGGAGACCTAAGAGCAGCCCTCCAGTACCTGAAGGGGCTACAGGAAGGCTGGGGAGGGCCTGTTTCCAAAGGCCTGCAGGGACAGGACGAGGGGCAATGGCTTCAAGCTGGAGAAGAGCAGCTTTAGATACTCTTCTCCAGAGCTCAACCACCACCAAGAGGTTGCCCAGGGATGTGGTTGAGGCCCCTTCACTGGTGACCTTCAAGGTGAGGCTCAATGAGGCAGCCTGGTCTAGTTGGGGGTGTCCCTGCTGACTGCGGGGAGGTAGGACTAGGTGACTCTAGAGGTCCCTTCTGGCCTGGACCGTTCAGTGATTCTGCTGTGCTATTACTGTGAGAGCAGGGGCTCTGCAGGAGAAACCGCTTCCCTGAGGGGGTTCTTCCTTTGGATTGTAGGTCATTACTAAGCGTGGCATGATTGCAGCCCTGACACTACCGTGCTGTGGCAGCGGGGTCTGGGGATGGCTGTTGTGACTGACAGCCTAAGGAGACAGCAAATAGTTTCAGTGTGGCGTGGCTAGTGAAGTTGAGAGGGCAAGTTGTGGAGAATTCCAGCTATGTCATGGGAAATAGCCACAGCCAGGCTTCTGATTAGCAGGAGAGTGCAAATCCTCTGGGTCATTGCCAGGGTTCAGGAGGGCACAGCACTGCAAGGCTATCAAATTGTTGCCATACTTTGTTTAAAAGAGAAGCGTTGGGGAAGGAAAAAACTTAACAAAGCAGATTTACTTTCTTTTTGGTGTCAAGCATGCCATGGTGCTGCTGATGTGTATGAACCCCAGTGCGTGGGGACAGAGAAGGGCTGGAACAAGTACATTTAAATACTGAAGATACTGGGATCTGAAGAGTTAATAACTACGCAGCTGCTTTTTCTTTGGATTAAAAGAGTTCTGTCACGAACCACCACTGATTTGTCTGGCAGAATTTACCTGCAGCAAGGGTACTTTTTATGTATTAGTAATCCCAAAATTTAAACTGATTTTTTTTTTTCTGAATCCTAAATTGAAAGAAATCAGTGGGAACAGGGAAAAGCATTTTAGCATTTACTCCTTTTTACAAGCATCAAAAGCATTATTATTCAAGGACGCTGGTTACGACTGTAGGCTAAAAGCAAAGTAGAAAACTAAAATGTCTTTCAATATGGTAAAATGCACTGAATTTTTCTGATGTGAGGCAAGCCGCTGTGAATACCTGCTGTATTGGTCAGACCTGCTGTGGGTGTGATTTGTGAGTGCACTCAAGTAGAAGTTTCCTGGTCCTGGGACGCTGTGGTTTCCAAGCCAAACCTCTTTATTCATGTGCTTCAGCTAAGTAAACAGGGGTGGTTTGGTTGGTGCTTGTGTGGTTGCTCCCCACAGCACTGGGCGAAGGTACAGGACGTTGGCACCCGAGGCAGGTGATGGCGGACACCAAGTTCCTGCCACAAACCCATTCATCTACCCCTCACCCAGCTTCTCTAAGGTTTGGGAATGACTGCAGGAACAGGCTGTAGACTGCCCCAGCTTGTCTCGCCACAGGAACCCACGGTGTAAGGAGTTCAGCAAGCCCATTCTGGATTGCTTCCCTGACAAAGTGACCTGCCTGGGTGCTTTGTGTTTGGTAGACCCAAAGGGGTGCCAGAGCTCCAGACTCACTGCCATTCTGCTGTACCTGAAGTTTTGGTCTAAATGACTGCATTCAGCCTGCTGGTGTATTTTGTGGTGACTGTCTCTTAGTAGCTGTGCTTGCTGAGCTGAGGATGTGAGAGCTGCTGGTGGAACTTGCTTCTCTGGGAGGTCACCAGGGGAGAGGAGCTGATCCGAGGGTGGGGGAAGTCCTTTTGCTTGGGTTAACTTGAGCGTTATCCAGCCTTGTTTCCCCATCACATCCCAGTACTTCCAGCATGGCAGCCAGAGCAGCTGAAAAGGTGAAGGCTGCTGAGGTCAGAACTGCAGCTGAAGGCAGTGCTGGTTGGGCTGTTTCCAAGGAGCCTGTGTCAGGCCTTACGTAGCACTCTGATTTCTTTTCAGATGACCGGGCTTCTATTATTTTTTTTTGTTCCTTCCCCTCGTAATACTAATGACATTTCCAGTCGATCTTTCTGATTCTTCATTTCTTTCCATGTTTCAACTTTCAGTAAATGTAATTCCAGGTTTTTACTCCTTTGAAAGTTACAGCAAACTTACCGTAAAAGAGAATCCTTGCGATTTACACGTCGGTAATCATATTTTGGTGTGTTAAATCTGGGTGTTTGAATGTATCCAGCCCATTCCTTCAGAAATCACAGAACACTTATTGTTTAGTGTTTGAAGAGTAATAGCATAAATGAGCAGAAGCTTGCATACTTCTATGCCAAACGCTGTCTAGATCTTGGAGGTCCTGGGGCGGTGGGGAAGGACCACAGAGGGAGCAGAAGCAGCAGTATCGCCTGTGGCAGGGAGCTGAGCATCTGCTAGTAGAAGCTCAGCATTTTGTTTGCCACAGCCTCGGATTTAAACGAGGGACTATCTGCTGAGCAGCTGAGAGCTCTCCTGAAGCAGAAGGTACTCAGCTGGGGGACAGGCTTCAAGTCTTCATGCTGATAATACTGATGTATTTACTATTGCTTTAAAAACCCAGACCTGGGAAAGTATAAATAAAGCAGAAAAGGTATTCAGCATGAATTTATGTTGATTTCATAATATTTTTGCAGGGTTAGGCTGAAGTAATATCTATCAGTCTAGTAGGCTGTCAATACTGCTTGAGATTCATGTGTTGTCTCATGAAAAACATGAATTTCCTAAGTGAGTGGGTTTTATCACACATTAAACTAGAAGTAATAACCAGAAGGTGCAGTGAAATTAGGTTGTGTGCCTGTGGTGACATCTGAGTCTCTGGTTTGGTGGGAGACTCCCGATTTTGGGCATGCTTAATTCCTAAAGGATGAGTCCAATCAATAACCATGAAATGTAGATCGGTTCTGTGTTGTCAGCAGCCTCCTCCACTGGGGCCTCTGTTTGCATAGAGGGATATACAGGATCTGAAAGGTGTTTCACAAGAACTATTAATGTCTTAATGGAGGGATGAAGAGGTCACCACAAGAGCTTCAAGCCACGTGATAATGAAGTCAGCAGATGAGGCAGTGCCTGTGCTTCTGGCAAATATTTTGGGGTGAAGAGAAGGGAAGAACAGGTAGGAATTGCAGGAAAACCTTCAAAGGATGGAAAGGTAACAGCCACCTGGCAATATATATTAGTTTTCTGCATTCTTAAAACAGGATGAAAGCATAAAAATGCCCAGATGTGCAGAAGAGATTTAACTTAAATGTATGAATACCATAATGATTGGCACACACAGTGACTTTGAAGTATGTTTTTAATTACATTGTTTTCATGGAGCACTGTGTGTGAAATATTTTGATCTCACTTAGGAAGAGGAGCTAGGTCTGTAACAACTGTGTGAATGGTGTGAGAGAGCTTTGCAGTGTATTTCTGTGCTTAGCAAAAAAATGGCATGTTGTTCCTTGTCATCGACTCAGACGCGAAAAGGAAACGTGCAACTGCTGAAAGTTGTGCAAAGAATGTGGCAAGAAATTTTCTGTCTTTGAAGGTCTCTATATGCAAAGTATTCATACATGTTTTGAAGATCACTTGGTAACTGGGATCCCTAAAGCTATTAAGGAGGAATGAGAGGATGGATGTAGCTGGCTTGGCTTCAGCAACAGTTTAACAGCACAAAACAAATCCTCAAGCTGGTCCATAAGTGCTGTGACTTACTGTCAAACTTTAGCACAGTTATAACTTTGCCCAACTGCATTTTGTGATCTGTGTGGTCTCTTCTTCTGGCAGTTAACATACTGGAACTGTAGAAGCTCATGTTCCAGAAATTTAGCTCTAAAGAGCTGTCTTAGATCCTGGTGGGCAAGGCTTGTGTTGTCAGAGATCAGATCGTGCTCTAGTAGAAGCACATGTGTTTTTACGATTGGCTGCCTTTTTAAAGTGAAGCTAAACTTCCAGGGTAGTGGGTCTTCAAAGTGATGAGATGACTCAAGTTCAGTTGCCGGAGGGAGAGGTGTTGCTTGAGCAACTATTTGATGTGAACCTACGTGGCTTGAAACCAATGAAAAATTTCAAAAGGGAGAATGGGAAGGAGTGACTGTAGTTCATGGGGAGATACGCTGTAAATTGCACCTTTAATGGAACCGTGCTGGGCTCAGAACTAGACATGTAGAAAGCAGATAAGGTACCACCTAAAATTAAGAAAAACCTGTTTCAATTTAAATACAGAGTCTTACTTTAGTGTAGCTCCCTTGCTGCGTTTGTAGTTGCACCGTGCAGTGCTTCCCCATGGGTCTGCACTGTGGGCTTGGTGGCAGTGTCCATCAGAGACTCCTTAGGAAAGCCCTGCCAGTTTATGGCACGTTCATACCAGATAATTCCAGTTTCTAATCGCTTCTGGAAACACGTACAATTTGTTGCAGTTCATGATCTATTTCTATATCAAGACAGTTAATTTTCAGGAGTGGTAGTTGCAAATTATAAGAACAGTTTAGAATGTGAGGCTTTGAGGAATTACTGTTAAGCACAGAAGCAGTCTATGACAGAAATAGTCTTCCCCCAAGACACCAATGCTAAAAATCGAAAGATGGACTGTAAAAAGAGAGGTGAGAGCCAGTTTCCAGTCTGAGACTGGTGGAAAGCGGACTGTGGAATGAGCATGGAGGAAAATGTGCTGTAATAGGAGAGTTTGCAGTTTACATCTGGATGAAATTCTCAAGTGGTGGGCAAATCAGCTTGTTGACCAGAGAATGCTACGTGCTCTCTGTTGTATGGCTTTTTCTGCGTTTGATCTGTTGGTGTTTCATGCTTTGCTCCTGCTGTGGTTTAGTCCCGAGCGGCAATCGGGACCACACAGTCCTTCACCCACTCTCCCTGCAGTGGGATAGGGGAAGGAGAATGGAGAAAAACCCAACAGAAATCTGGTGGCTTGAAATAAAGACAGCTTATTAGAGCAGTAACTGAAAAGATTGATAAGAGAAAAATACAATTAAATTAAACAGTATTCCCTGAAAATAAACAAATAGTTTCAGAACAAATGAGGCCTTGGTACTTATTTAAAAATGTTCTTTAAGCTTCAATGATTGTTTGCTGCTACCCTTATCTACAGTCATGCTGAATAAAGCTAGAGCTAAATGGAAAGTTAAATGTATTCACGAGGTGTTAATGTCTACATCTTATTATTTGCAGTCTCTCAGAGAAAGCAAAAGTAACTACAAATAGCGCTATGCCAGAAACTGGTTTCTTGACCAACAATGTTGCTTCAGCATGCAATGAACTGGTTCATTCTAAAGTGGTCACAGTTGTTGATGACGAGGCTTTGTATTTGAATATGGCACGTCTTTTGGTCCATGTGAAAACAAGTTTGAATGTTAAATATTTTCTGACACTTTGGAGTTACTGTTGCTCTTCCCATTTTCTTTAGGTCAACATACGGTTCATGGCAATACTGTACAGGTCTAAAATCTCTTTACAGGAAGTAGTCTGGGGTGCGACGAGTAACATGCGGTTCACCTCTACGCGGTACCGGATCAAACTGCAAAAAGGAGTATTTTAGAGTATAATAATATATAGGAGTATTTTAGAGTATAATAAAAGAATATAAAAAGTGAGCGATGTGCAATGCAATTGCTCACCATCTGATGATTGCACCCCCTGTCCTGAGCAGTGATAGCCATCCCCCTGGCTAACCCCCATTTATTGTACTGAGCATGACATGGTATGGAGTATTCCTTTGGTCACCTTCTCCTCTTTATGTTCCCCCTTCTATGGGAAGCTGAAAAAGTCCTTGACTTACTAAAAGCATTACTTAGCAACAAATAAAACAGTATGTCTTCTCAACATCATTCTCCTACTAAATCTAAAAGACAGCAGTTCCTAGGAAAATGAGCTCTGTTACAGCTGAAACCAGGACAGCACCTGGTTCTTCGGATTGCTCAGCATTCTGTACCGCTTCTGATGCAAGGTAGCCATGGTTGCCAAATTGGAGCTGCTATCCAAGTAATAGCCAGTGATAAGAGAGAAGCTGGGAGTCTTTGGTATCTACGTGCGTTTGCCTGCATTGGTAGTCATGGGAATTTTCAATGGCTTTATTCTAAACAAACATGAGCTGCCAGACATACAGATTAGAGCCTAAATAGCACTTAGCTGAAGTGCTCCTGGTGAAGTTCTGCTGTTTTGCCACAGAACAGATGGAGCTTGACTAAGGTGTTCATCAAAGTTCTGGGGATGAGTTTAACTGATGAGATCAGGAGAATTTAGCACTCGGATGGCTCGAAGCTGCCCCATGACATTCCAAGCAGAATTATCTTTCTGGTGATTAATCTTCCAAGACTGGGGACTCTGAGTGTTGAATTCAGAGGAAACCTGCTGCTTTTATCATAAGATGACATAATCAAACATAGTATTGAAGTTACATGTATGTTTTCTGAGTGGTGTTTGGGCTATAGGAAGATGAAACAGATTGTAATAATTGAGGTAGACACTTTCTCTGGGAGAAATTTGAATGGTCTTTTGATGTAGAGCATAGCCTAGGACTAGTGGTGAAGTGTACTTAAGATTTGAGTCTTTCACTCGCAGAAAGTTTAGTAACCAGAGTAAAAATTTGCTAAGAACTGAGAAGAATATTGAATCCCACTGAGTGATGCTGTTTGTTGTAGGAAAGGTTTAAACTATGTTTTAAATAAGATCATTGACTACATCTTGGGAAATAAAGTAGCATCTCTGTTAACTCTACACTTGGTTTTATTGATGTGGCCTGCTAACTCTGAAGTTGGTTACTCTTGACCTGGTTTATGCTTTGAAAATCTCTTCACGCTGGCGTTTGGGCAGGAGTTCCAAGTCCTATCTCTTTATGGAGTACACTTCTTGGAATAGGCATGTACTGGTACAATGGAACACAGACTTAACAATAACAATAAAAAATAGCATGCTAGCTTTAATCATGTTTTCCATCTTTGTATATAGATGTAATATTACAGCTTAGACCCCCGTTCCAGTTCAAGTGTTGCGTACTGGTCAGGTGCTGATGCTTGTGTGGGCAGGTAACACACACAGTTCCAAGTCTCTGATGGTTTCTGAAAGAAGCCAAGTTCTGAGTCAAGCTGCATATTTCAAGCTTTGGAGGTCTTTTGACTGCTTTGGAATACAATGCATTAGTTTGTCAATTCCTTGACTCTTGAGGTTTGCTTATTTTTTTTTTTTCTTCTCAGTTGGCTTCTTGCTCGCACAGATGGGCTTGTGAGCCCGTGTCCTGTGTCTCAGGAAATGTTCTGTGAAATTAGAGTTTAGAAAGCTCATAGTTCTCTGCCCATTCGGGATGTCCTTGGGTAATGAGAGTGAACCACGTGATGCCATTCATCAGCCTGTATTAGGACAATCTTGTGAAGCAGAACTGTTGCAGCACATAAGAAAATAGTTGTCAGTAGATGTAAAATTAGAGAGAAACTAAGTGGCAGTATCAGCTGCGTGGGAAGAATCTTGGGAAATAAATCAGGAGTTTGGATAACAGATGACATCGAGCAAGGGTTTTGTGAAGAACTTTCCTTGCCTGGCTTTGGCTTGTAGGGCTGCCTGCATATAGATGATGAGGAGAAACTCCTGGGGAGTGTTTCCATCTTAATTATGTTTCATGTGAGTGGTCACAGCAGTTAGGGCCACGATTGTAGTCTGAAATGATACATACCTGGTACTCCTTCAACTCCACAACTCAAGGTGGTGTCCTTCTGGAGTCTGAAGCATATTAGTCTGTGTGAAGAGAGCTTTAAAACGTTGACTTTGGCATAAATCATAAATGGATAGATGTGAATCTTTTTGTAGACTGATTCAGGCCTCTGTTGCTTTGGAAATGTAAAGTAAGTTTATAATTTTTTTTTTTTTAAACTGCAAAACTGTAAAGAGGAAACACTTCTACAGTGTTAGAATATTGGTTATTAACAGCTTACAGCTAATCTTTTTTTGTAGTTCTCAAATACAAATGTGAAAATGGGAAAATACTTATTTAGGTGATAGAAAAAGTGCTGTTCTGTGATGAAGCCCGTTCCTACTGTTAATATGGAAGTTCAAAGGCTTTATGCCTTTCACAAGTAAGAAACGTGTTTATTTATTTGACTGGGTGAGTAAAGTTTCATTTCTGCTATTTTCATTCCAAGTGTAGTTTATCTTAAAGTTGACTTGGTTGTGATGCTTGTTTGCTATTTTTTTTCTAGTGTTTATTTTGGACTCTGATGTAAAGTGTCCATTGAGTGCCATAGAAATGCTGGTCAAGGACCAGTTACCACCACGGTGTCTCACCTCGGGACTTACCCTGACTGCTTAATTGTTAAATAATCTGGGACAGGATAAACTTAGCTTTTAACTTCATATTATTTGGTATAAAAGTATGTTTATTATCTGAATTCTACAGGATATATGGTGACATGTGTCAAACATTCTACACACAATGTGTTACTTGATTTGCCGTTTGTTCAGGTTTTTTCTCCAAATGTGGTTTGGTTTTTTTTTGGTTGTTGTAATTTCAGCTGAGAATACATTGCTAATCACGGCGTGTTTAGATACAGACTGTATGATTAAAAAAACCCCTTAGCTTGCTGAAAAAAAGAGATTATGCAAAGAAATAGAAAGTAAATATAAACTTAAAAAGGAGACGTGATTAAATCTGATTTATGCGCAGTCATTTTTAGGAGGACTGTTCATCAGCTTAACTAAGGAATTGGATGTATGCTATCAGTGAACTTGTGATGCAGAAAGCTTCAGTCAGTCTTTAAATAGAGAAGAGCAGACAGCTGTCTGATTTTTGGGGTGGGTTTTTTTTTGGGTTTGTTTCTCTTATCCTAAATAAGGCAGACTTTAAAGCCCCCTTCTTTAGCTTTTCCTTTGGTTGTAGAAGTATCAGAGAGAGGTAAGAGAATTTTGTGCCACTTCTCAGTGACCCACACTTCTCCTGTGTGCCCTTTTTAATTAGCTGACAGGTTGTGTGAGTGCTGCAAATAAAGCAGGAGGTACTCGACTAAAACTGTACAAGCTGCGTACCCTCGGCAGAGCAGTTCTGCAGGTGCCTGTAGGCAATGAAACCTGGCCTCTGCCTCTGCCAGCTCAACAAGGAGGATAAATGAGCTTGTCCTGTGAAGTGTTGAACAAACGCTTCCAGTTGTGTAGAGAATGTGTGTGGCGGTTCGGAGCCAGCAAAGAGCAGAGATGAGGGTATAATAGTGGCACGAGGGGAGAGCTGAAGCGCAGCACGGCAGGTTCATGCCCATTCCTCAGAGGAGGGATGTGGAGCCAGGCAATGTAAATACTCCAAATGCCTGCTGTTGGAAACCTCTGTATGTTTTTCTTCTGGGCTTTTTAAAATCCAGTTAGTCAAATAACCCAAACAATTTTCCTGTACTTATTTAGGCAGGAAGCCAGCTGTTAAACTTGTCTATGGTAACTATCTGAGAAGTTCGAAGAATAAATATTCTATGTACTTTTCATTCTCTTGTAGCACAAACTATGTTAAAACCTAATTCCTTCTAAGTGTTAAGTTAGCCTCACTTTTGTCTATAGAGCAACAATTTCTGTTTGAGAATCTGCCTCATTACAGGACAATTCATTTAGCAGCTCAGAGCCAATAAGTGAGGATTGTAGCTTTCGGACAATAGTGCCTGATTACATGTGATTATTTTGTGTGTTAAGATGCACAGCCTTTTGCTGATTCAGGAGAGCAGGAAAAAGTGGGGTTTGCCAAGACAATTTTTAAAAACTTTTCCCTCTACAAAAGCTGCTACTTGTGTCACCTTTTGACTTCATTAGGAGTCTTTCCCAAAGCAAGAGGGTAGAGGTATTTATTTGGAAGGTCCATGTAATGCTCAAGCTGGTTATTTTTGCATGTTCCATACCTCAGGACAAGATGTGTTTGTGCCTCCCTTCTGTTGGCTGGGAATGGAAAGAGTGGGGAAAAAAAGAAGTTTAAGGAGTCTGAGTTTGGTGTTTGAGAAACTGTCTTACCAGATACTTTAGTCTTACCAGGTTTGATAAAAAGGGGGTGGCTGATCCCAGGAAGGGAAGCGTGTTCATCGCAGGTCATAACAGCAGCCACTTGCTTCATTTCTGTCTTGCTGGGCACCTCTGTGACCTCCATGGAAAGCTGTGGTCAGAAGCTTGTAAGCTACAAAATACTCAGAATGCATCAGAAAAAATTTCAAATATAAGAAATAACAGAACATAGAGGAGAGAAACTGCAGATGTGTCGTAGTTCTTCATTCTCAAGGATTTAATAGGTGAACAGCCAAGTGGTTGAAAAAAAGTTTGTAAAATAATACTGGTTAAGCTAAATATAAGCTTCTTGCTTTAGGTATGGATAATTCCTATGGATAAATGGATATTATTGCAAAATGGATAAACCTTTTTTATATTTTTTTTTTGTGCCATGGAAGATTGCTCCTGCTGCTTGTTTGGTGCACTTAGGGGTATATCACAGTAGTGAGACATTTGCCAGGCTGTTGTTCCATTAGCAGAAAGCGTGGAATGCCCACCAGTTTGGTCTCAGTTCTCTTCCACGTCAGTGGGGAGAGTCACTGGACATGACTTAACAGTGGTCAAGATTTGAGAAGATCATAAATCCCCTAAAATCCCCAAATGAATTCACATGGAAAGGACGGATGGTGTGGATTGCATGGAGAGGAAATGGTCTTTTGCTTGTTTGTTTTCTAACAGCAGCGCTATATTGTGGATGGGCATATTGTGTATATATATATATAATAGTATATATATTGTGTGTAACTGCCTTAGCTTTGGGGGGTTCTTTGGAGTTTTTCAGAACTTGTGTTGTCTGGAGGTATGTAGGCAAGCATAGCTTTGTCAGTTTTGCAGTGTAAATAGTATTTTGGAGATCAATATTTGTTCCATAATGTGCTGTACTAAGTAGCTTGTTCCTCTGGGCTTTTCTTTCTTCCTGATTCTGTGTGTATTCTTTGGGTTTTGGGTGAGAGAAATGTACTTTTCCATTTGCAGTCATGTCAGCTTTTAGCTGGTTTTAGCTGCTGATGTACTTAGCTACGCAGAGAAGTGCCATTAAGAAGACTGGGACCTTTCTGTATAACCTCGCACAAGCTGAAAGGCAAACCAGCCACTTCAGTTGATTGTATTCAATTTACATTAGTTGTTGGGTTAGATGGCACCTGAAACACTGATGTATAAAGCCCCCTTGTCCTTGAATAAATCACTGGAGCGTGAAGAACCCTTTCTAGTGTGGAACTGCTTCAGCAAGCTTCTCTGAATCTGTGCCTTTCTCAGTCTTTAAGGAGCCAATACAAGTGTTTGGAAATCAACTGTGAGCTATGAGAGAGTACGTATGGGTTGCAGAGGTTCATCTTTTTTTTCTCTTCCCTTTTCGAAGAGTCACACAATTAACTCTGTGAAGATTCTGAATCTTGATGGGGTCTTAAAATGCTTGGAAATTCAGTGTGTTGGTGGCTCCTTGCAAACAAATCTTGAAAACATTGTGAAACTTCTGTGTGTGGGTTTTGCCAACTGCAGATCCCCTTCAGTGATTCTGTTGAACCTCAACTGCCTACAACTTCAGAGTCTTCTAAAAGCCAGTTGACTGTTAACTGCTGAGAGCAGGAGATCTCACTTGATCGCTCCTGAACTTGGTGTTGTACAGTACGTCATGGCTTGGCTTTCTTGCCAGGTATTACATATGCTCATAGAAGGGTACTGTCCAAAGAGCGTAGATAAATACTGAGTAATTAAAATGAGCACAAATTGCCTCTCAGAGGTGGCAGAATTGGAGGAAGAGTCTGTCTCCCATCCAGAGTTTAGAGGTTTGCCCTTCAAGGCTCTGGTCATTTGTAACCATTGTAGGAACTGCTCCTGGTGTGTCCTTGTCAAGCAATTTTAGTAATAAAAAACGGAGAAAGAGAATATTTGAAACGCAATGTTACACATTGTCTTTAAAGAAATAGCAGTAGAGACCTCAACTTGTAACTGCTTATGAAATTTAAGAGTGAGCTACTCTTTTGTGATGTTCTCTGAAGGAAAAATTGCTGTTTGCTTTTGGGCTTTTCAGTGTTGATGTGTAATAACAGCTACTGAAGGAAAAGGGTCCTTCGAGGTCTTGCTGACAGCCGTTGCGATCGTCTTGGCATCCCCATGACTTGCTTGTAGCCGTGATCTCTTTGATTTGTCTTCGCTGCTGCACCGTTAGGATGTCACCTCAGATGGGCTGGGGTTGTATTTGCTTGTTTTCTCAGTGTGAATTACTGGAGATTAAAAGATTGCGTTGGCATCACACTCTGTGTACAGTTAGTAAAGCTGACATCTTCCTGTTAATGGAAAAGGAGCTATATTTAAAAAAACCCTGAAATGCACAAAGAGAAAATGGATTATATATTTTACTTTAGAGTAATAGTATTATTATAGTCAGGCTAATCGGTTTTATAGTAAGCTTTTAAGGGCAATACTCAAGGTGAGAAGTAAGGCCAGGAGGAATCCTAGAGCCTGTCTATGAAGGCACCTTGGAGGCTTCATAACGTGCAGGAAACGGGGCATTTCACTCTGTGTTGACATCAGTGGTATAAGGTATAATGCATTTCTCTCGCCATAGCGTGGCGCGTCAAGTAACTGTCTGACAAGATCTGCTTCTTGGTACCTTTGCGGAGATGAAGTCTGAATCCAAGGATACGTAAGAATAATACTTTAAAAAAAATATCTGGAGATGAGAATTAATTGTACTGAAAGAAGTTCAAATGTTTAATTTCAAAAGGAATATTTGCTGAGTGTAGTTCAATAAGTTAATGTTTTCCATATTCTGTGTTCAAAAAAAGCAAAGCAGAGTCTGTGTTCTTAAGCAGTTTCTTGACAAGGGCTAGTCCCATTTCTGTCATTAACGAAGGATAATGTCTGGAGTGGCAAATCTCCAGAAAAAGCAATCCACTATAAAGGCATATTTACTTCAGTCAGAGAATTTGAGCTGTGGTTAAAATATCAATATTAGCTTAAGAAAGTATTTGGCAGAGAGGGAGTCCAAAACACAACTGGTTGCCTTACTTTGCGTGTGTGTGTTTAGGCACTTTTCACTGGTCATCACAAAGTCGCTTTTAAGCATATGGATATATCTTAATCTCTTCAGCCTGTGAGTGCTTCATGCAGCTTGAAAGAAGTTTCTTAACAATTACTGTTGCAAAGCCCCAGTGTTTGCTGTCCAAACCATGCCCGGTTAGAAGGAAGAGTTTTGTGCTGCTGCTGTACCTGGTTTGTAGAAGCCCGGTGAGGGAGGAGGAAGCTGACTTCCATGCATTTAACTGTGTGTGGTTTACCAGTTCCTTCCTGTAATAAGAAATCATCTGAGCATGCTGTCTCGCTAGTGGTGTATGTTCCACACTNGTGTAGGGGAGAACTTGTAGAGAAGGGCTGATGGTTGGACTTGGTGATCCTAAGGGTCTCTTCCAACCTGTATGATTCTATGATTCTAACAGTCCCCTTCAAAGATGAGGGGTTTCCTGTCAATTCAGGGCATGAGGTGTTACTTCGTTTTGGGAAGATTTCTTTCCCTTAAATTAATATGATTGTGTAACTGGCTTCAAACTATCAATACTCCTTCATACCCTTCCCCCATGCAGATGTTTAAAAGTCAAAAGGAACACGGTCTTGAAGTTTAAGAACCTTTGTGGGTTATTTAAAATATTAGAATATATATGGGGCCTGAGTATTGGTCAGAATGGGAAACCTAATTTCAAATGACTCTATCGGGAATATCAATTGGGGGAGGACAGGACTCTTCTTGATTCAGGTAAGTCTGTTCACTGCCAGCATTGCTCATTTTCTAGAGATGTATTTTCATTCCCTTTAATACTTTAGCTAGGTTTTGCCTTAGTTACTCAGCTAACATAGAATCAAAGAATCATTTAGGTTGGAAGAGACCCTTGGGATCATCCAGTCCAACCATCAGCCCTACTCTACAAGTTCTCCCCTACACCAGAACCCTCAACACCACATCTAATCTACTCTTAAACACAGTCAGGGATGGGGACTCCACCACCTCCCTGGGCAGCTGATTCCACTGACTGACCACTCTCTCTGTGAAAATTTTTTTCCTAATGTCCAGCCTAACCCTACCCTGCTGCAGCTTGCAGCCATTCCCTCTTGTCCTGTCGCTCATTGCCTGTGAGAAGAGACCAGCACCATCCCCCCTACAATGCCCTTTCAATCAGTTGTAGAGAGTGATGAGGTCTCCCCTCAGCCTCCTCTTCCTCAAACTAAACAACCCCAACTCCCTCAATCGATCCTCATAAGCCTTATTCTCCAGGCCTCTCACCAGCTTTGTTGCCCTCCTCTGTACTCGCTCCAGCACCTCGATATCTCTCTTGTGCTGAGGTGCCCAGAACTGGACACAAGACTCAAGGTGTGGCCTCACCAGTGCTGAGCACAGGGGGACAATCACCTCCCTACTGCTGCTGGTCACACTATTTTTTATGCAAGCCAGGATGCCCTTGGCCTTCTTGGCCACCTGGGCACACTGCTGGCTCATGTTCAGCCGCCTGTTGACCGGCACCCCCAGGTCCTTTTCTGCCAGGCAGCTCCAGCCACACTGCCCCAAGCCTGTAGCCATCCATGGGGTTGGTGTGGCCCAAGGGCAGGCCTTGTAATATGTAAGTTACACATACTCAGGAAGATGTGGGTGTTTGTGCATCTTCCATTACTGGAGAGTTGAAGTAATTATTTTTTGTTCTATAATCAAAACATTTTCTGGCTTGTGCAGAAACTGACTGTTCTGACACATCCTTTGGTATTTTCTTATTAGAGTATCATGGAATACAGACGTTTTCTCACGTAAATAGTTTATATTGCCTGATGCAGGCAATGTAAAAATAATTGCAGACGTGATTTCACAATGCGGGATGCACGGTGTCGCGGGGCCCTTCTCCCTTTGTCAGTCTCAGGAGCTGATTCTGTGGTGAAAAGGTCAAGAAAGGTTAATCTTTTTCTTAAATGCTATTAAGACCAGGCAGCAACAAGATTCAGATTCTGAATGTAGTTAGAGATAAATGCTTTAAATGCAGGATTTATATGCTTTGACTGTATTAAAGAAATAAGATTGTTTTTTAAAAATAGATTCAGTGCAAATTTTAGAATGTGTTTTATTACAGAAATCCTTTGAGTAAAGTTAAAAACAAGTAAATGGTAACTTGGTCATATTTTGGAATAATTTACCAAATTTTCACTTTTGTAGGGGTGGATCTGAAAGCTTGGGTTGGGGGTTTTCTTCTCTGAATCCTTACTTTTGACTTTTTTCTTGATAAAGGATTTCAGATGCTGCTGAATTTCAAGAGCATTGGTAGTTAGTGCAGCTCCTGTGAGCATAAGAATGCTTATAAAAGTATTCCCTATTAATTGCAGGTATTGATATGAAATACTTTGGGTGTAAATGTTTAAAAAAATTTGGATTTTGAGTGGCTTGGAGGAGAGGGTGTATAAATAATGCAAGAAGGGAGGGCTCATTTGGAACAATATCAAGACCAGCAGATCTCCCTTATACTTTCCACCTCCATGTAGAAGAATACCTTCTTCTGTATCCCTTTGCAGTGCAGAGGGGTTTGCATAACCCACTTAATTAATTTATTAAATTCAGAATTATGTTTGCCTTTTTTCAATGTAGTGTTAACTTTAGGTAATCCTAGTAAGTCAATACATATTATTCTTCTGTTGACTTGATTATTTTGTGATATGTGGCTTGAGCATTTTCTAGAGTCGGAGAATGGTTTGGGTTGGAAGGGATTTTGAAAGATTTTTGTATTCATAATAAGCATCCTATCTCAGAAACTGATAATAAAGGTCTGTTAGAAGTAGGAATTAAAAATGTCAATTTGTTTGAACAGCTTGTGTTGTTTTAGTACAAATTGTTTAGTGAGTACACAAGGCTCCAGTTCCATCTGAATGGCGCTAAATTATGCTGAACTAATTATATTCTTGCTTTTTGTAACCTGACATTTAATTACAGAAATTAAATTCCATGTGCACACCTCACCCCAGGAGTGCATGACATGGAACTCTCCTCTAGCTGTTTTTCACCTGCTTTCCCTTCCTGGCAGCTTCTCATTTGCAATAAAAACCATATTTCCATGACAGCTTTTACCTGAGGTGCTGCCTTCAAGTTGCAGATGATAAACAGTGTAAACAGTTGACATAGATGCCAGGGTTTGGGTTTTTGATTGTTTTTAAAAATGCATGTATCAGTCTTAATTGATGGAGTTGAATACTTCTCAGTGAATTGTCGTTTGACCTTTTTTCTTCTCCATGGAAACCAGCCTTTCTTTAAGGCTGCTCTTCTCCAGCAGCTATTACCAAGGATCTGATTCTACAGATAGATAATAAACAAAAAATAATGCCACACGAAGCACACTTCCCCCTCGGAGAAATAAGACTTAGATTTTCTGTTCTGGTTGGAAAATTTGGATGTAATGTTAGATAAATGGTAAATATCAGCTGAAACCGTTAGCTGAAGTACGTGCTGGTGTGACAGACTGGAGCAGTCAGCTAGCAGAGGGTCGCTGTGGCTGTACAACATCGTCACTGGGGCATCCAAGCCTGGGAGACGATGATTATCCTGCATCCACTGCAAAAATCCCTGGCTGCTCACAGGAAAAGCTGTAAGGCTTGACTCTTTCCCACTGGTAGCTCCAGAGCTGCCTCTGGGCTCTTGCCCTTGCCTTGAGCTCAGGTGTGAGCGGTGATGGCATGTGGTGCCTGCCCTCAGGATGAAGGCTCCAGGGCATCCCTGCCTTAGAATTAAGCCAGGGCACAACAGCGTGAAATCCAAGTGCAAAGACATGGTTATGGTGATGGATTTTACCTAAGGCTGAAATGGAAGGTACTGCTGAGAAATTTTTCACTTCCCCAGGTGCCTTTCTTTCCCTCCAACGATGTGTCAGTCGGGTTCCTGCCATGCTCCTGAGGGCTCCCTGCCCTGCCCAGAGCACGGCTTACCTGGCGGTGCTGCCGAAAGGCACTTCCTTCAAACTCTAGAAGTTGGGCACAGGTTACGTCTCAGTACGTTTTCCTAAAGACTCAAAATATTTTTGAAGCCCAAGTGTTTCACAACATAGGGGAAAAAAAAGATCATCAGTCAACTGACTAAGCTTAAAATGTAACGCGCTTAAGCGTGTTAAGATAGAACCAGGCAATCAGAAGGCAAGTGACAGGGGGTTCTTTGTTTCACAAGTTTAAGCGTTTTAAAACATTACATGTTACGTAGGGTTTTGAACTGTGGTAATCTCCGGGTTGAAAAGCCTCTCACAAAATGTAAGCTCTTTATTATGCTGTGGTTTTTTTTTTTTGCAATGTTAAATTTCAGGTAAAATATTCTAAGTAGAAGAGAGCTGTAAAGTGTATCTGGAGATGTGTGTGGCTTGTGGTGTCCTTTATTCTTACCTAGAGTCAGTTTACAGCATGGTCCTAATCTTGTCAAGTAGGTTTTTCCTGACCTCACTGATTAAATACCTTGCCTTTGTTTTTCTGGGTAATCTTGTGTGCTTTGGGAGATGCCTCAGATACTCTTGTGGTCTCTACTCTCCTGTGTAATCGTGCAAAAGAGATGATTTGTTGTCGTGCGATTGTAAAGCTAGTTAGAGGCTCTAAATCTAGTATTTTTTTTGTTTGATACTGATGTTCTCTAGCTTTGTGCTAGAGCTGAACTTGGCTGCCAGGCTGGCATGGTGTGCTTCTCTCATGTAAGTCTCCCTTCCTTAACATGTAATGTGTAAGTGAACATATTAAATCTGACCTTTAGGGTGCCATGCAAACTAGGCAAGTGCCCCGATTTCACTGAGTCTGTTACTCTGCCCTCAAAACGAGTGTATCCTTTTGGCTGAGTGTCAAAACTAAACCTGATACTCAGAGGAAATAGCCCAGCTTCAGGTTTCTGCTCTTTGAGGCTATAGGGTGGCAAGCAGATGTTTCCCAAGTATGGGTCATTGTGTAGTGAGGACTGAGCTGTTGGTCTGGCCAACCAGCCCGTCAGTTTGTCAATGAAGAAGTAATAAAAAGTTAACAGTATCATAAGCTTTATTTAGTTGTCAGTCAACAAGTGTTGAGTTAAAGGATGCTGTCCCTTCCAGCTGCTGCTCCTGGACATTAGTAGTTGCTTGCAAAGCAGAGAAAACAGTACCCACTGTTTGGATAAAAGCTGAAGCATTTCAGTCTCTTTTAAGTGTTCTTTTACTTTAGAGGAAAGCTTTTGACACGTGACCTCTTCTAATCAAAACTATTCCAATTATGGTCATTCTGAGGCAAAACACTAGAAGATATTTTTTTTTTAAATGCTGCTGTAGAATTGCAGCTTTTCCTTCTTGGCTGTGGACTTTGAGGAAAATGAAATATTGTGTTATCTAATATTTTACCAATTTTAAAACAAAGTCTCTATATCAGGTTGCTGAGCACTTTGGCTGAAGAAGACTAGCCTGTTATGTCAAAATGCTGCTCTTTGGGGTGCTTTAAAAGAATTGTTTGTCAAGCCTTACATTTTTGCACACGCAGTATCTTTTACATCTCTGCAGAACTGTTGCACTCAAAGAGAGAAGCCAGGACAGTGCTGGTGTAGGAAGTCTGTTGTCATTAGGCTTGAGCAAGTCAGAGAATAACCTGAAGCGTAGTGACAGCAAAAGCAGAGCAAGTAATTACAGGCACGGTGAGCTTAATTTGTAAGCTGCATTAATTACAACACCTCAGCCTGATGCACAGTGGGGTTTTTTTGTTTGTTTGGTGGTTTTCCCTGCTGAGTTGCTCTCTTCCATGATTCCCGTTGTCCTTGCCAAGTGTGAGAGACCATAAAGCCTTTTTTTGTTCTTTGCTGCTTGGGCTGAAGTTAATTTGACGAGTAACTTGGTGGTGTGACATCAAATTTGCAGCGTGAAACATCAGGAGGTCCTTGAGGTACTGGCATGTGAGTGAGTGAGATGTCAAAAGGCAGCGATGTTTGAAGAGATGTGTCTGTACTGAAGGTGCCGAGAAAGGGAAGCAGGTTGCGAAGGGGAGCCTTGGTGGCATCTCGGTCCCCAGCAGAATGGTGTGATGAGTACAGAGAGCTGGTCGGAGGGAGGAACGCAGCTTGGTATAGCTGTGTAGGTGTGTCTGCCAAAATGGTGGAAAAAGCTGAAAAGGGAAGATGGGGATCCAAGGTGGGCATCAAACCTGACTTGACAGCACCATTTCTTTTAGGTGTTAAAAGGTCCTGTTTACTTCAGCTGCTGAAAGGCCATGGAACAAAGATGTGTCAAGACCAAGGAAAACCAGTGTAAATGCAGTTGTATTTTGCAGGCAGGTATGAATTTGAGCTGCCTACAGTCTGTGTGGCTTGTCAATTCTCCTGAGAGAATTCTGTAATAGACTTCTCGTGTGAATAGTGACATTTAATAGCTGTAGTTGCATCTACTTGTATCACACATGAGTCTTCATAGTATTCTCTACTAGTACTGTCTACTAGCTGATTAATCACTTTGACAGAAGAAATTAATGTATTTAAGCTGAAGCTTAGTGTCTTTTGTGATTATATTGCTAAGAAGACTTTAGTGATGCTGCCTTCAGCTGGTTTTCTTATACAGGACTTAGAGTATGCTCGTTGCTTGGTGACCCAAGTACGGGCTATCTTTTTAAATCAAGAAATGGGGAATTAGAGAACTGCTGACTAGCAGAGGTATAGCATATGTTTAACAAACTATTCAAAAGATAAACCCTAGACCAACAAGATTTGAAAATAAATAGTATGTTACAACTGTGATCAAATTCAACATCTGTGTTCTTTGTCTGTTGTGTGGTCTGCCTTTTCGTAAGAGGCTTCTTTTTTTTCTTTGGTGGCACCAATTAGAAGGTTTTCTTGTGCTAAAGACTAGTTAGGGGGGAAATGAGATGGCTAGAGCTTTTCAGTTCAAGTTACAAAACATACAAGGCTGTTCAATAATTACATTTCCTGGAGCTGCTGCCTGCAGTTGATGAAGAGGTTGATGCAGTGAGAAGGACTCTTGCAAACCAGTCTCTCCAATGCCTGGCAGTTCAGTGCCTTTTACTGAGAGGACTAGCAGAGATTGGTCTGTTCTAGAGATACAATGGTCATGTTGATTATTTCAATGGAAAAAGTATCCACAGAGTTATAAAATCTGACTCTTGGCTTGATGATAACCTTCCCATGTTAGAAAATTCAATGATTATTACAAAAATGAATGAAATGTGCTAAAAGCTTCTCGTAAAGATGTATTGCTCCTCAAAAGAGACAATGTTGTAATGCCATGGTTGGCATAGCACAAAAGGGTTTCTTTGCTTACTGTAATGTAGGACGTTCCTTTTGTGCACAGAATATCCAAGTACTGAAGTTAATATTGAAGGAAGGTTCTGCCAGGGAGCAGACCTTTAAACATTTCCAGCAATTGGAGAAGCTAAATCTTTTATTGTAGTACTGTATGGTGTTTGTGACAAGTTGTTCAAGGAGTTTGATCAAACTTCTGAAAATATTATAGCTACTGCTTTGGCAGTGATGCTTTCTTAATTTAAAAACTAAATCAGGTTATTTAGATATGCTTAAAATGATAGAAATCTTAGTGTAATTCCAACAGTAGTGTAGTAGTGTAGTATTCCAACTGTAGTTGATATGCATAAAAGCAAAAAAAAATCTTTGTCTTTCAGCAGTAGGATTTTAAAGGAAGCATTTATTCACACAGGTTTTTCCAATATCAAGAATCCATAGGTTAAGAACTTTAGCAGTAGGGCCTGACTTGGTGCTTAAATTTACAAGTGCATGGTATTATATAGCAGTGGGTGTAAATACCACACTGCACTGTGAGTGGCAGGTGAGAGCAGGGCACAGGCAGGGACTAAAGGCACAAAGTTCTTAATACTGAAGTGTAGAGAGAAAATTTGGAGAGAAAAAGTGAAGGTTGCCCAGGTGATAGTTTAGTGGTGACAGAAATTACAAAGTGTGCGTGAACAAAGAAGTGAAGTTACAAAAGCTGTTGGTGCAGTTAGAGCTGAGTAGCTGCTTTCTTTTTAAGTTTAGAGATTTGTGGGGTGTCATCTAGCTTTTTTGTTAGGGAATGCTTCTTGTGAACCAAATATTTTTGTTGTTTGGGTTGGGAGATATGAATATATATCAGGTTGGATCAGAAAATCAATACGGTGCAGAGTGCTCTCTTGCCTTTCTTCCCACCTCTTCAAGAAGCCTCCTTTTTCTTTAGGTCACTGAAACTGTCAACTAATTCAATTTGATATCTTTCAATATCCAATTTCCAAAGTGTGTTTTTTGTTGTTCTTATACCCTTGTTGTTGTTACACACTTGGTTAGTTAAGCTTCAGACATTTAGAATACTACACTGAGAAAATGCAGTTTAAGTGTTCTAAAGAAATGTTAGCTACAAAACCAAACAGTGATATTTTATGCTCGAGTGGTTTTTACTTAGAATGATCAAGAATATGCTGTTTAAAAGTGTCAGGGTTTTAGCCTGTGAATGTTTGAATTATTGATGCCCTACCTTGAGGGCTGTGTCCAATTTTGGACCCCTCACCACAAAAAAGCCACTGAGGTGCTGGAGCGGGTCCAGAGAAGGGCAATGGAGCTGGTGAGGGGTCTGGAGAAGAAGTCTTACAAGGACAGGCTGAGGGTGTTCAGCCTGGAGAAGAGGAGGCCAAGGAGGAAGACCTCACTCTCTACAACTTCCTAAAAGGAGGGTGTAGCTGGGGTGGTGGGGGTTGGTCTCTTCTCCCAAGTCACAGGCACCAAGGACAAGAGGAAAAGGCCTCAAGTTGTGCCAGGGGAGGTTCAGATTGGATATTGCCAACAATTTTTACCTAGAAAGGGTTATCAAGCATTGGAATGGGCTGCCCAGGGCAGTGGTTGAGGCACCATCCTTGGTGGGGTTTAAAAAACATCTGGACATAACGCTTAGTGACAACTTGGTTTTTTTTATCAGAGTTAGGCGTCTGGTTGGACTAGATGATCTTAAAGGTTCCTTCCCAGCCAGACAATTCTATGGTTTGGTAACTGCGGGAGCAGTATCAAAATCCGAGAGGAGGATTCAGAAGGACGTTTATGTGAAGACAGCAGCTTGTAAAGAGGAGAGTGCCTATTTCAGGCTGACTTTTAAATGCTAAGAGATGTGAAATGTGACAGAATAATCTTCTATGAGAAAGATCACCTCCCAAGAGAGACCATTCAGTGTCTGAATGCTTTGTAGTTTTATGGTACCTGAGACCCTGAGGTACTATTGAACCATCTTTATTTCCATTTCTGTATATGCCATGCTCTTACTGTTCACCTAGATCCCGTGTAACTGAACTCCCAGCTGCTGCAGCCGAATGTTTTATTGGTCGTGGGAAGCCAGTTGTGTGTCACAGGCAGAGAACAGCGTGGCACCAGCCTGCCAGCTCTTAGAGACTTGCACAAAAAGAGCTGTGTTGTCCTTGAACTGAGTTATGACTTGGATTACAGAGAGCTAGAATGAAGAGGAGTCCAGTTCTTATTTTACAGGCAGGAACAATGAGGCAGAAAGAATGCCCTCTCTCTTTATGGTAGTAAGTTTATGCTGATCATCTGAGGGGTAAACACCCAGTTCTTACACATGATCTCAAAGCAGAGATCTACACATTCTGTTACCCTATCACTAGTTGTGGCTGATCTGGACTAATTAGGATGAAATTTTAAAAAATCCAAAGAATTAAGCAAAGTTAATAAACTAAGAAGAAACAATAATGATAATAAATTAATTTGGTTCTATCTGGAAGCTCTAGAAGAGGAAAAAGGTATAACTTTTCTTCCAGATGGCCAGCTGAAACCTTAGAGCATGGTATTTGATTTTAGCCACTGTGTTGAGCGTAGGCAAGCATTGACAACTAACGGTAACATTGATCATTTAACTAGACTGTGCTTCCCCTTAGGGCTATTACCTGTTAAAAATTGTCTCTGGGTCCTACAAAAAAGTTGTATTCCTGTGTAAAGTTCTGTACTGATCTTTTAGTATACAAGAAGATTGTCTATGTTTTTCTCTTTATGACCAAATGGCTCTTTATGACCTGAGTCCTTAGTTGGTTCATGTGGTTGGACAAATGAATAATACAAAGGATTTGGTGTAATCTGTTTATATGAACACATCTCAAACTGCCTTTTTTTTTTTCCCCTAGAAAAAGCAGATGATTAAATTGAAATAATTGAAATAGCAATCCTGCTGCAAATGTTAAAGAAAATCAAGTTCTTTCATGCTTTTGAGAGAGTCTTCCTGCTAGAAATCTTGGTGCTCTGATGTGCTCTAAGGAAATCTGCTGTAGTAAAATGAGGAATATTACAATTTGTTAACTATCTAAGGTCAAGAGGGTTCTCTTCCATGGTCTCTGTTTACTCTGGATGCTTCTTTGGAGCTTTTGAGAGTGAGGTGGTGGAAGAAAACATACAAATGTGAATTTCAGGTTAGAGGAGGACAAATAGCATGCTACAGGGAAATTCCTTTGATAAATGGGTGCTGGCATGGAGTGAACTGTGACATTTTGGGGCAATATTTTATCCTTTGAAGCAGTATACTTCATTCTCTCTCTTTTTTTTATGTGCTATATACCAGTCATCAGATTGTATTCTAGATTCTGGTCTTACTTTCATTACATGGCAACATGCTTTCTCCATTTATCTTGTTAAGCACCGTTCCAGACTGTGAAGAAAGGTTGCTCATGCAAAAACTATGCTGAAGCGCGAATGTGGACGTACTCAGAAAGCTGCTGGATTCATTTTGCTCAAGCTTTCAATTGATTTTTAAGGTATGAAAACCTGGGCTTTTGTCCAGCTGCCCAGACCTATTCCACCATCTGCTTTTGCAGATATTACACCTTTTTTTAGATCTGCCAGAGATATATTTAAGGTATTTGCAGACCCTACGGTGCTAGGCGCCGCTTTCCATGTCATCAGGGATGAGGCAGTGGGAGAGCTGACTTCAGTCCAATTAGATCTGCTGAGGTGAGATGTGGCTGAGCCATTTCATAAAGCTAATACCCAAAGAAAGGGGGGTTTAGTTGCTGGTGGGGACAAATGTGTCATGAACATAAAGACCTAAGTAAAAATAATGAATTTTAAGGTTTCTGCCTGTTTAGGTGAACTGGTGCTGTTGAAAAAACAAGCAATGTTTACTAATAAGTATGTAAGAATAAAATATGTTAGGATAAAATCCAGGTGGATATCCTCAGGTGGATATTCAGTTCTTCGTTTGGGCTCTTTATGGAACCTTAAGGGGAAAAAAATGAAACTCTGGTTTTGATTGTTTAGGCTGCTGGTTTTTGGGCTTTTCACCCTAAAGGTTGGAATTTGGTGGCCCTTAGAGGATCCACTTTTGGATCTGTGCTCATAGGTGTGTGTGACTGAGAAGGGAGTTACGGTGAACATCATTCTCCCTTGCTTCTTTTGACTTGCCCCACTGTCTCAACACCAAAATGGCAAATGTTTTTCATATGTCAAGGGGAGTACATTTGGACTGGTTTCTCTAGACGAGGACCTGTGGTTCACATGGTTACAAAATAGAATGTTTTCTTCCAAGGAGTTTTACATCCAGTAATATAAAACTACCTTTAAAACATAGGTCTGGTTTATTTGAGTGCGAAATCCTTGTGGAATCGGAATGTGCACAGCACAGATGGGGAAGGTGTGCACTATAGAAGGGAAGTTCAGAGATTAGATCCAGGAGATTTGAAGTCATTGAATGAGCAGCAGGAGAAAGAGTACCAATTTCCTGCAGGTTTATTTGGTGACTCATTGACTTGTGTCTAAAGATGCAGTTCCTTGAGATGTTGGCTTAAGAGCAGGAAAGCTGCTTGCATCCATCATTGCCCTTTGTCTTCATTTCTCAGTTCTGCTAGGTTGGAGCTTTGCTGGTGTTGATGATAGCCTTGATTGTGGGCCTTAATGAAATCATCTGCCTTGTTGATAGACTTTTTTTTTAGGCCTGGAAAATGGGTTTTCTTTTCAATCTGATTATATGAATTAAAGCTGAATTCCCCCACTCTCCCCCAGTCGGAGTGGCTCAGCTGAGGCTGTGCTAAACTGTGGTGCATGGGCAGGTGTGTTTCCTGAGCTGAGCAGTGACCATTGCCTGTGCAGTATTGACCAGAGCACCTGATGAATTGCAATGGGAAACTGACTTCAGTGCTCTCTGAATTAAATAATCCTAAAGCCTACACTTGATCTAGCTTTTGGTGAGGTTCCTCAAATGGCTGTGTTGGTACAGGCTACGAGAGCTGAAACAAACAGTAGAAGACTGCAACCAGAAAGTCCAGCAGAAGTTGCCTTGTGCAGTGATCACAAACTGTCTTGATTTGAGGGGAGTGACTTGGTCAGGTGAAGCCTGTTGGTGGCATGAGAGGAAATGTGTCCCTTGGTGAGGATGGTGCAGGGAGAGCAGCTCGCAGGTGCAGTGAGAGAGGATGGTGAAGGGAGAAGACAGACCTGTAGCTTCCCAGAACACAGGTACTTGCAGTTAGTGCTTGCAGGCTGAACAAAATGTGTTTTAAAAAAATGAAGTCATGGATAACTTCTACAGCACAGTTGAGGGAAACCTCAGCATATTGTCTGTTTGAATTAATATTTAATGATATAGCAGATTCTTTCCTCTGAAGTTTTAAAACTCTGTTTTAAATTGAAAGACAACAAACCTGGGAATGTTTCTGTGCAGGTGGAAGTGCTGTTAGATAACCTTCACAGAAGGATTGCTTCTAAGCCAGCATGAGGCAAGTACTTCACCAGCGAGCTGCCTGGTTTAAGATGGGCAATATGTGGATGATTATGGAGAAACAAATATGCTGTTCGAGAGAAATGCCAGCAGGGTATGTTTATTAACTACAGTTTATCAGGCAACCCAAATCCTTATATTCTCTGGAGTTGAATACATACCATCCTCAACAGCAGCCAGTATGAAAACCAGACCTCTCAGGAGAGGCCCGAGGTGGCCAACGCTTTGTTCGTGTACAGGCTTTAACCCCAGGTAGGGGAGCCATCGCATCGCGCTGGGCACATCCACATCTGAGGCACTTTCAAGAAGAACAGCATTTAGTGAAAAGCTCAGACTGCAAATAGCTTTGGAAATGACTGCTATGAATGGATGGACAATTATTGTGATAGACCACTTTTGTCAGTTTTGGCACAAGGAAATGTTCTACAAAATGGGCTTTATTTCAACAGCATTTTTTTGCTTCAGGGAGGAATGTTGATGGACACTTCAGTATGGCCACTTGCTCCTGTTTTGACGTTCTTATCAGCTATGTGCTATTTGGAGGGTTGTTTGCTTGCAAATGGTGTTGCTTTTTGAAGTTTTTCATCATTTAAATGCACTAGTATTTGAAAATGTTGGTTTATAAGCATTTTGGAGGATCTCAAAATAGACCGGTTTCACTTTTTAATCAGAAGTTTATTTCAAGATACTTGGGTTCCTTTCGAAATGGAACTTCCTTCTGCCACAAAATTTTAAAATCTATTTTCCCCTGTATAACACAGGGAGCCAATGTGCTTTTCTGCTGTGATTGGCAATAGTGTCCTGTGTGTGGATTTGAGTACAATGTAGAGTTCTGGAACTGAAATTCCCATTTCCAAGATGCTTTTTGTTTGTCTGCATTTACTCTTTTCCAGCTAAACCACTCTGAACCTTTCAACAGTTTATGAATTTAAAAAAGAAAAAATAAATAAAAAATAAAGGTTTCTTTAGCATTATCTGTGAAATCACCACATTTTAACATCTCCAAAGCTTAAAAATTGCTTTTAAAATGGGAAGACAATTAAAGCTTTTGGGGGAGTGATTGAATAATTAGGAGCATCCCTTGTTTTCCCATGCACAGATTTGACTTGCAGTCTATTCTCTCAAGCCTGGGGAAAAGCAGGTCTGTGAAATGAGTTTCAGAAACTGATTCCAGGCCTGATTTCTTCCAAGCAAGGGATCGGTATGGGAGGAATGCAGTTATCCTGCATTCTGTGGCCTGGAAGCCTTGTGAGGATTATACAGTCCAGGGATGGGTTTGGTGGTGGGTTGTTTTTTTCTTTTTTTAAATGTTTGTGCACTTCTCATTTGGCTTTAGGATTAATACTGGGAAAAGTTATTTACTTGCAGATACCAATTTATTCTGCCTTGGCGCGATGGCAGTGTTAGTTGATGCCTGATGTTTGTGGCTTGCTGTGTTAACAGCACATTTGTGTAAATGCTCAGAGCCTTAAATTTCTCCAAGATTTGTCTTGTTCATGTGAGGCTATGATGATGAACCGAATCTCACTCTAACAGCTAAGGGGAATCTCTAGGAAATCCAGTTTAGCTGCAAAAGGGGACACTAAGACGTTACCCAGGTTGTGCTGTCCCGTTTTGCAAGGATTCCGTATCACAGAATCATTGGGGTTGGAAGAGATACTTGGGATCGAGTCCAACCATCAGCCCTACTCTACAAAGTTCTCCGAGAACTTATTGAAGAAAGGAAGTTGGGCTTTGTGTGTCTGTGTGCGAGAACTGAGTCTGAAGAAAAGAAGCTCCCCAAAATACTGCACTGCGCGCTAAGGCAGTCTTGGTTTAATTTCAGGGGCTGCAATAACAACCACGTAAAGAGCACAAAATAGGCAGTCTGAGCTGAGCAGGGAAAATTGTGGGGTAAGAGCTCCGCTTCTGTAATCAAAGCATGTAATAGAACTCGGTTGTACACAAATTTATACTTATGACAGCCTTCATTTTACGTTCTATTTAAGAGGATCTCTGTATCTGAAAATGAGTAACAGGCTAGCCCAAAATAAAACAAACTTCAGATGTGATGCTCTTTTGTAATGCATTCCATAACCAGCCCAATCAGAAGCTATAAATCAATAGGAAAATGGGACATGCCACTAATTAGTTAGTAGAAAATTCTACCAATCGGCTCTCAGCGCAGCCCCATGCCAGAAAATCCCCCACTTGTTGAAGGAATCTTTTCAACTTCAGTGTGTAAAAGACAGATCTGGTTTTAAGAAGAAAATTTATGGAAATGGTATGAAATTTGTTTCTAACTTAAGTAAACTGATGTATCACTAACTGGAATCAAATGTTTGTAAAAGTGGCTCTGGGTTAAATCTAATCCAGTCTGATTTCTATTAATTGATTTGTTTTGCAATGTAATGGCTGTCACATTTGGCCCTGCGTGTCAAAATGATATTTATCCAATGCCATTGCTGAGCTAATCCAAAAAGCAGTGCTCTTGGTAAATAAAATTTGGCAGGAGGTTCACCAGTGCATGTTGTGCCTTAAACCAGCTCCAGTCTGTGTATTCTGCACATCTGTGTGAGTTCTTTAATGCATATTACCTTTTCTAAAATGGGCATGGTTTTTGTTCATGATGACCAACCTTAATGAAAATTCACGTCGCCCAGAGTTCAGCGCTCTCTGGCATGGACTCCCAAATGCTTGCTCTGGGCTTATGCTTGGAAGAACATGGAGGCTTTGTAGGTGCCCAATATAAGTCTAACATTGAAGAGGCTACGAAGTTAATGTGCCTTTTTTTTTTTTCACAAGAGTTATTTAATTTAAAACTTGTTATTCTGTGGTATTTTAGTATCTGCGCCCAGCTGTTAATTAGGACTTTTGACGTGCACTGCTGCAGGGGTGATCCATAAAGAAAGTATTTGAAGGGCTTTTCACTTTCTAGGTCTTTTCTATGTCTTTCCAGTTTAGATGTTTGCATATAAACTGCTGTTCTGATGTACATTCTTGCTGAGTTGCTTCATAAGTTTTTTAGATTGTTCCATGAGAATTAATATGTTCACTCTGTGTAAGAAAATATGCATGAGGAAAAAAAATCTCTTCAATTAATGGATCTGGAAAAGAGTGAATGTTAGAAGTAAAAAGTTAATTTGAGAGGGAGTTAATTTGAGATTATAGCTCTCATTTTTTCCTTAAAGAAAGATCAGGTCTGAGCATCTCAAAATACTCGTCTTCTAGCTCTGCGCTGGAGGATTTTAATGTTTGGGAGAAGCCTGGACATTGCATCCATGCTTGTGTAATATTTTTGAGCTGACAGCACCATGCAGTACAGCAGAGAGGGTTTCTGTCAAACAGAGCTGCGTCTGGGTTTTGTCTTTCCTTCCTGGTGCTGAGTCTGAGAGGCATCCCAGTGGAATACACGCAGGGCACGTAAGTCCTCCAGTAATTCAGCATTGTCATAAAAAGGACAATTCTGAAGGTTCAGTGAAGCCTGGAATTTGTAAGTCAAGTGATCTGGTCACTAGAAATGCAGCTTTACAGATACATGGAGATGGTGCTCAAAATGCATTGAATCCTCGTCAGCTTGCCCTTAGGGCTGGTAAAAGGGACATGCCAGTTGGCTCTTCGAGGAATTTCAGGGATTTAAAAACACCCAAGCACACGCACACCTCAAACCTAACAAAAAAAGGCAACCCAAATCCGTGCTGGTGGAGCACAGATGTATTTCCAAAAAGCACAGGCAATAGCTTGAGGCATTAGTGAGTTATCTGGGTATTGTATTTTACTTGCATGAAAGGATTTTTGCCTGAACGCAGCGAAAGATCTGCAGGTGGACAGGAGTGTAGCACTCTGAAAATCTGTGATATGTTACCCTTTATTTTTTCTATAAAGTGGGGGAATTGGGGGTCCTTCCACTCCAGGAGGGAAGGGAACAGGTCCAGTAAAAGCCTCTCCCAGTTTTTTCACTTGTTGCTGCTCAGCCTCCCTCTGCCCTATTCCCTGGGGCTAGAACTTGGGAGAGACTTTCTCCTTTCATGGCTAAGGCCTGTGACTTGTGGACTAGGGATTCTGGATTGCTCTTGTTATTTTTTAGAAGTTCTATTTCAAAGACTGAAAACATCATGTTGCAGGCATTAACGTGGAACCTAGCGTGTGTCAGTGCTGGTCCATGTATGTAGTTGGCGTGTGAAGTCAGGCGGGCTGTCTGAAACCCTCCTGGGATAACTGGAGAGGAGAGATCTCCAGGGCGAGCGGCCTCGCTGACTTCTACTGGGGACTGCTCAGTTCACTGCCAGCTTAAAGAAACAGCTTGGAAAGGGTATATTTAAAATAAAAAAGAGGGTGTGTGTGAAATCTCCATGCTTGTTTCCTCACAAGTGAGGATTCTTTGAGTGTTTTTGTTCTTCTGCTTTTGATAAAGTGATTCTTCAGTTTGTGTAATGCAGCCTAGGCTTTTGTAAATGGATTTTGTTTATTATAAGGAAGGAGACAGATGTCTGGTAAGAACTTGTTTTCAGCACCGTATAACTTAAAAACACAGCTCTTTTTACATGGTACTGTAATGCATGAATGGTAATTCAGTTTATAACAATGTGCTCTGGTAACTTCACCAGTTCCTTGCACTCTTCATTGAGGAAATAGAGGTGTAGATGTTCTCATTACGGTGAGCGGTGCTCAGGAGGAACCCTGTAGCAAATCCTGGAAAACAGCCTGAAGTTTTGAAAGCGAGGGCTTTGAACTGCTACCTTGGTGATGACGTTGGTTATTAATTGCTCTCTGCACACCCCCATCCTTGCTGGTTGTGTTGGCTTAGAAAGCGTAGGAACGGTGGATCTTGAGTTGCAAAAATGAAAGAGGATAAATCACACAGATGGTTTCAGAAAGAAAAAAAATATTTTTCTTAAATGGCTTTTGCAGTATCTGACACCCTTATTTCTGAGAGAAGTATGAGGGTATTGGCAATGCACCCCAAAAGTGCTTTGACAGGCTTCCTACCCCTGTCCCATGGAGGCTGCTGTACGGGCAATGAGTTGAGTTGCTAAATGTGGACTCGGAACTGGTAGAACTGCTTGGGATGGGACAAAGACACTCCAAATCTAGTGAAATAACTTCACCTATTTTAGCACTGACATTTTGGGGTGCATGAAGTTCCCCTAACAGCTTAATTGGGAGAATTTAGCTGTAAAATTGCCCTACTGCTCTTTCACAAGAGGGCCAGGAGCAGAGGTTGCCAGTTGTGTCAGGGGCTTACTCAGAGCTTTGAGTCTCTGTACATCTGGGAGAAGCTGGGTTGTTTTTAGTCTCCTTTCCAGGTTGGTTAGGCAAGGAACCGAGCTCCCTGTGATCAGAAACTGCACGTATGAAAAAGGCTGTGAATGTCGATGGTTTGTACTCTTGGTGGTTCAGTCACCAAGCAAGGGCCGTTCAATGCGAAGACTATTTCTGGCACAACAAGGGTATAATTTGGAGGAATAAACTCTTGCTGTATGTTCAAGCTATTTTTTCTAAATGCAGTTTGATGTTTCCCTTAAATATGCCATGAGATCTTAAGCTCTGGCAGAAGATGAATACTATGTTCTTCTAAGTAACGTCAGATCCATGTGCGTCCCCGGATGTGGTAACACTCAGATTTCCTCCCCAAAGTTTCTTTTTAGCATGCGAATGTGCAGAGTAGGAAGTGGAAAATAACTTCTAGTGAAAGATTCCTGACATCTTGCTGGCTATTGGTGCAAAAGAAGGCATGATCTTCAGTTGCTGTATTTCATGCTCATTCTATAGCAAACATTGATGGCAGTGATGCCTAATGTAACTTCTAGGGGATAAAGAAGAAAAAAGATCCCATATGTTACTGTTAAAAAACAAACAAAAAAAGTCTTAACGTGGAGAGGTGTAGTTGGGACTACGAATATAAATTTAAAATGTGAAAGTAAATGCAATGAATACCTGGAAATGAAGTATAGAATGTGAACAATTGCACTGTTTATTGATCTTGCCCTTAGATTCTGTAATTGCTCAGAATACAATGAATATATTGAAGGTCTGTTGCAGTATCAGCAGGCAGCGTGCTTCATCGCAGTAACTGTGTCTAGTTTGATAGTACTAATGGTAAGAGATTTACTGTGTCGATACAGTTTGGTTTTCCTCTGGTTTCATCACTTCTGTTAATGGTGTGCAGTGGCAAATCAGCAAAAGACTCTAAGCAAAGAAAAAATGGTTGCTCTATATAGAAATGTATAAAGTAAGCTGCTGGACTTTCTTTGATGTGTTTTAGTTGGATTAAGAAATGCATTTGATATAGCTGACAGTTCAGATTTTGGGGGAAGGGAAGAGAAATTCTTGACTAATGCAGGGAGATACACGTAAGGCAGAAGGGAGCTTGGTCAATGTTGCCGGGATATGAAAGGTTTAGGAGAATTGATCCAGGCTGCAGGGCCATCAGCAGAAATGGTGTGACACCCCCAACTGTATAGTTATATCTCAATGCTTTCAACATGAAGTACCTTCCAATGTGCTGCTGCTTCTTATTCTGAGTCTGAGTTACAATTGTAAGCAAGTTATTCTGGACAAAAAGGATGTTTCCCATAAGGCGGAGGATTCCTCCTGCTCACTTGCAAAGCTTCCTTCCAAGCAGCTCTGACTGAAGTCATACAGAAATGCTGGCTGCTCTGCCAGCCTGCTTTACACAGGCATCTTAAGACAGTGGGTTGGGAACTGTCTGCCCGTCTGTTTGCACCCACCCAGAAGCTACTAAAGGACGGAGTCTCTGTGCTTTCCTGCAGACTCTCTTCAGGCAGCCTGTGTCGAGCTACTCTCAATTCTTCCTGACGGATTGCTGGGGTACGGGTTCGTTTTCCATGTGTGCTGTTTTGCTTTTCTTGACTCTAGAGCCAAAGTGGTCCAGCTACCTTCAGCAGGCTTTTTTTGCCTCCTGAAGTGTGATGAAAAGGAAATTCATCATTTGGTTGAGTATCCAGTTATGGAATTTCCTATACTTAGTTTCTCATTTTTATTAAAAGTTAGAAGAAATATTTGAACCTAAATCCTCTTGGAGTGAAGGAACAGTTTCTTGGCGCTTAGATTCTGAAGTTGAGTTGAAGGGGCAAACTTGAAATAAATTAAACCAGTGACATTTCATTTAGTTGATAGACATGTGAAGACTTCCACTGAAATAAGTTAAAGGGCAAGTCTCGTCCAAACTGCCAGAATTTAAGACCTTTCCCACTGCTTACCTTCACAATTTCATTGAGAAAACAGAGATCAGACTTTGAATTGTTGATTTGCCAACGTCTGCCTTCAAGCAGTTTTACCAGAGCTGTCTGTGAGGAGTGTTGTAAACACCAAAATCATAGGTGTTCACTAGAGAGTGCATTTGATGGAGCAGAGGTGGCAGTTCTGTGTTCATCCTGAGGCTGGTTCCTCACTGGGGGGTCCTTGTCTCTTTCCCAAAGAGTTAGAGCTCCCATGTGCTCCAGCAGCAAAGCTGTTGACTGCAGCCTAGGCTTGGGGTTCTAGGTAGACTCTTTAGATACGCAGGGGTCGGTCTTGGTCTGGAGCTTCTTTAAGGTCAGGAGCAAGATTCTGAGCTTCATTCCCAGTTCTCTCTGGAGAGAATTATCAGCTGTAGAAGATTCTGAATTATTTTTTCCTTCTCTCTTTTAAAACAATCCAGTGGTAGGAGCAGTGAGGGATTTAAATGGATTTCTTTTAGCCCTAGGTTGCACTTAATATGTTAAGAGCAGGCAAAGATGACAAAATCTTGTCTAAATATACTACTGGGGAGTTTGTGTAGGTCTGTTTTGTGTAATGATGCAGCACATTATGTGGACGCATAGTGTGGTTCTACTTAGCTAAAAATAAAACCCCTATCATTTGAAGGCTATATTACCCATGTTAGCCCAGAGAGCTTTTCCTGAAGGAACAGAAGAGGGATAATGGAGAATATCACATCTCTTCCAGACATGTGCAAGCACAAATTTCTGATGTGTGTCATGTTTCAGAGCAGCTGCAGTTGGTTTTGGGGTTTTTTTGCAGAAGATTGAGCTGTTCCTGCCATCTCCCTTCTGCAGTTTCTTAACATTCTCTTCATTTCTCCTTTGAAAAATTCAAGTATGTAGGAATTTAGAATTTACTTTTCACAACTACCATGTTCCATCAAGTATAAACGGAGGAAAAAGAAATGTGGGGTTTTTTCCCCGTGTCCCATCATGGTTTTGCTTGGGGATGGGGATGGGAGGGGTGGGGAGTAATATTGTATCTGGGAGGATGGTAAGACCAGTAGAATATGAGGAAATCCAGCAGTTCAGAGTGAGAGAATGCTGAGGCTGGTGGGGCACTGCTGGAGATGGAGTCCAAAAAAGTGGGATCAACTCCAGGTTGCTTACGGCTGTGTCCAGGCAGGTCTTGAGCATCTCCGAGGATGGAGACTCCGTTACCTCCCTGGGCAGCTTGGGCACTGTTCAACCCTTTTCACATGGGGAGGAAAGATAAGGGGCTTTTCAGGATGGCTGCTTTTGTGCATGAGGTAAAACGAATTATCTTTTAGAACCAGAAATGATTTATTTACGAAAAAGGTTAAAAAAAGTGCAACTTTTCTTTGTCTCTTCAGCAGCTCCTGCGGCTGTTCACCATAGCAGACAGCAGGAGCCTTACTGGAGTGTTGCTCTGTTTATTACAACACAAAGACTGTTTGTAGACCAGGCTTTTTAGCAACTTCATTATGAAATATGGTTTAGTACAAAGTCTGTCCCTTCTAAAATGAATTAAGTACAATTGGGAATGTAAGCAGGTATTTGCGTTTATCCATGGAGATGAGGGCTGCATGCAAGGCGTTTGTAGTCCAGTGTTAATTGATGTAATAAATGCTTGAAGCTTAATAAAGCACAGCTGCTTTCTGCTTTAAAAAAGAATTAAAAGAATATTAAAAATGTTGCAGAGGATTAATAACTAAATGAAAATGAGTTTAGTAATAGTTCAGTATTTTCCAAGTTCATCAGCATATTTATATAACCCATTTAACCTATTTCTTTTGTCTGTTACTTTTCTTTTGGAAATGAAAGTTATTGCAAAAAAGCTGTTATCCATGATGTATTTTTCACCTCAGTGTGTCTAATGCCACAGCAACACTTATGTACTGAGTAGTAATTGAACAAATTGGACGTTAAAGGTTGCAAAATGAATGATGGGAATTCAGAGCATCCTGGATAAGAGCTGAATTGAGCACAATGCAGTGTTTTAAAGTGGTATTTTTGGAAGAGGATCTTGGAGAAACAGGATATGTGACAAGTTATGAAACTCTGTCATTTCATAATTCAGACTAGACTCTAGAATTTCATAAACAGTGTCAGTTGCATCCTGTTCTGAAGACTCTGTACATGGGCTCATAGAAGAAAACTCAGCTTTTCCCCCGCGTCTCTTTTACTGCTTACACCTGTCAGAACTAAACCAGTTCAGCAAAAAAATACAGGGGATGTCTTTCATTGCTGTAACTGAGCACTCCCTTCCAAAATACATCTCAAGTCACGTCTCCTACAGAAAAGAAGGTGTAATATGTATGGATCTGGGTCATCCTTGGCTTGTGTAGTTGGCTATCGAGTCTTCCAGCTGAAGAAGAAAGCAGAATACAGCAGCCAGTCTGCCTTGCCCAAATGGTTTTGTAGATTTAGGAGGAAATATTAGGCATGAGTGCAGTTTTTCTCCTTGGAAAAATAGACATTAAGAGGGTACCCAAGCATTAAGTACATCGCAGCAGTCTTCCCTTGTTCGGTCGGTGGGAGAGGAACACTGCTTCTTGCATTGCATTTCTATTTCAGGCATATTTATATATTTTTATTTCTCCAGCAGTAGGCTCTAGGAGGATTTATTTGCTATAAAATTGGGGAATAGTAGTCTTAAAAAATTAACATCTCTTTGGCAACATATTCGTTAAGTAATGACTGGGAAGACGCCTGTGGATTGTGGGGCTCTTTGGTTTCTGTGGGATTCCTAAGGAAGGATCGTGAACCTCTTGCTGCCAGAAGCCTGTAGTTTTATCTTGGAACAAAACTAAGCACCCCCATAATTCTGCTGGGGTTTGGTTGTGGTTTTTTTTCTTTTAGTTAAATAAAATAACAAGAATATTGGTAGTAAGTGGAGTCTTATTTGGTTGGTTTGTACAGGGCAGGTAGCTGTTTCCCTGTGTGAGCTTTACGTGTGTCTGCCTTTATAGCCCTGGTGGTTTCCTGTTCTGTCAATATGTTGGTTTGTTTATTCAGTTGCTAATTGAGATGATGGTTCATTGAGAATTTTTGCTGCTTAGAATTTGTTTCATGTTCACGATTGCTTCGTAACGCGGACGCTCCTCTTGCAATTTCACAATTTCTGAAGCTGCTTGACAGTATTCCAGACTTGGGTTTCGACTTGGCAAGACTGAAACTGTAGTACTGCCACAGAAGTGCTGGATTAAATAAAGTGCCTCTGTAAGGTTCCAGAACAGCATTGAGAAGTTAGCCATGTGCTGAATGGCAGTTCTTTCACAATGCAGTTCATCTTTATAAAAAATATGTAAATGTACTCAGAAATTGCCAAGTGTCAAATTAGTGGTGATTAAGTGAAATCATAAGTTATACTTCTTATTACCTTTCATGCACTACTTCTGCTTTCCCTGGGCAGCAGCAGAGTTTTTCTTCCCCAGAGTTGCTAAGTTTAGTTTATAAATTGGAAATCTGTACGGGAAGAATGCTGTCTGCACTGACTCACCCTGCTCTCTGTTCCAGCCCTCATTGATGACCAGGTATGCTATGAATTTAGAAAATCTACAACCCTGTAGAGGTGGCACATTGCTTTCTGGTTTACCTCCGGTGTCTGTAGGCATGTCAAGCTTGCCTCTTGACCTTTTCTACACCAAGTTCTCTTGCACAGCAGAGCAGTGGTGCAGGTGTGCTTTTCCAGGCAGGATTGCAGCCTTTCTGGGATATCATTTCATAAAACTCTCCTGCTTTTCCTCCCTTTGCATTCAAAAGTATGAATTACCTCTACTTTGACTTGTTATTTTTCCATTAAGCCCACGAGCTTTTGTAGTTGATAAATGTTTAAAATACCATCTACAGACTGAAAAAAAAAGTGTATGTTTCTGTTTGGGGTTTTTTTGTGTTCTTGTTCAATGTAAATTCTGTTGGCTAAGGGGCAATTGGATTTGTTAAGATATGAATGACTGAATCTATACTTGCTTCATTCCAGTTTGTGCATTATCAGTGCTGTTGAACAGGTAGTAAAGCAGGACCTAAAACTGTAGGAGGCTGGAGCGTATTTCCTATCCATTGTCAGCTGCAGCTCCTGACCAGCGTGCCCTAAGGCCAGTGCAATGGCTGGGTCATAGCTTGTGTCCCTTGTGCTCATCTCCATTATCAAATAGGTGAGGCAATGTGCATCTGCAGGGCAGGAACAAGTTAGGTGCATCAGTGGACTGATTTATAGTTGATTAAAACTAATTAAAACATGAAGGACAGCATTTGAATGGCCTTTCATCTTAAAAAGGGCAGCCGTTGGGAAAAGAAGTTGGAAGAAGAGCCCTGTGTGTGCTGTTGCATCTGCTGCTGTGGTCCCTTGTCTTCCTTGGGAACAGATCGGTTCAGTTCCTCGGGATGCTCTGGTGCAGTAACAGGGTTAGCACCTTCAGACACGCCTGCAGGTTACTTCATGTGACTGCAAAAACTGGCTTGTGTGTGTAAACGCCAGTACTGGTTGAGGGCACAGCGGGGGGAAAGGCAGGGACAGCTGAACTTTGATGTTACATACATTTTAAAACTGTGTTTTCTTTTCTGTGGTGAGTTTCAGTCTTTACTATGTGGGTGAGTGAAGGTCCATTCTCCTCAGTGCTGTGAGGCAGCTGAGACTGTGTGTAACTTCACTGGGTACTTCTATGTTTGACCTCTGTTGTGGTCCTTAGGTTTATGACTTCTTTCAGCAGGAGCTTGTAAGTCAAACCTGTTTGATTATTCAGTTCATCACAGAGTCATCACAGAATTGCCAGAGTTGGAAAGGACCTCTAGGGATCATCTAGTCCAACTCCCCTGATAAAGCAGGATTGCACATTACTCAGGACTGCATCCAGGCAGGTCTTGAAGGTCTCCAGAGAAGGGGACTCCACAGCCTTCCTGGGCAGCAAAAAGGCCTGTTGCCTTTTTGTGTGTTACAGACAGCTCTGACTAATTCAGCTTCAGCTGCTTTCTGCATCCCTGTCCTCTGGTGAGCTAATGGAGGTGATGGGACCCACACAGCTCCTTGTCCTCCTGTAGGGCATCCTGAAAACTGAAAGCAACTTGCAGGGTGGAAGAGACTTTCTGGACATTTCACTTGACAACTGCACAGCCAGGGTAGTAAGAAAGCTTGCTTCCTTCCCCACTCTGAAGTTTTATTTGTCTTATTTGTGCAAAGGTTGGAGTTAGCTCCCAAAAATAGGTGAGTTGAGTGTCAGACTCCAGGCAGGTCTTCAGGTAAAAAAAGAATCAGGTTGGTGTGTACAAGTGCTCTTTGTGTGGGATTTGGTTATGCCACACGGTGTATCAGTGCCTCTAAAAGCCGTGTAATTAACTTTTTGCTGCCTTCTTCTCTCTTCACTAGGGCAACCTGACAGTAATCACTTCACTATCAGTGGATTCAGTACTAATGAAACTCTCCCATTAAACCCAGAGAAGGGCCAATTATTTCCACAGTTGTTCCACCAGTGTTTTTACAGAAGCCGGGTAATGAGGGCAGGAGAGGGAAATGTCTCTGCAGAGAAGCTGCGTTAACAGCCTTGGTGTCCGTCTCTCACACAGCTTTAGGATGAACAATCCCACAGCACTAATTCTGGCGATCTTGACCTAGAAATCTGGGTTCTTTTGCTGCATAAATATGGGCTTGATTTGAAGTCCTTACCTTTGCTGTAGGTAATCGTCTGCACATTGATCAAAATCCTAAAAATAGCAGCTTGATAAGACATGGGACATGCTCTTCATTTTTTATTAATCTGAGTTGGGGCCATCAAAGTAGTAATTATTTTTTTCTGAGCTAATTCTGTGGATTTAGAGTCTGGAGATATTTTAGTTCTCTTCTTTCACCAGTGCCATTTGCATACAGGAGCCTTGTTTCAAAACTTCTACTAGATTTAATTCTTTTGCTGCTACTTTTTTGGATTGATTCCTCTATGGATTTGGAAACATTTCTTATCTGCAGCATGCAGTTCAGTTAGATGACTTTCCACAAACTTTGAGAAAAGCTTCAGGACTGTATTTTGGCCTTTCCCAAAGGTTTTGTGCATTTTTATCAACTAAAATATATTTGTGTTGTTGCAGTATTTCCTACCACCACAAATTGTATCTGTACAATTTTTTGTTAGCCCAGTACAACTATTTTTTAACTCATAATTTTTCTTACTGACACAAAATTATGTTGCTACTTTATCATCTAATTTCTGACTGAAAAATCTACTTCTGTTGCTGGAAAGAGAAGAACCCAGAGTTGCTGCTTAGCAAAATCTCTGAGGCCAAGAGGGAGAAGCTTCAGCACCTGGAAATCAGTATCAGAGCTCTTGGGATAGTCAAATGATAGAAAAACATCCTTTTGCCATGGTATGTTTCGTAGTCAGTTGGCATTCAAATTTGAATGGGTATATTATGGATTTAAGGGGAGGACTGGGCTGGAGGAGCTGGTAGGTATCCGAGGAAGAGCTGAGGAATGTGGCCCTGCCTGGCCAGCAGAGGAGGCTCCCACTGGACAGGCTTTGTGTGCTCCCGGAGCCTGTGATACTTCAATGCCGTCTTGACAGTGTTTTGTCTTCCCTGCTGTGTGGGGATTGAGTGCCTATAGATGGGTAATTAAACTTTGAACCAATAAACAGCTTTGGAGGGGCTGGTGCTTTGAAGAACAGGAGATCACAAGAACAATTTCCTGCTGCTTCAGATAGAGCTCAACGTGGAGGTTCCCCTGTGTTAACTTAAACCAAGCCCCCTCCTGGCATCTGGCAGTAACTTGATGGCTGTGTGATGAGCAAATATGACACATGGGCACACGTTTTCATCTTTTTGTAACTAGGGTCAAATTCAGGAAGGATTCTCCCTAAATTGCCCAGGGTGATTTGTACTGCAATGTAATACATTCCCTTTTCCAGTGATCTTTGTTTTATGGGTTAGCAAGGATTACAAAACAAAATATGCCTGTATTTATGTCATTGGGATTAACTCCTTCAAACTCACAGTTAGTAGAACCCATACTCTTTGCCTAGTTGAATTTCAGGTGAAATTTGGGAGCAAAGCAAACTGGAATGCAGCCGTACTTGTTGATACTAATGTAATTACTTTAATCATCTAAATGAAGCTCTACGTATAAAAATGTTGCCTGGCAGTCATTTAGCTCATATCGTGGTCTCTGTCAAATTAGATGGTCTGCCATCCAAAATGCATTACCTTTGGTTCTCTGATACTGCGATGGTAACGAGTAATGGTGTAGAAAGAATTCTCTAGATAAGCCGTAAAGTGCCCTTTCAAACATACATAGACACTGTGTGTATGCTTCTATTTACCCATGGGTGTGCACGTGTACACACATGCTTTATAGCAACTCTTAACTGAAAATAGCCTTACTGAATTCCACTCTGTTCAGTGCAAATGTAAATTATTTTTGAGTTCCGAGTGGAGAGTTCTTGTTTGCTGTTGTGAACTATGAGGTTATACTGAAGTTTTGTATTATTCGGTGTCAGGAAGATAAATCTCCAAATAATAACTAAATCTGCCAGAATTTTTTTTTTACCTCCTTTAGAAATATACTGTAGAAAGAAATGTCTTTATAGTTCAACACATGCTTCCTGTTGACTTTGTGAAAGAATTTCAGGGCACGCAGTAAACTTTCATTAAGAATTTACAGTTTCCTGACACACATTTACTGTGTATAGATAATAATCTCTTTGTTTTAACGTAGCTCTATCGGCTGGTATTCTTTTCTCTGCTACCTTCCATTTGTGTTTGAAGTTTCTTTTTTTGGTTGGTATTTGTTTTTAAATGACTCAGAAAGAAACCATATCCCTGGGGGTGGGCTCGAGAGCAGAAGGTGAGGTTGAGAACCAGAAAATGGTGGTGTTGTACGGGGACAGCACCTGGCTGACCCTTTGTTGTTTGAATGTGACCTCAAATTCTTTGCGGTTTGAGTGTAAAACCCATGCCTGCCTTTGCCCTCTGGCAATTAGCAAGTCAGCATGCAGCTTGACATTTCTTGTTTCAGAAAATGAGTGGGTGGTGGTGGCTGCAAACATCCGTAGCAGTACCCCTTGGAGAGGGAAGCAGACCCGAGCTGACAGCATGAACAGGCTCAAGGTTGTATTGCACGATGTGGAGTGTGCTCAAAAAGTGACTCTGGTGGTGCCCTTTTCCTTCATGTGCCGTGCCTTCGGTATGTGTCACTTGAAGGGGTGATTCAACTGAAAATACCTCTTTTTCTTACTGCCTGGTTGAGAAAATTGTTTATTATCTGGGGTGGAATAAGGGAATTTCAAAGCACAACTGAGTGGAGTTTTTTATATTATTTTTTTTCCCACTTCCTTTTTAACTTGAAGGCAAGATGTGGCCTACAAATGCCTGAAGACATTTTAACCTTTGACCACCTTTTTGGCTAAAAAGGCCGTTTACTAACAAAGAGTAATTAACCTGAAGAGAAGTGCATCCTTAAGTTTTACTGTGTCTCAGCAGATGGGTCAAAATATGAATAGAATCATAGAATCAGGTTGGAAGAGACCCTTGGGGTCATTGAGTCCAACCATTAGGACTGCAGAGGTATCATCCATGGCATTTGAAAAATCCAAGTAGGGAAAAAATAGCAGACAATTTAAATTTACCATGTTCAAAGGTCTAAGCAATAAAACTCACCTAGTGGGGCTAAGCTCAGTGGTGGCTTGTACACTTCAACCTCGAGGTTTTCTCAACACCATTTTACTCTTTTGAGGCAGTGGTGGGCACTCAGATAAAGGTTTGGAGCTCTTTAGATTTTTATTTGGTCAGTATGGGATCTGATTTCTGTTGCAGTTCCTTTGTAGCTTTTCAGTTGCAGCTTGTTAGTGTAATATAACTTTCTTCTATTGCGTATACGAATAGAGGGCAAAGATGCTGTTACTCACCAAGGATCAGAAACCCCCAAAAGGTGAAGCTCAACTTAAACCATAAGATTTTCAAAGCTTGTTAAGTCCTTAGTATCTCCTGTACTATCCTCCACCTGGCTGTGGGTGTAAGATTGTCTTATGGAAGGAAAAAAATTAGTATTTGTGAATCAGAATGTATAGATTTAGTGAAGAGACCCTTAGCTTTTAAGTATCAGCTGTAACAGCCTGAAATGAGGTACAGGATCTGCAAGATGCGGAACTGGTGCCTCTGCCTGAGGTATGGCTGTTCTTGGGTTTTCTTCTTTGAAAAGGCTCCATCACTTCTCTAACAGAGAGAAGAATAAGAAAATGGTGGTGGGAGGGAAGAAAGAAATCTGAGTTTCACTCAGTGGTTTTTACTACCTGAGAACCCTCTCTCCAGCTATTTATAAAATATTAGGTTTGCATTACACAGCTGAAGGAATTCACAAAACATTAAAGCTGTGACTAAACCCAGCCAGTTAGGGTTTTTCCCTTTGGTTCTCAGGAGAAACAGGGGTTGAGGGAATTGACAATGAACCATTGCAAGTTCTGCAGGAGCATAAGAAAGAACTGATACTTTAAATGAGGCGGAAGGGAATTAAACCCGAATGCAAACTGCACTGCCATACCTCAAGTAAAATGTATGGAATGCGGTACTCCAGGAGAACTCCTTCCTTCTTGCCCCCCACCCCATCCTCAAGCCCTGGCGAAGCTGCAGCTCGGCCAAGGTGAACTCAGAAAAGCTGGGAAAGACGGTAGGAAAAAGCCAGAGCTGGAAACTCTGAAGAAAGGCCTTTGAAAGGGGATCATATTCCTTCTCAAGGCCACACAGCAGTAGGAATTTCCATAACAGTAAAAGAATTTACAATGTGCAGCCTATCCATGAGTAGCTCTTGCAGCCTGTAAAACCTGGGGTGTTTTTCCAGTGGTGAGGCCGGGACATGCTCCTGCGGGTGTCCCCCGTGGCTTCCTACGGGCCCTGGGGTGCTGAGCGGTGCTCTGTCAGATCCTGGGGTGCTGCCCCTCTTTGGGTAGGAGTCCCTGTGCTGCTACACAAACTTGAAACCTTTATGTTGAGCTGTACCAGGTTAGCAAGGACAGTGTGAAATTCTGACTAGGTACTTGCACATGCACACAGGTGGTCATGCCTCCTTCTGAGGCTGAGCATAATGCTATTATTCCAGTTCAATGTTAAATGCAGATTTTTTTCTGTTGTTTGCACAGTTACTTTTGGGTAACTGAGGAATGTCTTTAGTAGTATTAACAAAGTGATTTTTTTAAAGAAACCCAACCAACATTGAGACATTCTAAGTAACCAGTTATCGCAACAGATGTGATAACAAATTATCCTTTATTGCAGTGGTGGTCCTAAGAATGAGTTAAAGGCAGAAAATATTTGAGGTGAATGTGTCCCCTTTAAGTGTGTAGAACTGAAGAAACAGTGGTTGTGATCTCAGATCTGCTATGTGCCCCTCTGCTCCTGACAGTAATGGTCCTGCCAGCTGCTCAGGAGATCCAAACGTTCAGCCTGAAATGCCATAAAGGTCACACTAAGATTCACTGACATAACCAGTAATGTACCCTGGGACCTTATTTCCAGAGCTTCATTTAACTCAGACCAAGGCATTTTCCTCCTGTCACTACTTACTTCCTGGCAGAGTAGATCCTCTTATTCTGTCCTTCTCTTGGAGAACTCCTGTCTTCCCACAAATGTTCCTGTTTTTATCCTTCGGAAAAGTTTTGTTTTCTGCATCAGCTCTAACAGTAGATTTTTGGTTTGCTCGTTGTGTTAGGGTTGTTGGAAAGGATTTAGGCAGTCCTTTCAGGATTCTTTTAATCTGCATTTGTGTTCCAGGTTTGTGGCACCTTCCTGTACCTTTCTTTGCCTACAGAAGGCTTGGCACTTGCCTGGGAAGGTTCCAGAATATGGCAGCCAAGACAAGACACACCAGAGGTGGTGATTTCTGCTGGCTGGCCCCAGTTCTCTCCTCTCTCCTTTAATGAAAGCGCTACAAGGAAACAAACAGAAGGGTATATGCTTACTATTTGAGGATGGCAGCAGAAATGATGCTTCGTTAGCATGTGTCGGAGGTGGTAACATCCTGTAGAATATCCATCCTTGGCATTAGTGGAAATAAGGAAGTTTATGGGCACAGATAAGGAACTGCTCACCGTCTGATTAAACAGGGCAAAGCATTGTCCTCTTAAAGACAATGTAAGTCTGGTGAAGGGCCTGGAGAATAGATCTTTTGAAGAGCTATTGAAGGAGCTGGGACTGCTTAGTTGGAGGAAGAGGAGGCTTGAGGGGAGACCTCATTGCTCTCTACAACTACTTGGAAGGACACTGGAGAGAGGTTGTCCTTACGGGTAATTAGCAATAGAAGGAGAGGGAATGTCTGCAAGCTGCAGCAGGGTAGGCTTAGGCTGGACATTAGGAAAGAATTCTTCACAGCAAGAGTGGTCAGTCACTGGAACTGGGATGCCTAGGGAGGTGGTCGAGTCACCATCCC